>JARDYJ010000010.1:19987169-20344669 GCA_029215755.1 Spea hammondii | reverse complement strand
ATTTAGATTTTGTAATCCCGAAGCGAGAGTCCGTGGCGCGCAGTCTTTCAAGGCCAGCGAAACGCTAAAGTGAGTGGCCAGCACCCTAGAGTCAAGGACTCGCTTGGGTGTATCCCTGACCTCCTCAACCGTCACATTCCACCGGCGTAACAACCTCACTCCCTGGGCTACCGAAGTCGGGAGATAGGAGCCGTGCCAAACACGCATGCTTTTCACTCTCCCGCCCATAAACCAGTCCTGTAAAAAGGGGTCTCCCCATTTCCTGAAACTGTGCACCCAGCCCGGTGTCTGGGGGTCATCTCTTCCGAGAGGCCCGAAGTTCCTTTTCAGAAAGTTAGTAGTCAGGACAACAACTGGGTTAACCATGGCCAACCCACCGTGTCGCCGGGCTAGGTACGTCACTTCCCGCTTAATGAGGTTGAGCCTGTTCCCCCACAACATGCGAAAGAACAAACCGAACACCCGCGAGTGAAGGCTACATGGCAAAAGACAGGTGTGACTGACGTACGTAAACAGGGGCAATACGTAGGTTTTAATCAGGTGAACCCTTTCTCTGTAGGTCAGTTTCCACCGGCAACACTCGTCTACCTTGCTGCAGGCCACAGCTAAACGTTCGGTCCAGTTGACCAACGAGTAATCTCCCGGTCCGAACTTAACCCCCAAGATTTGAATTTGGTCACGGGCCACTGGGAAACCGTCGGGGAGAGGGAATTGCTTCCCCTCCTTCCCGCACCAGAAAACTACGCTCTTGTCCCGGTTAATCCGGGAGGAAGTGGCAGCAGAATAGCTCTTCATCATTTCATCCACTGTGACTGCCTCCTGTGTGTCGGACACAATCACAGAGATGTCGTCAGCGTAAGCCAGTATCCGTAAGGGCCTTCCTGGGGTTCGGGCCACTCCTCTTAAACGACTTGCATCAACCCTTCGGATGAAGGGATCTATAGCAAAGACGTACAAGAGGGGGCTGAGGGGACAGCCCTGCCTCACCCCAGATCGGATTTTAAACGGTTTGCCTCTCCATCCATTAACAAGAGTGAAGCTTTCGGCCCCTCTATATAAAGAAATCAGCCAATTGATAAGTTTTCCCGGCAAGCCATACCTGCGCAAGACTGCCCACAGATAGTAATGATCCACCCGATCAAACGCCTTCGACTGATCAAGTGCCAAGAGATACTTATCCCCATCCTCTACCCTACACCGCTCGATGGCTTCCCTGACCTTGCAGACGGCGTCAAAGACAGTTCTGCCCTTCACGGTGCAGTATTGAGAATCAGACAAGACCTCACTTGCGACCCCCTGCAAACGTTTAAAAATGATCTTCGCCAAAACCTTCCTGTCGACATTCAAGAGTGATATGGGTCGCCAGTTCCCCACATCAGCCGTGTCGACAACTCTGGGCTTAGTTAGCATAATCACTGCCGAGGATCTCATCGAAGGAGGGAGTATCCCCCTCTCCAGGCTTTCATTAAAAACTTCGGTAAGACTAGGGGCCAGGAGACCGCAGAAGGCATGATAGAATTCGGCCGTAAGACCGTCAGGGCCCGGAGATTTTTTCCTCGTCTGCTCTAATATTGTCTCCGTGACCTCCTTGACAGTGATTGGGCTAACCAACTCATCCAGCTTTCCATGATCAATCTCAGGAAGGGAAAGACCCATCAAAAAGTCGTCCGCCTGATGTCGGCAGGGTCTCCTCTGTCCGAGGAGCTCCACATAGTAATCGCGGACAACCCTCTGTATCCCCCGAGGAGTTTCCTCCAGGACACCGAGGGTGTTCCGCAGACAGGTAATGATCTTAGCAGACTCCTTCCTTTTGCAACTAAGAAAAGGATCGGGTGAGTGGTAAGCCCCATGATCCCTTTCCTTGAGCAAGGAGGCATACCTGTCATACTGGAACGTCCTCATCATGGATTTGACCCTAGAGATGTCCCCGGGATCACCTCGTTGCGACACCAGACAGTCTAACTTGCACAGGAGCCCGAGATAAGTCCTGTACTTTGAGGACTGGATGTTCTGAGAAAGAGAGCGAAATAAGGCACGGGTTCTTACCTTCACCATCTCCCACCACTCAGACTTCGTCGTGCAGAATTCCGCAACGGTGACCTGGTCATGAAAGAAGTTCTCGAAAGCCTGCTGAACCCAGCCTTCTGTCAAGATGTCAGAATTAAGTCGCCAAATCCCTTTACCTCTTAGCGGAGCCTGCGAGACATTTAACAGACAGGTAAGAATAAGGTGATCGGAGAACTCCACCGGTTTAAGCACAAGTGCCGTCACCGGAAGAGACTCCTTAACATAAATCCTATCTATCCTACTCTGGCAGTTACCTCGCTGATATGTGTAACCTGTGAGGTCTGGGTTGTGCTTAATATGCACATCTACCAAGCCTGCCTGCCTGACTATTCTAGTAAGGGCCAAAGCGTCGTATCCCGGTTTATCTTTGCCACCTTTCCTGTCTTTGGTCCTAGTAACGGTATTAAAATCACCAGCAAAGACAATATGCCGGGACGTGTAGAGGAAAGGCTCTATCTCGTTAAACAGACGCTTCCTCTCCCACTTGGTCTGGGGGGCATAGATATTAATCAGACGGAGAGGCTGCCTGCCTACCGACACATCAAGAACTACGCACCTACCCTTCGTTATCTCAATCACCCTATTGAACGTTATGTCCACACCCTGGAACAGGATGGCAACTCCCCCGTAGCCCTCCGTGGCTAGTGAAAAAAAGGAGTGCCCCCATCTCCAGTCGCGTTTAGCTGCATGCAGGGCCCCCAGGGAGTCCAGGCGGGTTTCCTGGACAAAGATTATATGGTAGTTCTCCCTGTGCCAGTTATCATAGGCTATAAATCGGGCCCTGCACGTCTTAATACTAGCCACGTTATGAGTGGCTAAGGATAGTATGGGGAGAGTCGCCATCAAGGGTGATGAGAATGAGGAGACTTTCCCTTTTTCCGTACGTTCTCACCGTCCGAGTCTGAGGGGTACCTTTTCGCGGAGAGCCCCGCGGGCAAGGCGTCCTCCTCCGGAATCGGCACCTCTACCAACTCGCTATCCTCCACCTCTGCCAGGTGTCCTCGAGCTTCCGCGGCCCTTCCACCCTCCCCCGCCACTGTCGCCACTACCGCCGTCGCCTCTGCCGCCTCCTCGACCTCCATGCGGGTACCCCAGTCCATCAGGGCACTAAACCTGTTCTGGACTGGTATGTCCCCGCACGTCTTGCCGATAGCGGTTTCAGCGACGGCCGCCGCCGCTGATGATTTTGCGGCAGCGACAACGATGGATTTGGGTTTCGGGGCCCCGGAGCTCCCCCGTCCCGAAGGGACTTTCTCCCCCTCTAGTGTGGAGGGTGGATCCCCCCGGGAAGGGGTCTTAGCAGAGGCGGAGGATCTTACCGGACCTCTCCGAGCTGCCTCCTGAGTTGGGGTCTCCTTCCTCGGACCGACAGTCGTCCACCCCGACTCATCCCGCGTGGTTGCGGCTCGGGGTCCTGACGCCGATCGTGTGGTGATGCCTGTGGAAGGAGTACAGACAGAAATGGGGTGAGACATTCGTTGTTTTGGACGGACAGGCAACGGGTCAATGATGTTACTTACGGGGTCGGTGCCGGAGGAGGTACCTGGGGCGTCAGGTAGAGCCTTGTCCCGAGCGCCCCCCACAACTGGCCGCGGGTCTTCCTCTGCGAATTCGCCCTCTCCTTCCCAGATACTGTCCAAGTTGTGCTGGGCTTCAGGACACGCTCTGTAGGAATGACCCAACACCCCGCACAGGTTGCAACGGATGGTAGTGCACTCCTGCTTGGAGTGTCCTACAACACCGCATAGGGTGCACTTGGTGACATCACACCCTATGCTGAAATGCCGGGGCGAGCCACACTTGTGGCACACCCGGGGCTGACCGGGATAGAAGCACGATACCCGGTCAGTCCCGATGAAGAAGGAGTTGGGCATGTGCTGTAGGAGACCCCGTACCTCCTTCAGACGGATGTTGACCGTCCAGCCGCCGTTCCAGATCCCGTCCTCACAGAGAGTCTTGACCGGGGTGGTCAAGACCTCCCCGTATCTGCGGGCCCACACCAGTATGTCCGCGACGGGTATGGACTCATTCCGCACCAGGAAGTTCACCTTGCGGACCTCCTGGCGCGATATGGCCTGGACATTGAACCGGGCCCATAGGCTGTCGCCGGACTTTGGCACCCCCTCCCAAAGGGTCCAGAACCTCTCCAGACCCCTCGGGGACATGAAACTGATGTCATACTCAGGGGTGCCGCTAACGTGGATGATGGCGAAAAAGTCCGCGACCGCAAAGCCCAGGTCCTTCAGGGCCCCTACCACCCGCTTCCTATCGGGCACGGATCCCTCCGCTACGTGCAGCAGGCGGACCACGTTCCTTCTCCGCATGGGTTGCCCCGCTGGGAGTCCCGTAGCCCGCCTGCCTGGTGGTGGCACCTGAACCTTCGGGGGACCCGCCGCCCAGGCGTTAGCGGTTGCGGGTGTCGCACCTGGGGCCACCGTTGGAGTGGGCACTATGGGCAGTGTGGACCCCCCCGTGGCCCCGCCACCGTGTCCGCCCGTGGACCCACCGGCGGCCACCGCGGCCACCGCAGCGACCCCCTGTGTCACGGCGGGGGAAGGCGTCACCCCGGTGGGAGTCCCCCCCCCGGCCGGAGCAGGAGCCCTGACCGCAGCGGCCGCCACCCCCACCTCTTTCGAAGCAGGGGCGACCACCCCCGCAGCCCGGGCCACCGCCAACCTCCCGGGGTTCTGCCCCCCAGGGTCCTTCCCCACCCTGACCGTAGGGGCCATCGCGGGTGGTCCCGCGGTCCCCTGGCATACAGTGTGTGTGTTGTGCACCGTGACTTTAAAATTACCGGGGGGCGTGGCCTGTGCCGCGGCGGGGGCGGAGCCAGCAACCGGCATCACGGCTGCGGGAGCCCCGGGGGTCACCGGCACCGCTGCCGGAGTGACCCCGGCGAGGACCGCAGCCGCACCCGGCACTGCCTCCATTGTAACCGCCGCGGGGTAGTTTGGACAGGGAGCGGGCCACCCGGGTAGCGGCGGCCCCGCTCACAACAACAGCCGCCTCTGGCTGCCCTCCAGGCGAGTCCTCCGCCCGGAGTAGTGGGGACAGAGGGCGGGCCGCCCAGGTAGCGGCAGCCCCACTCGCAACGGCAGCTTCTTTTAGCTGCACTCCGCCCGGAGTAGTCTGGACAGGGGGAGGGCAGCCCGGTTAGCGGCGGCCCCGTACACGGAGGGCGGCACCTCCGGGGACACCGAAGCCGCAGGAGCAGCCGGGACAACTAGGTCCACCACCACAGGGTGGATGGGACCAACTACAACGGGGGGAGCGGCCACAGAACCGCCGATCCCTCTGGAGGGACAAGGAGGCGGGCACGCCGCCGGGAGCGCCGGCACGGATCCCGCGGCAGCAGCAGCCGCCCCGGCGGCCGCCGAAGCGGCAGCCGGCCGCGGGGGTGACGGAAGACGGACGGACACAGACAGGGGAACGTGAACGTACTACAGAGGGAACACACACTGGGGGTGGGGGGACAACAGGGGACATGACAACAACAGGGGACATACCGACAGGTACATCGGGGAAGGTACTCACACAAGGTCCCCGGGGCTCACCGGCCAAACGCAGACCGGCGGGGATAGTGTCCCTGGCCCTCCGACGGGAAGGGCCCGCTCTCGGATCCTCGGCAGCAGCGTCGGGGACCCGGGCCGGGAGGGATGGGAACTCCTCCTCGGACATGATGGGGGGGGTATCCCCGACGCTCTCCTCCCCGGACGATTGGATAGCGGGCCTGCTCCTGGTGGTCTTCTTTTTCCGCCTCCGTGGCGCAGCTTGGATCTTAATGTCCTCCTCCTCGTCCAATTCCTCCATTGAAAAAATCAGCGGCCTTCGTATAGCGGACTTCTCCTGGGTCCCGTCGTACTGTGGTGGTGGCGGTGGCGGTGGTGATGTAGGCGCCACCGGTTCCGGGTCCTCCGGGGTCGGTGGTACCCCCGACTCCTCCACCTCCTGCTCCCGCAGCTTCTCCTGCAGGAACCGCACGCGGTCACGGTTCTGGGCTGTGCGTCTCGCCAACTCCGCTTCTTTCTCCTTCAGGGAGACGATCCGCTCCCGTATGGGGCCGCGATGACGACTCCCCACCCTGTTGCTCTGCTGCCGGAGCTCTTTCAGCTGTCCGGCAACCTCCTCCTTCTCCTCCCCCAGGGAACGCAACTCTTGTTGGAGGTTAGCCAAGGCCTGCCTGAGGGGTTCCCCGTCTGACTCCGCAGGTACTGGGAGCCCCACCTTAGCCTTTTGGGCATAGGAAGGGCCCTGTTCCACCGCCTCCTCATCTTCAGGGTTCGTATTCACACTCGCCTCGGCGGTCTCCAAGGCCCTGGCCCCGGCGTCCCTGAGGGCGAGGGCCCGTAGATGGAGGGCCCCCAGCAACAGGAGGGAAGTCTGGTCGACCCTCAGATGGTGGGGCAGACCGACTCCCTTCTTGAGCATGGCTATTTTGGCGCTCAAGGCCGTGGTGTATGCCTCGAGCGCCTCCATTTTCCGACGCACAGCCCTGCATACGGTTCCTGCAGTCTCCCGGGATGGGAGTAGGATGCCGTCCTCCGTGTAGACCAGTTTCTCCGTGATTATGGAAATGCGGCCCCTCCACTCCTCAATGAGGGTGGAGGCCATGATGGGACCCCGGGGAGGCAGTTACCTTCCCCGGGGTAGCAAACGTCCAGCACCGAAAGTAATAAAAAGAAACCAAGTTCCACCAGCAACACAAAACCACCTCCTCTCCTCTCGCCTCCCAACTCCACACTGTTGCAGCCGACGCCCAGCCCTGATTGGAGCTGGAATTACCGCGGCTGCTGGCACCAGACTTGCCCTCCAATAGATCCTCGTTAAAGGATTTAAAGTGTACTCATTCCAATTACAGGGCCTCGAAAGAGTCCTGTATTGTTATTTTTCGTCACTACCTCCCCGAGTCGGGAGTGGGTAATTTGCGCGCCTGCTGCCTTCCTTGGATGTGGTAGCCGTTTCTCAGGCTCCCTCTCCGGAATCGAACCCTGATTCCCCGTTACCCGTGGTCACCATGGTAGGCACAGAAAGTACCATCGAAAGTTGATAGGGCAGACATCCGAATGTATCGTCGCCGTCACGGGGACGTGCGATCGGCCCGAGGTTATCTAGAGTCACCAAAGCGGCCGGCGGGGGCGAGCCCGCCGGATTGGTTTTGGTCTGATAAATGCACGCATCCCTGGGGGTCAGCGCTCGTCGGCATGTATTAGCTCTAGAATTACCACAGTTATCCAAGTAACAGATGGAGCGATCAAAGGAACCATAACTGATTTAATGAGCCATTCGCAGTTTCACTGTACCGGCCGTGTGTACTTACACGTGCATGGCTTAATCTTTGAGACAAGCATATGCTACTGGCAGGATCAACCAGGTAGCTCCCGTCGTCACGCGGGGGCCCGGCGGCGGCCGGGCCCGGACGCGGCCCCCGGCGGACCGCTCCCGCCCCGGGGGCCGGGGCGGGAGGCGGCGGGCGCCGGGGGCGCAGCCCTCGGATCGGGTCTGCGTAAGGGGGGACGCGGCGAGGGGGCCGCGGGGACGGAAGGAGAGCGCGCGCTCCCCCTCCCTTCGTTCGGGGCCGGGAGAAAGGAAGGTGCGTGCTCCGCGGCGGGGGGAACCCGGGGTGGGACGTGGAGCGCCCGCGGGTAGCCCCAACCGGCCGCGGCTTCGGGCCGCTGGGAGTCCGGGGCCGAGCAAACTCAGTCGCCTGCGAGGGGGGTCCGGCGCCCGGGGCGGCTCTCCCCCGGCCCGGGGGAGAGAGCTCGGGGCCGCGGTGGGCCCGGGGGGCCGCGCCGGGAGGTGCGCGGGGAGGCGGGCCGCTCGCCTGCACCAGGGGGCCCGCCGGGGACCGCCTGAGCGAGGGTTGCCTTCCCCGGCCCGGCGCGGGGCACCAGATCGGTCGTTGTCCTGGTCGTGGCGGTCGACGCCGACCGCTCACCTATATATCCGGCGGAGGGTGCCTGAGGACCCTGGCGAACCGGGAAGGAGTTCCGCGACACCACCGGTAAAACCCGGCCAGGCAGGCCGACTTCGATGGAGCGAGGGTCGGATGCGGCCGGCAAATCCGTTCTCATAGACTTCCAGGGCTTTTCAAGCAACTTGGCCTGCCAGAAATGGGGACTTAGAGCGAAAACGCCGGCCGGCCGCGAGCAACTTGGGACCGGGGCCGGGTAGGACCGCCGGTGCGGCACCCGGGCTGGGCGGCCCGAGGTCCGGGGAGCTCCTGGCGGGACCCTCGGAGGTCTACCCGGCGGCAGGTTCACGGGAGCCGGGGCCGGGCCGGGAGCCGCGGCCGGGACCGGGGCCGGGTAGGACCGCCGGTGCGGCACCCGGGCCGGCCCTCCCGAGGTCCGGGGAGCCCCTGGCGGGACCCTCGGAGGTCTGCCCCAAGGTGGGCTTCCCGGGACCCGGCCCGGGACTTGGGCGGGTAGGACCGCCGGTGCGGCACCCGGGCTGGGCCTCCCGAGGTCCGGGGAGCCCCTGGCGGGACCCTCGGAGGTCTGCCCCAAGGTGGGCTTCCCGGGACCCGGCCCGGGACTTGGGCGGGTAGGACCGCCGGTGCGGCACCCGGGCTGGGCACCCCGAGGTCCGGGGAGCCCCTGGCGGGACCCTCGGGGGTCTGCCCCAAGGTGGGCTTCACGGGACCCGGCCCGGGACTTGGCCGGGTTGGACCGCCGGTGCGGCACCCGGGCCGGGCGTCCCGAGGTCCGTGGAGCCCCGGGCGGGACCCTCGGAGGTCTACCGGACGGTGGGGTTCCCGGGGCCGGGACCTGGCCGGCACCCGGGCTGGGCTTCCCGAGGTCGTTGGGAGCCGGCTCTCTGGAACTCGCAGCAGCTTCCCTATATATCCGGCGGAGGGTGCCTGACGTCCCTGGCGAACCGGGACGGGGTTCCACGTCACCACCGGGAAAACCCGGCAAGGCATGCCGACTTCGATGGAGCGAGGGTCGGATGCGGCAGGCAAATCCGACCTCATAGACTTCCAGGGCTTTTCAAGCAACTCGGCCTGCCAGAATGGGGGACTTAGAGCGAAAACGCCGGCCGGCCGCGAGCAACTACCGGGGCGGGTAGGACCGCGGGTGCGGCACCCGGGCTGGGCTGCACGAGGTCCGGGGAGCCCCTGGCGGGACCTTCGGGGGTCTGCCCCATGGTGGTGTTCCCGGGACCCGGCCCGGGACTTGGGCGGGTTGGAACGCCGGTGCTGCACCCGGGCTGGGCACCCCGAGGTCCGGGGAGCCCCTGGCGGGACCCTCGGGGGTCTGCCCCATGGTGGTCTTCCCGGGACCCGGCCCGGGACTTGGGCGGGTTGGACCGCCTGTGCGGCACCCGGGCTGGTCCTCCCGAGGTCCGTGGAGCCCCTGGCCTGACCCTCGGGACCTGGCCGGCACCCGGGCTGGGCTTCGCGAGGTCGTTGGGAGCCGGCTCTCTGGAACAAGCAGCAGCTTCCCTATATATCCGGCGGAGGGTGCCTGACGTCCCTGGCGAACCGGGACGGGGTTCCACGTCACCACCGGGAAAATCCGGCAAGGCATGCCGACTTCGATGGAGCGAGGGTCGGATGCGGCCGGCAAATCCGACCTCATAGACTTCCAGGGTTTTCCAAGCAACTTGGCCTGCCGCAAACAGGGACTTAGAGCGACGGCGCGAGCCGGCCGCGAGTAGCTTTCGCGGCCGGGAACCGGGACTTTGGGCACAAAACAGCCGGGGTACATAGGCAGTGGACCCCCCAGCATACAATATATACACATCTAGCTATATCTCGACATCTACAGCTATATAGATATAGATATAGATATAGATATAGATATATATACATATACATATATATACATATATATATGCATATATATACACATATATATATATATATATATATATATATACATACATACATAGATATATATATATATATATACATAGATATATATATATACATATATATATATATATATATATATATACATATATATATATACATATAGAGATATCTATCTATATCTATCTATATCTATCCATCTATATCTATCTATCTATCTATCTATCTTTCCGTATCTATATAGCTACATCTATATACACGTCTATATCTATACATCTACATCGCTACATCTACGGCTCCATGCCCACAGCTCTATAGACATATCTATACATCCAGGGTTTTCCAAGCAACTTGGCCTTCCGGAAACGGGGACTTAGAGCGAAAACGCCGGCCGGCGGCGAGCAACTACCGGGGCGGGTAGGACCGCCGGTGCGGCACCCGGGCTGGGCCTCCCGAGGTCCGGGGAGCCCCTGGCGGGACCCTCGGGGGTCTGCCCCATGGTGGTGTTCCCGGGACCCGGCCCGGGACTTGGGCGGGTTGGACCGCCGGTGCTGCACCCGGGCTGGGCACCCCGAGGTCCGGGGAGCCCCTGGCGGGACCCTCGGGGGTCTGCCCCATGGTGGTCTTCCCGGGACCCGGCCCGGGACTTGGGCGGGTTGGACCGCCGGTGCTGCACCCGGGCTGGGCACCCCGAGATCCGGGGAGCCCCTGGCGGGACCATCGGGGGTCTGCCCCATGGTGGTCTTCCCGGGACCCGGCCCGGGACTTGGGCGGGTTGGACCGCCGGTGCGGCACCCGGGCTGGTCCTCCCGAGGTCCGGGGAGCCCCTGGCGGGACCCTCGGGGGTCTGCCCCATGGTGGTGTTCCCGGGACCCGGCCCGGGACTTGGGCGGGTTGGACCACCGGTGCGGCACCCGGGCTGGTCCTCCCGAGGTCCGGGGAGCCCCTGGCGGGACCCTCGGGGGTCTGCCCCATGGTGGTGTTCCCGGGACCCGGCCCGGGACTTGGGCGGGTTGGACCGCCGGTGCGGCACCCGGGCTGGTCCTCCCGAGGTCCGGGGAGCCCCTGGCGGGACCCTCGGGGGTCTGCCCCATGGTGGTCTTCCCGGGACCCGGCCCGGGACTTGGGCGGGTTGGACCGCCGGTGCGGCACCCGGGCTGGGCACCCCGAGGTCCGGGGAGCCCCTGGCGGGACCCTCGGGGGTCTGCCCCATGGTGGTCTTCCCGGGACCCGGCCCGGGACTTGGGCGGGTTGGACCGCCGGTGCGGCACCCGGGCTGGGCACCCCGAGGTCCGGGGAGCCCCTGGCGGGACCCTCGGGGGTCTGCCCCATGGTGGTGTTCCCGGGACCCGGCCCGGGACTTGGGTGGGTTGGACCGCCGGTGCGGCACCCGGGCTGGTCCTCCCGAGGTCCGGGGAGCCCCTGGCGGGACCCACGGGGGTCTGCCCCATGGTGGTCTTCCCGGGACCCGGCCCGGGACTTGGGCGGGTTGGACCGCCGGTGCTGCACCCGGGCTGGTCACCCCGAGGTCCGGGGAGCCCCTGGCGGGACCCTCGGGGGTCTGCCCCATGGTGGTCTTCCCGGGACCCGGCCCGGGACTTGGGCGGGTTGGACCGCTGGTGCTGCACCCGGGCTGGTCACCCCGAGGTCCGGGGAGCCCCTGGCGGGACCCTCGGGGGTCTGCCCCATGGTGGTCTTCCCGGGACCCGGCCCGGGACTTGGGCGGGTTGGACCGCCGGTGCTGCACCCGGGCTGGTCACCCCGAGGTCCGGGGAGCCCCTGGCGGGACCCTCGGGGGTCTGCCCCATGGTGGTGTTCCCGGGACCCGGCCCGGGACTTGGGCGGGTTGGACCGCCGGTGCTGCACCCGGGCTGGTCACCCCGGGGTCCGGGGAGCCCCTGGCGGGACCCTCGGGGGTCTGCCCCATGGTGGTCTTCCCGGGACCCGGCCCGGGACTTGGGCGGGTTGGACCGCCGGTGCGGCACCCGGGCTGGTCCTCCCGAGGTCCGTGGAGCCCCTGGCGGGACCTTCGGAGGCACCCGGGCTGGGCTTCGCGAGGTCGTTGGGAGCCGGCTCTCTGGAACAAGCAGCAGCTTCCCTATATATCCGGCGGAGGGTGCCTGACGTCCCTGGCGAACCGGGACGGAGTTCCACGTCACCACCGGGAAAACCCGGCCAGGCAGGCCGACTTCGATGGAGCGAGGGTCGGATGCGGCCGGCAAATCCGACCTCATTGACTTCCAGGGTTTCTCAAGCAACTTGACCTGCCATAAACGGGGACTTAGAGCAAAACTGCCGGCCGGCCGCGATCAACTTATGCGGCCGGGAACGGGCACTTTGGGCAGCGCGAGACACTTGCGAGCCGGCATGAGACACCCGAAAAAAGGCGGCAAGCGCTAGCGCAGGCGCAAAAACACTTTTAGTTATATAACCAATTTTTTTTTTAAACGCTGACCTTTTATTGACCCCACTCCTATTAAAGCCTATGTAAATTAACTCAGTCCCCACACCTTTATGTCACCCTGCCCTATATGGTGCAGGCTTTATCATTTCTGCTGCACTCGTGTTTAACTAATTTTCTTTTTTCACATTTACTGAACCCACACAAGTTATATGCTGGTTTGTTCAAAAATGATTTCCTTTTGATGTCATTATTTTGATTGTACCATATAATTTACTATACAAACAAGTAAAAAATATGTTGCAACATTGAATTGGAATTTTTTTTTTACTTAAAAAATCTTAAACTCATCTATAAAAGCTAATGAAAAAACCTTCTAAATAGATTGTATTACTTGTCCTGAGTTTAGAAATAACCAGTGTTTTAATGTTTATTTGCATTTTTATGCATGTTATGGGACAATAATTACAAGTAGCATTTTGCTATTTCAAAAACATTTTTTCCAAATCTGGTAATTTTTGAACTATGACATTTGGTGATCATGTCACCATGCCCTATTTGGTAACATAGTAACATAGTAACATAGTTCATAAGGTTGAAAAAAGACCAAAGTCCATCAAGTTCAACCTATATACATATTGTGTCCCTACTGTGTTGATCCAGAGGAAGGCAAAAAACCCTTATGAAGCAGATGCCAATTGCCCCATACCAGGGGGAAAATTCCTTCCCGACTCCAAATATGGCAATCAGAATAAATCCCTGGATCAACGTTCTGTCCCTATTAATCTAATATCCATAACTTGTAATATTATTGCTTTCAAGAAACACGTCCAGGCTCCTTTTGAACTCTTTTATTGAGTTTACCATCACCACTTCCTCTGGCAGAGAGTTCCATAATCTCACCGCTCTTACTGTAAAGAACCCCCGTCTGTGCTGGTGTAGAAACCTTCTTTCCTCCAGCCGTAGAGGATGTCCCCTTGTTATAGATACAGTCCTGGGTATAAATAGGTCCTGGGAGTGATCTCTGTACTGTCCCCTTATATATTTATACATAGTTATTAAGTCCCCCCTAAGCCGTCTTTTTTCCAAACTAAATAACCCCAATTCTGATAATCTTTCTGGGTACTGTAGTCCTCCCATTCCCCTTATTACTCTGGTTGCCCGTCTTTGAACCCTCTCCAGCTCCACTATATCTTTCTTGTACACTGGTGCCCAGTACTGTACACAGTATTCCATGTGTGGTCTGACTAGTGACTTGTACAGGGGTAGAATTATTTCCATCTTCAAAGCTGACCAATGCAAGTTACCCCATCAAACCATATATTTATAGACACCCCAGAGTATTTGAAATGCTGGCATTTGAACTCTTTCCATGCACACATTTTACCACCAGCCTTTGCCAGATTTGCAGTAGTATTTTTTTGCATGTATGTTTCCCACACATGTAATTTAGGTATGAATTTACGGCTCCTGGTATATGTCTCTGTCAAACAACACCCCAATATGTTTTCAGCAACATCTCCTGAGTACAGTACAGGTGGTATACCCATGCATAGGATTGTTGGGTTGTTTAGGGGCTAAAAAGGCCACATTTGAGAATTGACATGTGCTCATCCTGCCCCCTGTGTTAATTTGACATTGTTGAACCTGGTCAATTCAGTTTACCCCATCGAATTTTTTTTAAAACTAACAACACCCCATTGGCATTTAAGATGCCAGTATTTTAACTCTTTCCATGTGAGAACTGTTTGAAGATGTAGCGTTAATTTTAGGACTTTCTCATAAAAATAAACATTTATATATACACTCACTTGCCACTTTTTTAAGTATGCCTTGCTAGTACCTGGTTGGACCCCCTTGGAACTTCCTTCATTCTTCATGACATACTTTTTACAAGGTGCTGGAAACATTCCTCAGTTGGTACAGATTTGTCGGCTGCACATCCATGATGTGAATCTCCCTTCCGCTACATCCCAAAGGTGCTCTATTGGATTGAGATTTGGTGACTGTGGAGGTCATTGGAGTACAGTGAACTCATTGTCATTGTTTAGAAAAAAAAAGTTGGAGATGATGTGAGCTTTGTGACATGGTACATTATCCTGCTGGAAGTAGCCATCAGAAGATGGGTACACTGTGGTCATAAAGGAATGGACATGGTCAGAAACAATACTCAGGTAGGCTTTTGCTCAATTGGTACTAAGGGGCCCAAAGTGTGCCAAGAACATGTCCCCCACACCATTACAACACCACCAGCCTGAATCATGGATACAAGGCAGGATGGATCTTCGCTTTCATGTTGTTTATGCCAAAGTCTGACCCTGCCATCTAAATGTTGCAGCTGGAATCGAGACTCATCAGACCAGGGAACGTTCTTTCATTGTCCTGATGGGAGTGGCATCGTTCAGAGATGGTATTCTGCATACCTTGGTTGCAACGTGTGGTTATTTGAGTTACTGTTGCAGTTCTCTCCAACCACTCCCCTAATACATTTATATTTTTATTACTTCCGGAGTCTGTCTATATCTACTGGGTTCGGTTGGTGAGAAATGCAACATATGAGATCGGAGGATCCATTCAAGACACAGAAAGGGTTTTTATACCCTCCCCCTGAGCGTCCTTTGCACATAGGTGATGTGCATGAAATCTTGTGAGTGCATTCTTTTTCATTTCATTCTATAAATTTGGAATCAACAATATTACCCTATTGGTTGTGTCTCTTCTGTTTTCAGACACCATACAACATTTTATGAGATGCAAGAATATTTTCAGCACAATTGTGAGTGCAACTAACACCACATAAATTTTTGATGTTTGTATATACACCCTACACTATTATATTTTTTTACCTTCTCTTGCATGAGCGCCCCTCAATGGAATCGATTGTACTTTTAACACCTGGAGAGAGGTGTTCTTTAAGGTGGCTGCTGCAAGAAACAGAAGGGAAAGTATTGATTCTTATTTTTATTTTTATCACATTGCAACGCACCTAGCTTTTTCCAAATCACCTTTTTGCCTTATCAATGGTATAATGACAGGAAGCTGCTTTTATAGGCAGAGAGTCAGACACCTGACCAGACACAGCTGAGGAGAGTTGGCAATAATAACAAGATTTGTAGGTTCATGGTTACCAGAACTGAGAGGATAAACTGAGACAGACTGGCAAAATGGTAAGGAAGAAAGCTTCATGTCCCAGTGAAGTCAGTTCCTGACATTACCCCCACCTTTACATGAGCGGCCTCTGGACGCCTTTTTTCCCTGGTTTATCAGGGTACAGTCAGTGAAAAGCAAGATGAAGAGCATGAACATTCTTTACAGGCTCCCATGATCTATCCTCATCACCATAGCCTTTCCAGTGAACCAGGTATTGCAGTTTATTACAGAAGACCCTGGAATTTTTTCCACCTCATACTCATCCTCACCATCCACCAGGATTGGCAGTGGTGAAAGGATTTGCGTGGAAAGGTTTTAGCAATGACATGCGAAATACTGGATGCACTTTTAGGGAATCTGGAAGATGTACCGTATTTGCTTGATTATAAGACAAGGTTTTTTTCAGAGCAAATGCTCTGAAAAATACCCCTTGTCTTATAATCGGGGTCGTCTTATAATCAGACCTCAAATAGGTCTGACTATGAGACGACTAAGATCCAGATCCCCGCAGCTGCAGGGGACCTGGATCCTCCTGTCCCCCCACCCCCGCCCTACTTACCGGTACTTCTGAGTCCCCGGTGTGTAGCTAGGGCAGCGTGTAGATGTCTACGCGATTCGCGTAGACAACTTCCGCTGCAGCAGGAAGGAGGCGTGGCTAGCAGCGGGGGTTGTCTGCGTCCATCGCGCAGAACTTCCCCGGCTGTCAGAGATCAGAGTTCCCCGCAGAGTGCTCTGTGAAATGCCTTTTAACCCCCTTAATGCCACTCTGCCTCCAGAAATGCCCTTTTAACCCTCTATACGCCACTCTGCCTCCTGAATGCCTTAAACCTCCCTATATGCCACTCTTCCCCATAATATGCCTTTTAACCCTCTAAATGCCAGAGTGGCATATAGGGGTATAAGGTATTTCTGGAGACAGAGTGGCACATAGGGGGTCAAAAGGCATATCATGGGGCACAGTGGCATATAGGGGGTATAAGGCATTTCTGGGGCAGATGTGCATAACTGGGGGGCAGGTTGGAAAATAGAAGGAAATAAAACCAAAATATTTTTCTCAATCATAGCTTTTATTAAAAAAAAAATAGTTTAGATGAATTAACATTTACTGGTAAAACTTTTTTCCTATAGGGTCGTCTTATATTCAGGCTTTTTCTTTTTTTCCTAAATTAATATTCAGATTTGGGGGGTCGTCTTATAATCAGGGTCGTCTTATAATCGAGCAAATACGGTAGATGGAAAGTGACAGAATTAATCTGAGCAATGATCTTGAAAGGCCCAATGAGCTTTTGACCCAGTTTATGAGAAGGAATCTTAAGTGTGATATTTTTTATGGAAAGCCAAACCTTGTCACCGATGTGATAAACTGGGGCCGTTATTCTATGCCTATCAGCAGCTCTTTTGTAACAGTCCTTAGCCTCCAATAGAGTTTCTTTCAATAGTTCCTGGGATTCTTGTAAGGTGGTGTCGTCTGTATGGACTGGTTTCATACAGACGACTGTAATGACCCAGAGCGCCCAAAGATGGTGTTCAGGAGTTATTGCACATTAGCGGAGATAGACAGGGCCTGGTGCAGGGTGACTGCACTCCCCCGAGTGGGCATCTAGGGTTGTGCGGCCACATACCAGGGCCCTGACATAGCAGCGGAGGTTGTCCAGAACAAAACAAAGTGATAAAGGGGCAGGCATGAGCTCTCCAGACGAATGTGCAGGCTGGGGGTTTGGGAAGCTAAGCAGAGTAACAGCTGAACATAGCAAGCAAAGGGGACATAACAAAGGACAGGAAACAAGGAACACAAGGGATGGAGTTAAGGGCCGAGATCCTCAGACACGTCTCCTTTAAGCAAGGATAGGATATCTTAACTGGGACATGGGGAGAGGAGAGAGGAACCAAGA
The DNA here is from genome assembly GCA_029215755.1 of Spea hammondii. Classification (NCBI taxonomy): domain Eukaryota; kingdom Metazoa; phylum Chordata; class Amphibia; order Anura; family Pelobatidae; genus Spea; species Spea hammondii. The sequence continues at coordinate 20,327,346 of JARDYJ010000010.1, read as the reverse complement.
TCCTCAGATGATTCAAGGAAAAGAGGGCAAAGGCACACAAGACTGACACACATAAATACAGGACTAGCCTAGGACTATATGATAACAATTGGAGATTTAGTAACATCTTATGGCCATAGTATGCTTAGCCCACCACTATGCCAAAGTATTCCACTATTCAGTGGGTCCTAGCACTAAACCCTAACTACTGAATTATGAATAAGCTAAAACTAAACATTGCATCTAAAGACAAAACCAAGAAGGACATACCTTTAGACTGATGACTAAGACAAACATAACAAATGGGTGGGGCACACTTTATAAAGGAAACAGAGCTGAAGCAAAGAGCAGAACTGGAATCAAGGAATCAGAAGCACAGAACAGAGCATATAGAAATCCAGGAATGGATTACAGCAAAGGGGAAACTCTAGCGAGATGGGGGGGAACTCTAGCAAGATGGGGGTGGGGGGCTCTAGTGAGAAGCAGCTCTGCAGCCTGAATGGAGCCTGACACAGCAGGAGTTGAAGCAGTAATTGGCAGACTCACTACAAAGCTTGGATGGTAACCGTAATTGACAAAAATTGGGCTCTAAGAGCAGTATTGGTCATTGTTGTAGGCAAACTCTGCTTTGGGTAGAAAGTTTTGCCAGTCATCCTGCTCCAGAATCGCTCAGTATGTCGATTACTTTGTGGATGAAAAGCAGATTCACATTAATTCCAAAAACAGAGACATTTCCAAAAGTGTGACTTAAACTGTACCCCCCTGTCAGATATTATTTCATGAGGAGCTGGACAAAGCATCAGCCTTACCATTTCTGGAGCCAGGCCCATATGAAATCAGAAAATGGAACCTTGGGAAAAATAGAGAACAACGCGCTTGTCTGGCCAACAATCTCTTAGTGGATTGAACACACTCTAAATTTTTGTGATCTGTGACAGTAATTGGGTGGGTGGCTCCTGGCTCCCTCCAAGAAATGTCTCCATTCAGAGAAGGTAGATTTTATAGCTAAGAGTGTTTTATTCCCTATGTTTTTTACTGCAGGTCACATCTGACGGGAATAGAAGGAGCATTGATGTAACATTGTCTTAGGTCCAGTCCTTTGAGAAAGTATAGCCCCAACAGCAGAATCAGAGGCATCTACCTCTATAGTGAATGGCAGTTCTGGTTGTGGGTGTACCAGAGTTGGGGCAGATGTAGGGCGTGTGTGGCTTACTGCCTGAGAAGATTGACGCTTAAGCCTAATGCTCTGCACACCATCTGCCTAAAATCTCTGCCATTGGGTAATAAAAACGAAAATGGGCAAATCCCCTAAAGTACAAGGGTCTGATAAAAGATCAAATCCTACCTCTGTACGCAACTATTTTCAAGGGGTAGCTGATCAGGATTCCAGGGATTCGTTCCTGAAGCAGGCCTCAACTCCTGCCAGCCCTCATAGTGACATTTCATAGAAACATCACACAAACAAAATCCTGATTCGGAGCTGACGACCAACCATTCGACTTCATGGCAAGCCGCTTTTCGTTTGATACCTACAAAAGAAGAAATGGCTATAATTATGAAGAGAACGATTGGAGGTATTTGCGACAATTTGACTGAGATCAAACATGATATCCGCCAGATTGTGGATCGGGTCACAGTCCTCAAGGAGGAAAATACTAGAACCCACACCACGGTGGATTCGCTGTCTGAACACATCACCTTTCAAACAGCTCTCATGGCGTTTAGATGATATTGACAACTGAGGATGATGAAATAATTTGAGAATCCGTGGTCTCCCAGAGACCATTACACAAGAAACCCTCATACTGACTCTGCAATCCCTATTTAATAATATTTTGCAACCGCCAGCTGACACCCGTATTGAATTTGACAGGGCACACAGAGCCCTTAGACCACGCGCAACTAATGCGTGGAGCTACAGTTCAGAGCAAATTAATCATATCCCTTGCTGGAATCACTAAATATACATCTCTTTACTGCTTTGTGGAATGAGGTTGGTAGTAGATACATCCCTTGGAATATAAGCTTTTTGTCTTGACTTAAGACTAAATACATGGAGTCAGACTTATTTGATGGGTTCATTGCCTTTTCAATTGATTTGACCAGTCGAATTTTTATATATATATATATATGGAAATCACTATTGTTCCTCAGATTGACCAGCTCCTATAAATATTATCATATTGGATAATATGATACCACTGATCAACCTTCATCATTGATGCAATGCGACACCTTAAGTAAGCTCCAGATGATGGCGCTGTCCTCCCTGATGAACTGATGAAATTTGACTGTTAAATCTGGTTAATTCCGCAGATGTTTTAATTATTACTCTGTGAGAACTGCTCTCATTCATCTTACTTGACTACTCTTCCACTGCACACTTTATTGTTTTTTGTCTTTTCAGTTCACTAACACATTATCAGGGTGAATTGCTCCACAAACAGTTTTCATGTTATTATTTCCCTGTATAAATGGCACGTTTCTTATGCTACACATATTTTCAAATTATTTTAAATTACACTGTCTCATCTTATTTACCCTCACAGATCCTTCCTACCCTGCTCAAGTTGGACAGACGGTACGGTTATTTGACCTCTATCTTGGTCCTTGGCTCATTATTTGCAGATTTGTGTTCCCTTGTGCTTGTCCTTCTGCTAGCATAATACTGGTTACATTCCTGTTTTTTTTTGTTGTTTCTTGTTCCACTTGTTTATTGTAATGGTGAGATGCTGTGAAGGGCTCAAACTCCGGTCTCTCTTTTTATGTCAGGATTATGGCACCTGAAATTATAACATTTTCATCCCTTAACACAAGGGGATTTAACAAACCACAACAACGCTCGATATTATTATATCTATTACAATCTTTTAAAAGTGGCATTTATCCAAGAAACGCATTTTAAAATATCTAAAGAATTCCAATTGATTAATAAATGTTTTCATGATGTGTTTTTTTCGAGCTCCCCAGACTCCAAAACAAAAGGGGTAGCTATCTTGATTAACATGATAGTGCCGTTTTAATTGGTAGATGTATGGAGAGATATAGAAGGTAGAGCACTTTTTGTTAAGGGATATATTGGTTTACAGAAAATTACTTTGGCTAATATATATGCCCCTAACAAGAACCTGGCCTCTTTTTTCTCTTTTCTCTTTTAATGAAACTTAGTAATTATCAAGAAGGGTTGACAGTTTTTAGTCCTAGATCCTAAAATAGATTGTTCAGCTGGAAAATATCATCTTCCCTATAAGTACATTAATAAGGTCAAATGTAAGCTGACCCAGAATCAGCTCAGAGATTCATGGAGGATCCAACACCCAGAGACATTAGACTATACGTAGTATTCCTCACAATCGATACACACGAATAGATAGCTTATTTGTATCACACCAATATCTCTCTCATCTACACACAACTGAGATAGGAATTCAACATTTCAGTGATAATGCCCTCTTAAACTACCCACCCTGCCCAAAAAGTGTTGGTCGTGGAGACGTAACGATAATCTTCTTAATATTCCAATATCTTTCTAAACATTTACAAAACTATTTTGCAGAGAATTCTACCCCCGACATCACAATCCCAACGATTTGGGAAGCTCACAAATCAGGTATTAGAGGACATTTCATTAAATTAGGCTGTCATTGTCGCTTCAAATATCTCAATTAGAAAGCACACATAAAAACACAATCCTCTGAAGTACTTTCGCAATTACAGGCACTCAAGGCCGAACTTGCAACACTTCTAGACTACAAAGTGAAACTTAATTTTTTTATTACACTTTTAGATGAGTTAGCGGACAAGCCAGGGAAGCTATTGGCTAGAGCTCTTAGACCCAAGCAAGTCCTTACCTATTCCTTAAATCATTGGTGATAGGGGTCAGATTCACTCTACCATTGACAAAATTGCGGATTGTTTCTGCCAATATTACCAAAACTTGTATAACTTGCCCGGATTCGGTACATTCCCAATTAATGACGATTATCTACTTTTCTTCCTGTACTTGGTCCCCAATTGATCAAATTGTTTGAAACACTCGTAGGGACAATACCTAGACCCACATTAGAACCTAGCTTACATTACTGTTATTCCAAAACCAGGAAAGAACACTGACTCCTATGCAAGTTATAGACCCATATCATTGATCAATACTGATTTTAAGATTATAGCCAAAATTCTTGCTTTAAGATTTAGTCCTTTTATTCCTATGCTAACATACCCCGACCAGGTTGGATTTGTCACCGGTACAGAAGCTAGGGATAGCACTATAAGAGTTCTCAATTTATTGCATCACGATTCTCTATTCCTGCTGGTGGCTTGGCTTTTCTTATTTAGTGTCCTGGAACACATAGGTGTGGGCCCTTATTTTTTCAAACTTATCAGGGCACTATACACAAATCCCACAGCCCAGATAAAGGTCAATGGCACACTGTCGGGCCGAGTCACCCTGTTGAATGGCACTCGGCAGGGATAACCATTGTCCCCATTACGGTTTATACTTTCTATTTAGCCTTTCGATTGAGGGATAATCCGGGTATTGTTGGCCCACCACTAGACAATACTCAACACAAACTTTCTTTTTATGCAGATTACCTATTATGTATGATTTCCGATCCAGTGGACTGACTTTCCAACATTATGTCAGAGTTAGAAGAATTACATGAGATATCCAACTATAAAATAAACATTCAAAAATCTGAAATTTTTGAAATTAATGTGTCAGAATCCATGACAAACAACATTATTCATTTAAATGGTGTGACTCTTATCTAATTTATATGGGGTTAAAAATACCCTCAGACCTTAAGCAACTGGCCTCTACTACTCTCTACTGTTACTGTTGATTTAAGGAAATGGTCATTTCCTCACTTGTCCTGATTTGGACTCATAGGAGTCTTGAAGATGAATATACTTCCTCGTTACCATATTTCTGTTCAGGTCCTTTTTTAAACTCTACCACAGGGTATTAGTTAAGTATGTTTGGGGATCCAAGCCAGCACGACTCTCTTTCTCTTACTTAATTAGACCCAGTAGCGTACCTGGCGGGGGGTGGTCCACCCCTGGGTGCCGCTCATCAGGGGGGTGCCACCACCCAGTCACCCCTCCAGAGATGGACAGTAATGTCTGCGCGATGCGCGCGGCAACTGATGCTGTGTGTCGGGATTTGATGTCATATCCCCGCACACAACACTGAAGCCGCGCCCACTGCCTTCCGTGCTCACCGCACCGGAAGGACACAGAAGAAGAAGAGCCAAAAGGAAGACCGAAGAGGAGGAGTAAAAGAAGTTGTAGCGGGGAAAGTGACAGTGACAGAGGAAAGGTAGGAAAACATTCAGTGAGAGTGGATTAGTAAATATGTAAGAGTGATGGGTGTTATGCTGTAGTTTATGCTGAATGTTTGTGAATAAATGTTTGCGAATGAGTGTGCATGGATGTGTAAGTATGGGGGGGAGGCTGTAATCACACTCCAATCATGCCCAGGTTCCAGCATGTACTGGCTGCCTGGGCATGATCGGAGTGTGATTGCTGTTAGCAATTATATATATATGTATATATATAATATTGTGGATTTTTTGTCCAATCATGCTAAGTCAGCCAGTACATGCTGGAATCTGGGTATGCCTGGGCATGATAGGATTGTGATTGTTGTTAACAATTATATATATATATAAATATATTAATATTGTTATTGAATTTTTCTTTGTCTAATTTTAGTGTGTGTAGGTCTATATGATGGGAGATTACGCCACACACAAGATGGCTGCCAATCCTGATGCCGGAAGTGACTGTTTTGGCAAATCCGAAATCTGCACTTCCGGTTCCTATATAAACCCTTCTGTGTGAAGAATCATTGCCTTCTGATGGTCATCTATGCCTTGTGCTAGTCCTCAAAGTGCGTTTATATATTGCTGTCCTTCGTGTTTGACCTCGGCTTGTTCCTCAATTACGTTGTTCTCTGGCATCCTTAGCATGTTTACCCGTTTATCCTGTCTTCCGGAATCCTGACCTCGGCTTGTTGAACTTTCAAGTACCCTTGGGTCCTACCTGACTCCAGTGTCTCCAACTTCATTGTAACGTGACAGTTACTTACTTTTACTAAAAGTTGTTGGGGGGGTTTTGTTTGTTTTTGTTTTTTAAAGGTTGGGGGTTCATTTTCGGTTTCAGCCAAGTGAATGCTGGATTTTCAGTTTCAGTCCAGAATTTTCAGTTCGCTGCATCCCTTTCTATACTAAGCCAGCCACTGAAGTGGTAGGCCTACACCACATCAATGTTTGACATATATAGTTATAGGGGTTATGCTGCATTATTGTCAATGTCTGGCTCAATGTATAGTGATAGGTGTAATGCTGTACCACCGTCAGTGCGTGCCTCAGTATATAATGATAAGAGTTATTCTGTACCAGTGTCTATGTCTGCCTCAGTATATGGTGATAGGTGTTATGCTGTACCACCATCAATGTTTGCCTCAGTATATAACGATAACATTTATGCTGTACCACCGTCAATGTTTGCCTAACGATAGAAGCTATGCTTTTTTTTGATTCTCTGTAGCATATTGTTTGGTCATCAGATACTATGTGACATAATTGGGTGTGTATTCAATGTCATTGATGTATTATCTATGGAACTTATTTACATCTTGGATCATAATGTATTACACTGTCCCTACTGCACAACTGTATATTTGTGGACTTTGCATTGACATGTATGATATTGTGTTATCTGCATACATATATTCAATAAAGGAGATTTGATTATAGAATTGGGGCAGATGTAAACAGAGTCTTTAATTGTAAAAATGCAGCATCAGCCTTGTCGGTCCACTCAAAAGTGGTCCCCTTGTGGGTGAGTTCTGTGATTGGTGCAATTATTCCAGAAAAAAATATTAATGAAACGCCTGTAAAAATTAGGAAACCCCACAAATCACTGAATATCTTTCATTCTTGGGAATTAGCCAGTCCAATACAGCTTTTATTTTAATTGTGTCAATGCTCAAACCTTCTCGAGAGATTACATATTGATTACAGATTGATTGCTGTAGAAGCACGTATAGTTGTAGAAGGTTGACAATTAAGTAAGCAGTGTTCTGAAGGGAATGACAAGGCTCTAGTCTTCCAGTCAATCAGGGGGTTATGAACGGCAAGCCAAGGTATACCCAAGATCACTGGAAACTGTGTTGAGGAAATTATTTGGAAAGATATGGTCTCATGATGATTTACCTCCAGAAACAATTCTAAAGGCACAGTCTCATGTGACCGGGCCTGAAGTAAGTGGAGAACCATCTACCATTTCCATTAACACAGGTGAAGGTTTAGACTGAATTTCATTTCCTGCTGCAAATTTAATGTTCACAAAATTGCCTCCTGCTCCTGAGACTATCATAGCTGAAGTTGAATTTTCTATATCACCATATTGCAAAGTGACGGTTACCATTGAATGAGGAGTCATCAAGCCCTGTTTACTGCGTGCCAGAGAAAACAAGGGTTGTGTGACAGAATGCAGTTGGTCTGAAGCCTGGGGTTGGTGTTGCATCTTTGCACCTTCAGCAGTCACAGCTATTGCTCTTTTAGGTTTGCTAGGGCAATTGATAGCATCAGGGCCGGCCTTAGGGGTGTGCAACTGCACAGGGCGCCATGGCAGCAGGGGCACCTGCCCGGGACTTAAATTAAAACATTGTTGGTTTTTTTGTGTGTTTTTTTTACTTTATTCAACATCCTCCATGTTAAATAAAGTTCTTTTTTAACTTCATTTAACATGGAGGCTGTTAAATAAAGTTAAAAACAAACACAAAAAAAACCCAGATGTTTTAATTTAAGTCCCGGGCAGGGGCGCCGAGCGGTCACTTGTGAAGTTTTCAGCAACCGATTGGTGCCCCTCACTCTCTGTGACTCCGTTGTGGTGCCAGCGTTTCATGCTGAGCGCCGGAATATGACATCATAGTGAGAAGGGGCAGGGGGGGCAGTGAGAATGGGCAGAGGGGGGCAGTGAGAAGGGGCAGAGGGGATAGATAGCGAGAAGTGGGTACATAGTGAGAAAGGGGGGGAGGGTGTACATAGTGAGAAGGGGCAGATAAGAAGGGAGGGGAGAGGGGTACATAATGAGAAGGGGGTACATAGTGAAAAGGGGCAGATAAGAAGGGGAGGGGTAGATGGGGAGAGGGAGTAGTGGATGAATGAATTAATGTGTGGATGAATTGTGTGAACACGTACGAGAGTGAATGAATTAATGTGTGGATGAATTGCGTGAATGTGTACGAGAATTAATGAATTAATGTGTGGATGAATTGCTTGAATGATTTGTGAGACTGCATTAATGAATATGTGTAAATAATTTGTGTGAAAGAGTGAGTAACTGTGTAAGTGTTTGTCTATCATGAATGTTTAAGTGATTTGGGGAAATGAAAAGATGGCACATGAAGGGTGTACTGTTTGCTGACAAAGATGTCTTACACTGGGCTGTTAGGAGAAAAAGTTGGCTCAGGCTGGGCTGTAATTTTTGTGTAATCTGGGTGCTGATCAGGTTCTATGTGGGCAGTGCAACCTGTGATCTATGCCTGTAATTTAGGGGGTTATCTATACCTTTAATGCTGAGTTTATATGTGAATTCCAATTGATTTATACCTGCAAAGCTGGGTGTGTGTTATTCTGTTGATCTGTATCTGGTACGCTCTATTTCCATACATTATTATTGTATACCTACAAATGGAGGGTTTGTATGTCTCATTCTGTTTATTTGATCTATACCTTCAATGCTGAGTTAAAATGTGATTTTCAATTGATCTATACCTGCAAAGCTTCGTTTTTGTGTTGATTCTGTTGATCTATACCTGCTATGCTGTTTCCATATATCATTTATGCATACCTGTAAATATAGGGTTTGTATGTGATCTATACATGCAAGTGCTGTTTATATGTGTTTGATCTATAGTTCACAGGGAGGAAGGAAAGGAGAGGTATGGCTTAGTGAATGAGGGACAAAGGGACTGGGAATGATTGCAGGGGAGAAGACCTCTCAAAGTCATGGTCAGGGTGAGAAGGGGGAAGACTGCACTGACTCTCACAGTCTTCCCCTAATCTGCAGTCATTGTGGCAATTTTTTTTTGGTGTGGTAGCGGAGGGAGTGATTGCATGCTAGGGAGCATGGAGCAGGGCCCAAGGAAATGCTTTCTGGGGTCCAATTTTTTTCAATATTTAAAAAAATGTTTTTGTTACAGCAGATTAGCTGTTTTTTCCTTGTATTTAATGTATATTATTGTTTCCATTGTTTTCAGTTATATATTACTGTACTTGTTTGCACTTGCACATAAACTATCTATGATGAAAGCTAGTTGTTTGTTACAAGATTTTTTTCTTTTTTGGGGGGATGGGGGGCGCCAGAGGAGTAGTCCGCACAGGGCGCCAGAACACTTAAGGCCGGCTCTGGATAGCATAATGCCCTGCACTGCCACAATAAAACCATAAATTGTGATTGCATCGCCATTGTTTTTCTTTCAGATTAGATCTGTCAGGTCCTTGTGGGGATGCGCTGGAGACCAATGGCAGGGTGGCAGGCACAGCAAAAGTTTAGTCGGTAAACAAGCAGAGGTCAGGGTAGGAGAGAGCAGGATAATCCAAAAGACAAGCCGAAGTCAAAAAAACAGAAAGGACTGTAGTTCAGAAAAATGATCACTAGATGAGTTACTGAGAAAGGGAGCGAATACTCGTAGGAGCTTAATACACAAGCACCTACCACCGTCAGTTCAAGAGAGAGAAAGGGGCACCGAGTGGTTTTCGCTTACCAAGCTGTCAGTACCCGCTGGGCGCCCCTCTCTCTCTCCTCTGCGGCGAGTCTTCCTGTTTGGTCTCGGTGCCGGCTTGTAATGCTGAGTGCCGGAAGATTTCCGGCGCTCAGCATTACAAGCCGGCACCGAGACCGAACAGGGAGACTCGCCGCAGGACTGCTGAAAGGTAAGTACCGGGGGGGGGAGGTAGATAATGGGGGTGGGGCGTCAGGGACGGAGGGAGAGGAAGGGTAGATAAGGGGGGGGCAGCATTTTAAAATTCGCCCCAGGCGGCATTTTGCCTTGGGCCGGCCCTGGCTGTCCTGTTCCAGTAGAGGGGATCCCCAGGCCAGGGCTTCATCCTTTAATAGGGAGAAAATAAATCCCACCTTCTCTTGTTCAGATAGATATCTGTTGGGCAACATCATGAAATGGAAATGACATTGATTTAGAAAACCCCTGAATTTTCGGCGGTCACCTCCAAACTTTATTGGCTGAGGCAAGCGGGCATCTTGTGCAGGGGCAGCAGTAGCAGTGACGGCAGCAGCAGCCTCTGCAACATCATGTGATCTGTAGCTGGTTAATTCATTATGCATAGTACGAACTTCATTTTGTAGGACAGCTACCTGATCCTTCAGCACTTGCTTAGTTTGTGCTTGGGTCTGCGCAGTTCTTGCATTAAATGCACCCTACTGGGCTAATGCAGAACCTGATCCAGTGGACTCCACATTATGGCCAGATTATTTTGTAATGATTCTGATGTGAGCAGGTTTTGGAGTCCAGCAACCAGATCAGCAAAGTCTTCTGCCAGACATAACCACTTGTTACCCAGGTGGTTGAGCCCCTGAGCTTTGATTGGCAACTGGTCTTTAGCAAAGCTGAGTTGCTTGGAAAGAATGTAGAAGCGTAGTCAGGCAAGCCGAGGTCAGTAGGAAGAAGAAGACAGTGTTGTCATATAATGCAGGCAGGAACCACAATAATCTGGCAATGGTATAATGACAGGAAGCTGCTTTTATAGGCAGAGAGTCAGACACCTGACATCTGAGGAGAGTTGGCAATTATAACAAGATTTTTAGGTTTATGGGTTACCAGAACTGAGAGACTAACCTGTGAGATAGGCTGACGAACCGGTAAGGAAGAAAGTCAGTAACATGGAACTCAGGTTTCAAGTCCCGGTGAAGTCAGTTCCTGATACCTTGGCACATGTAACCATGATATTCCACCCATAATCCCCATGTAAAAAACTAATTATACCCATATTCTTATCAGAAATTGATCAAACATATTCCTTGGCACATGAAACCATGATATTCCTCCCATAATCCCCATGTAGAAAAGTAATTATAACCATATTCTTAACAGAAACCGTTTGAATACTTACCTTTACATGTGTACTCATGGAATTGCACCCATAATCCCTATGTAGAAAAATAATTATACCCATATTCTTAACAGCAATAGATCAAATATATTATGTGGCATGTGAAACCATGACATCCCTCCCATAATCCCCATGTACACAAATAAATATACTCGTATTCTTATCAGAAACAAGACAAATTTGTTACCTGGCATGTGTACCTGTAAAGACTTACCTGTCCAACAACCGTGTCCCACGTCGTCAGGCAGCCACCTACACGGCTGGAGAGCCGTAATGAACTGATCGCGGGACGTGGTCACGTGATCGTGGCACTAAGCAAAGCACAGTTACGTGATCGCGAGTTTGCGGTCACATCTGTGACGTCACTGAAGCCAGGAGGTTGCCCATACATGGCGGTTTTGACCTCAGCTGACCCCGGAAGTCCACTATTTAAACCCCATCAGTTATCTTTGGTTGGTGTATATGTTAGTATTGCTCCAGTGCGATTTTGATGGACTTTTGACCTGGCTTGTTTGACCCTGTGTTTGATTTCTGATTTGGCTCCACAGACATATGATTCTCGGATTATTTACCCGGCTTGCCTGACCTTGTTTTCTGCTGATTTTTTCCTGTCGTACCCGATACTTGCTGGTCTACTTAGCCAGCTTTTTTCATGTGTCCAACTGTGCCAGTCTCTGCCCCTGATATCCTCTCATCTCACCATTACAGTACCCATGATATTTCAACCATAATAACGATGTACAAAAATAAATATACTCATATTCTTATTAGAGACAGGTCAAGTATGTTACTTAGCATGTGTAACCATGATATTCCACCCATAATCCCCATGTAGGAAAAAAATTATACCCATATTCTTAACAGACATAGATCAAATATACTACTAGGCATGTGTAACCACAATTTTCTACCCATAATAACCATGTAGAAAAATATTTATACCCATTTTCTTATGAGAAATGGGTCAAATGTGTTACTTGGCATGTGCAACCATGCTATTCCACTCTTAATCCCCATGTAGAAAAAAATATCGCCAAATTCTTAACAGAAACCAGTCAATTATGTTCCTTGGCATGTGTAATCATGACATTGCACCCATAATCCTGATGTAGAAAAATATTTATACCCACATTCATATCAGAAATAGGTCAAATGTGTTCCTTGGCACATGAAACCATGATATTCCACCCATAATTCCCATGTAGGAAAATAATTATACCCATATTCATTTTAGAAACAGGTCAAAAATGTCATTTGGGATGTGCAACCATGATATTTCACCCATAATCCCCACGTTGAGAAATAATTATACCCATTTTACCATAAAAATGGACGAATGTGTAATTTAGCCTGTGCAACCATGCTATTCTACCCATAATCCCATGTAAAATAATAATTATACCCATATTCTTAACAGAAACACATCTTCCTTGGCATGTGTAACCATGATATTCAACCATAATCCCCATATAGAAAAATAACTATTACCATTTTACTATCAGAAATAGGTGAAATATGTACCTTGGCAAATGTAATCATGATATCCCACCCATAGTCCCCATGTAGAAAAGTAACTATCACCAGATTCTTATCAGAAACCAACAATCCCCATGTAGAAAATTATTATAACCATACTCTTTATCAGAAATAGATCAAATTTTTTTCCTTGGCATGTGGAACCATGATATTCCTTCCACAATCCCCATATTTAAAAAAAATATATTCCCAGGTTCCATTTAAAACAGGTGAAATGTGGTGTTTGCACATACATGTGCAACAGTAGAAAACAATAGATTAGGGTAGGTTAATGCGTGGCTAAAGTCACGGTATAGGAAGGAGGGTTTTGGCTTTTTAGAGCACTGATTTTGCACTGGGGTACAATCTTTATAACGGTGATGGATTGCACCTAAACGGAAGAGGGTCTGCTGTGCTGGGGGACAGGATGGCTAGAAGGTTGGAGGGGAATTTAAACTAGTGGTGGGGGGGCGCAGAAATCTAGAAAATGGAGATAGCACAGAAAGGAGAGGGGCTTCAGATCAGAACAAGGGGGGCGGAGATGGGGGAGGGGCAAGATCAGAAGAGAGGAGGTATGTAATGATAAAAAATCACATAAAATACAACTCAGGATAATATTAAATGTATGTTTACTAATGCAAGGAGCCTAAATAGCAAAATGGGGGAACAGCATATACTAGGCAATAGCATACACTAAACAATATTACATAAAAGGCATAATGGAAACATGGTGGGATGAGATGCAGGACTGGGCAGTTAACTTAAATGGTTATACATTATTTAGGAAGGATAGAAAAAGCAGGAAGGGAGGTGGAGTATGCTTGTATGTCAACAATGAGCTAAAGTCTAATAGTAAGCAACTTGAATGTGACAAGGAAAATGTGGAAGCTTTATGGGTAGACATCAGCTTGGGGCAAAAAAAAAAAAAAGAAGGAAATCAACTACTGGTTGGGATATGTTATAAACCACCTAATGTTAATACTGATGAGGAAGAACAGCTATTAGAGCAAATTGAGAAAGCAGCACATCTGGGTTGGAAATTTTTAATAATTAATAACACATTAATTATTGGAGATTTTAATTACCCGGACATAAATTGGGATAGAGGGACTAGTAGTTCTGCAGGGGGATTCAGGTTGAACCTGTTAAATGACACCTTCATGTCACAACTGGTACAAGCACCAACTAGAAAGGGCCCCCCTGGAATATAAGGAAAGGGGGAATATGACTGCTGGCCCAGGTCAGGTCACTGGGAGGTCAGGTTTGCTTTAGCCCTCATTGGTTAGTGGGGCACAACATTGTTGCAGGCTAGGGTGTAAAAGTGCAGGACAAAGGCACTCCTACCTCTTTTCCTGCCTGGAGCCTAAGGTCAGGCATTGTCCTTTTTCTTATAAAAAAAATAATAATAAAAAAAAAAATTAAATGGCTGAACCTAGCCAAATTGAAGCCTTGATGAATGACTACATCGCCAAACATGGATGTGCATCTCTGAAGGATCTCTTGGAGAGGGCACAGACTACCTCCACTGTGATGGAACCTGACGTGGACCAAGAAGCTACTGCAGGGAGAAGCAGGGGGAGGGCCAGGAGGTCAAGGCCTCCTTCCAGGCTAAGCCCCAGCCCGTCCAGGCAAGCAGGGACCAGAGCACGGAGGGGCGCTGCAGGTACCCGGGATCCCGTGTCTGCAGTTTCCGATGCAGGACAGGAGACTGCCGGCGCAGAACGAGGCCTACCGACTCGACGAGGGAGCATTTCCAGTCCGGCCGCGAGCAGGGCGGCGCCAGCCACGATCGGCACAAGAAGCCGGGCTGCCAGACCTGGGGCGGAGCCAACGCGTCGATCCAGAAGCCCACGCACGCCTGGTGATGCCTCTGACGACATGACGTGCGGTGCGCATGCGAGCACGTCAAGAAATACGCGACCCGCACGGATGAGGGCAGCTGAAGCCGTACAGGTAAGGGCAACTGCCGCTTCTCGGCCGCTCAAGCACAAGGAGGCACCCTGAACACTGGGTGGCTGCAGAACGACGCGAGGAGGCGGATTCATCATCAGAATCGCAGTCCTGTGAGGAGGATGATCCTGCAACTGCACATCCCGGTCCCAGCTCATCTGGTATGCAGAGACTCAGCTCCAGTGTTACAGTGGGTGAGTCCTGGGGTAGTAGAGCCTGGGGTGATGGTTCTGGAGAGATGGTTGATGGTGGTGGTTCTAGGGATATTTTAAATGTGCTAAGGGAAGTTGTGGATAGCTTTGCTAGTCCCAGCGATGCTTTGGGTTGTAGTCAGGGATCTAGGGCAGTTGGGTTAGGGCCAACGGCCCCTCCGCGTGTGGTACAGTCTTCTGCTACGGTAGCAGCTCCTGCTGCTACTTGTGAGCTTGCGCCGGTAGGTTTACAAGTGTCTGCTGAGGTCCGTGATAAAATATGGAAGGGAGAATATGTTGATATTCTCTCCCTGGTACCCCCTGATAAGGAATCGGTTGACAGACCTAGGCGAGGGGAGTTCCATGACGGCGATAAAAACAAGCAATTGCCCCGTACGTTTGGTAATTGGCTTCAAGGTTTTGCTGGTATTATGTGCGAGCGTTTTCCGGATAAAGGCCCTTCTCTGTTTGCTTACTTGGACTTAATTTGGGGTGCTTATAAAGTGTATGGTGGTCAATGCTGGTTTAAATATGACCAGCAATTTCGCCAAAAAATGGCAGTTAGACCAGGGCTTAGATTTGATATGCAGGACGGTAATTTATGGCTCTTGTTGATGACTCCGGCCCGCCCGATGCCCTTTCAAGGAGCCCCTGCCGTCCACGGGAGTGGAGCGGCAGGCGGAAACAAACGAGGCTTGTGTTGGCTCTTTAACGAGAGCCACTGCAGGTCACTCACATTGCGGAGGAGCGCACCCCGCAGTTCGATGTTTTAAGAAAGCTGTGGGAATGGCTAAAATACTAGCATTTGAAATACCTTGGGGTGTCTAGTTTTTAAAAACATATGGTTTGATGGGGTAAATTTCATTGGCCGGCTTCAAAGATACCCTAAATAGCACATGGGGCAGAATGACCAGCTTTGGGGAAAAATTGGTTTTGAAATAGCAAAACGCTACTGGTACTTATTGCCCCATAACATGCAGAAAAAAAGCAAAAAAAACCATGAAAACATTGGGTATTTCTAAACTCAGGACAAATAGTAGAATCTATTTAGCAGGTTTTTTCATTAGTTTTTGCAGATGAGTAAAAGTTGTTTTTTTTTAAGTGGGAAAAGGTCATTTTTTTTAACAAAGAATCGCCATATTTTATCATTTTGTATAGTAAATTAAATGATATGATAAAAATAATGGTATCTAAAGAAAGCCCTGTTTGTCCTGAAAAAAAACAATATATATGTGTGAGAGCACGAAATGAGAAAGAAGAAAATCACAGCTGAACAGCAACACTGTTAAAAGAGCCATTGTCCCAAAATGTACCACGAGTAAGAAATAGTCTTGTCATTAAGGGGTTAATTAAATCAACCGCCACAGTTTTTGGTGCATTTTCCAGTTGGCAATGCTTATTGTCTGGAAAAGAAACGGAAGGGTCATTATGTTTGGATAAAAATACTTTGCGAAACCCGCGAAACCGGATCTCTAAACTTTTTTTTTTTTTACGGAAAAACCCGAAGACGGAAAGAGCGGTTGACCGACACCTCATTTGATGCCGGAAATAACCGAAACTCCAAGCTCCTCCCCCCTCAATTCCGGCAATAGCCGAAGCTATGAATAAGGCCCACCCTCCTTTCCGGCAACAGTCGAAGCTTTTTGATAAAGTGTAGTGGCCGTGCTTCGTCTGCCTCGAGTGAAGAATAGCGTGGAGCGGCCTTGAAGAGTCGCGCTCGATAAAACATGTCTGACTTCGATGAGTTTGAGCGGCAGCTTAACGAAAATAAGCAAGGTGAGCGCCGGATTTTTTCTCCTTTTTTCTTTTTTTAAGTTTAGGTAGCTATGGCCTAAGTATGGAGGTGTGCGCGGTTGCGGCCTGCTATAGCAAATGGGGTGGAGCTCGTGTTCCATACCGGCCCAAAACAGAGGCCTAGGATTGTGGAGCGCCGAGACCAAGCTGGGCTTCGGGATTTTCATGTTTCCTCATGTAGGACGTTAACGCTGTTCCTTGTGTTATATGTTCAGTCTGTGAACTATTGCATTGATCGTTATGTTAATTGTCAAGAAAACGCGGTATCGTAATTCATTGTTTCGCCACCTCGTAAAATTTTGTCCTTTCGCTAAGAGATTCGCTGCAAAAATCATCAGAGCTCCGTGTCTTACAATTAACCGAAACTATTGGTGAAATACCCTCTTAATTTTATGGTTTCGCAGCATCGGAGTATTTGCTGTGTGATTTTAACATTGTTTCAGGGCCGCCATTTCAGATGGTTTCTGTTACAAGGCCCAGAACCAAATTGCCGTTCGCGAAACGTGTGGATGCTTAGTTTTGAGAAACATTGTTTGATATTGCCTTGCTAAACCTAC
Source organism: Spea hammondii (assembly GCA_029215755.1). NCBI lineage: Eukaryota > Metazoa > Chordata > Amphibia > Anura > Pelobatidae > Spea > Spea hammondii. The sequence continues at coordinate 20,310,219 of JARDYJ010000010.1, read as the reverse complement.
CAAAGTTTAAGCCTTTTGTTTGTTATAGGATGCTTCTGCATTTAAAAATGTATGACCCTATTTTTGCTTAGTTAGCTTTAATTGATATTTGCGTTCTGTTAATTACAAAGCAATTCATTAGAAACTAACATGCAAATACTGCAGATATTGGGGTGCAGTAACAATGCTACCACGCCACACGAATAGGAGAGAGCCATTTTACTCTATCTGGTCTGCCCAGTTTTCCTAATATAAAGACTTGGTCCTTAACCAGTCCTTGGCTTTCATTCATGATAGCTTTATGCATTTTAAGTAAAATCACTAAACCCCTGACCCTCTGGTTATAGATAATCTTTTCTAAGATCTGATTTTGAAGCAAAGTTTCCTCCTGTGTTTTCTTGAAACCCCTTTAAGTCTGTAAATGTTAGCACATCCTCCTCTAAGCTACACATATTGAGGTTTAGGTGTTCTTGATCATTTTTAACCTGCAGTTTTCAATTTTATTAGTCCTTTTAACTGTAAAAGTTCACTATCCTTGTGTCACCAGAGCTGGACACAAGTGTGTCCAGAGATCCTTAAAGTGGCATTATGTTGTATGTACACTAACATTTGTGAATACTGAAGAAAATAGTATATTCAAATGTCCATACAATGATGTGCAGAATGTATTCATATGCACATAGTAATCTAGGAGGGGAAAGACACATCTGTGAAGTCAATTTCTGCTGTGCATCTACAAGATGCTACTACACTTATAATGTGAGTTTTAAGGGTGCTGAGCAGCTATGTAAACAAAATAAATATAAATGGTTTGACTTTAAACTACAAAAATGTATCTTTTAATAAAATGTTGACCAAAGAAAAGGGAAGTACTTCTGTTCTTACTGGGTAGTCGGCTGCACCACAATTTAAATTACCCAATTTTTGCATTTGTTGAAATCACTACTTGCTATAAAAATCTCTATTCGCCTATGCCTTTCTCCATATGAAACCCAACCAGGTGTACACATGCACTGACTAAACAGGTTGATTTTAATGACGTTTATATAAGTTCCAAAGTTAAAGACTCAATTTATATTAAGCAACAAACAACATAACACCCCTCAAGCACATGGTTCTTACATCTGTGGGCTACAATGCCGTTGTTGTGCAGCGAATAGTTTTATGCTAAGGGGAGCGCTTTTTTTTTTGGCTGGCATCCCCATCCAAATACCATCTGGTTTCCCCATCTTACTCTGGCTAGTCTACAGTTTCTGTAACACCACTTTCTTGGGACTAAGTTTGTGTAAATTACACATTTCAGTAGTTAAATTCAACGTGGTACAATTTGTTTTCCTTGCTAGAGCGTGACAAGGAGAATCGTCATCGAAAACGCAGCCATAGCCGCTCTAGAAGCCGTGAACGAAAACGTCGGAGTCGCAGCAGAGACCGAAGAGCTAGAGAGCAGCGCAGTGGCTCCAGGGATCGGAGACGACGCAGGTATGCTAATACTTTATTGTAACTTGATAACATAAGTAAAGATCCTAATTGTTGTAACTACTATTTCCCAATTCTATGGTTTCAATTTGAATTATTATTGTACACTGTATATTGTATGTGCGATACTATTTGACAGTCTCATATGTTTGACGTTATAGTTACATTTACTTTTGTTTTGTATTTTATAAAACTGTAATAAAAATTATTTGAAAAGATAAGTAAAGATCCAATGTGGGGTGTTTTCAGACCCGAGGATTAGCAATGATATCATGGTTAAGAGAATGTCCGTTAGGAATTTTGGACCTTTAAAAGCCCCTACGCTTTTAAAGGTCCAGCTGGCAGAATGGAAGATCAGTGTGTCTAAGCCATGCTAAACGACATAGTATCAACTATTGCCGTTCTGTTACTTAGTACTATATCCATAGTCAAAGGCTTAAACCTGCATGTAGCTATCCTTGACCTAACACAAGATGAAGGTCTGACCAGTGTTTCTTATCTATCAGTTTAGATATATGCATACAGGTCACATTTGAATAAGACACATCGCTCCATGGTGCTGGGGTCACATCATTAATAAACTTCAACTAGCCACAGAATGTAATATTATAAAAACTTAAATTGAGTTAGCATAGAATATATATATATATATATATATATATATATATATATATATATATATATGCGTGTATATATGTAAACCAAAATATCTACAAAAATGATAATAGCCCCAGTGATATAAAAAAAGGTGTGTAAAACAAGTTTTGGATTGTAATATACTTACAGGTCGTCTTTAAACAGTGTGCCCTCCAGATATCCACCTATGTATATATAGGGATGAAAGAGAGGCATATTTGTTCCCCGGTTAGATCAGAATGACTAAAGTCTGTTTAGGGAATCTCCATGTCATTCGGTTACCAAATTTCCAATATTAAATGAGACATTGCGCTATTTTTTTTTCTCCCATCTGTCTATGTATGTATATATTGTGGAATATCGTTTAATCCCTTAACACCGTGCCTGGTGCGTCATGACGAAACAGCTGTAGAACACTATTTACATTCTACATTTCTTCACCTTAATGGTGTTGCTGTAATGCCTTGGTTTCGAGGCATTCAGCAACATGGAGATTGGCAACAGGCCCCTCCCCAGACATATACTGGTTTAAAAGATGCCTATAATGATGCCTTCAGCGACACAGGAAACCCTGTCTCGTTTAAAAAATAAATAAATATATATAAATCAAACTAAACAGACTAGCTTCAGATATTCCAAATGGGATATGTGGGCAGAATTTTCAACACGTCAAAATTCTCTTAAATGTGGCCTTTTAGCCCCAAAGAACACAACAAACCCATGCATGGGGGTATCACTGTACCCAGGAGATGTTGCTGAACACCTGTTGGGGTGTTTGGTATAACTTTACAGCTCCTGGGAGGTCTCTGTCAAAGTACACTGTGTGGAAGGGGGGGGGGTCACAAAAATTACTACCACAAGGTTTGACAAAGACTTTTGGTAGAATAAGTACATGGAATGAGGTAAAATACTAGCATTTGGAATGCCCAGTGGTGCCTAGTTTTGAAACATATATGGTTCTATGAGGTAAATTGAATTGGCCAGCTTTAAAGATGTCCCAAATAGCACATTGAGGCAGAATAACCAGATTTGAAAAGATTTTGAAATGGCAAAACACGGTACTTGTACTTATTTCCCTACAAGTTGCAAAAAGAAAAACATTGGGTTGGGCTTAGCTTTTATAATATAGTAAAATATTTTTTCCAGTAAATGTCATTCTTTTCTTTTATGGTAAGTTATGATACAGTCAAAAAGGCATCTAAAGAATGTTCCTTGCAATATATAACTTGTGTGGATTCAGTAAATGAGAAGAAAATTATAGCTAAACACAAGCACTGCAATCTGTTAGAGTACAGAAAATAAAATCAGCCATTGTCTTGAAGGGGTTAAGGGCCTTATTTTATTTATATAGCGCCAAGAATTTACACAGTGCTTAATACATATACCGTATTTGCTCGATTATAAGACAACCCCCCAAAATCTAAATATTAATTTAGGAAAAAAACATGCCTGAATATAAGACTACCCTATAGGAAAAGTTTTACTAGTAAATATTCATGTAAACTCTTCTTTCATATTTAATAAAAGCTATGATTGAGAAATGTTTTTTATTTCCTCTTATGTGCACATCTGCCCCCAGGCTTGCCCCCACTAGTGCCTTATACCCTCCTATTTGCCACTCTGCCCCATGATGTGCCTTTTAACCCTCTATATGCTACTCTGCCTCCAAAAATGTCTTATACCCTCCTATATGCCACTGTGCCCCATGATATGCCTTTTAACCCCCTATATGCTCCTCTGTCCCATGAAATGCCTTATACCCCTATATGCCACTCTGGCATATAGGGGGTTAAAAGGCATGTGGGGCAGAGTGGCATATAGGGGGTTAAAAGGCATTTCTGGAGGGATATATAGATCTAACAGCAATCACGCTCAGGCAGCCAGTACATGCTGGAACCTGGGGATTACAGGAGTGTGAGTACAGCCTCCCTATGCTGCTAGTACAAGAGGTGCTGCTCGCGACCAAAGCACCGGTAAGCAGCCTGGCCCCGGCGGACATTTTTTCAGCTATTTGAGGTTTGGTTAGAAGATGACCTCGAGTATAAGACAAGGGCTATTTCAGAGCATGAAAAAAAAAACCCTTGTCTTATAATCGAGCAAATACGGTATTCAATGGGTATGACAAGACGAGAATTGACAGATTAAGACAAACTGATACATTAGGTGGAGAGCCCTGCTTACAATCTTGAGGGAGATATCTAACAATAAAAAAAAAAAAAAGTTTTACACGTGTTTTGCATCCCTTGGGGTGTTTGTAGTTATTTTGGTTTACAAATAACATGTACAATTATGCCTTCTCACTCTGTAAGGTTTTTCTAATTGTTTGTTGGGTGAGTATCTTAAGTGTGGTTGGAAGAATCGGTCTTTTAAGCATCTGAAGCAGTGAGTACTTAAACATATACACATTCTGTACAGAATGTAATACATCGTGCTTTTTTTCCACAATTGTTTAGTCGGTCACCAAGGCATGAAAAGAAGAAGAAGGTCCGTAAATACTGGGATGTCCCCCCTCCTGGTTTTGAACATATCACACCAATACAGTACAAAGCCATGCAAGGTAAGCATTTGTTAATTCTGTACAAACACCTGGCAAGCAAGCATTTTGAGTATTTCCTTAGCACAGCTATGTAAATTTGCGGTCTAGTTTACTTTAGTGAAGCTTGCGCCTTTTCAATCGGCTAAATCTAGTTTTGGGCCAATACATGTGTTGTTGGTTACAGTAGTTGAGTAGCTACACAGTAGGGACACAATATGTATATAGGTTGAACTTGATGGACTTTGGTCTTTTTTCAACCTTATGAACTATGTTACTATGTTACTAAATGGGGAAAACTTCAGACCCTGGGATGAAGAAGTTGACTGGTTCTATGATTAAAGTATGCTTCTAATTAAAGGGAAAATCACATTAAATGTTTATCATTCATAACCAATGACTTACCAGGTACATCATTGGTCCTATAGGGAACATCTTTTCATGATTAAGCTGGTAAGTCCTGTAAAAAAAACAAAACATTTTATTAAAGTTAAAAGGGTCTCGGCTACTGTGGACTGGCAAATTCATTCTATAGCAGATTCTCTGCACCTCTTTCCACTAAAAAAAGTGATTCCTAAGGTTTACCAAAAAAAATAACCTGACCGTAAGATCCCCCATGTAAATCAGGTTGTAGGTAGTAGAAAATAGGGTTAGGTAAGAAATGAAAATTTATATAGGAATGTGTTCTTAAATTCATGAAAGCTACAAAATACAGCTCTGGTATTTTCATTTATTCTACCAGTGAATACTTTAGACTTGTAAAACTGTGAATAAATGTTTATGGAAAAAATACATTTAGCGCTACTCTTCCTGAAAGTTTAGATTTGTTTTGAGAATATACTTTAACATTATTCCTCTTTAAGCAATAGGATTCATAATTAGGAACCCTGTTTTTCATTCCCATGGCATGTTTAATTTGTATGATGTTTGTACCTTCCAACAGCTGCAGGCCAGATTCCTGCTACAGCTCTTCTTCCAACAATGACACCTGATGGTTTGGCGGTTACACCCACACCTGTGCCTGTTGTGGGTAGTCAGATGACTAGACAAGCTCGCCGCCTTTATGTTGGAAACATACCCTTTGGCATCACTGAGGTATCAAGAGTTTCTTCTGTTCAGTGCATCCGTAATAGAAACACTGGGAGTTTTAGATATTTTTATTTTTTTTTTACACAGCCGCGTTTACGACATAACATCTGTTTACCTGGAACGTCTGTGTTAAACATAGATTAAGTTTTTCCACACTGAGATTTCCAGATGTATTACCCAGACATGTTTTTTTACTCTGAACTATATTGTAAATGAACGCCCTCAACATGTGAAAATTCTGGTTGCAAAAAAATGCCTTATTGAATTACTTTACTTTATATATTGTAAATTAATACTGGGTCCATCACTTGTAAATGTGGAAAACGGAGCACCAAATTTAACTTTGCTGCTACATATTTAAATAAATAAAAAATCCCCAAAGCTGTTCCACTTCCATATAGTATACATTGTATTATGTAATTTCTTCTCAAAATTGTTTGATTGTTAGTATTACTGTTTGACTGTTTTTAAGTCAAATTTTGCTTCCATTTGATAATCCCCCACCCCTGAATAATTTACTTCTCTTTCAGAAACAATAGGGTTTATTAGATTTGGGGTTTATTCAAATAGGTGTTCAACTCACACAATTTACTATGCATTATAAAGAACCATCAGTAGCAAATTCCTTCACTTGATTGAGCTGGCACTGTGTAATTCTGTTATGTTTTTAACCCCTTAATGACAGCCTGTACTGTTTTCAATGGGTTTAGGGGCCGCCCATTGTCCTTAAGGGGTTAATGTAACTCGGGATATTTTACAAACTAAACTATGGCCCAAGGACCATCCTTATTTCCTGTTGCGGAGAAGCTAATTGGGGTTGGGCCTTCATAATATAAAGTACACATGGTGAGTTGAAACTACCACTCATGCCCGCTGCCTTAGTTAATGGATGCCAGTGGCATACACTTAAATGGACTGAATTTAATTATAAATAAGCACATTATATTTATGCTAATGATGGCAAACAAAACAACTTGCTCTTTAAAATCTTGGTAATGCTTTGTCTGAAGCTTGGCATGTAAGACTGGCTGAGCTGCATTGCTGAATTCTATGCCCATTTGTACTTTGTGTACTTTAGCTTAATTTCTGTTATAGTAAGCAGAGAAAAGAATCTGCATTTTATGGTTGGTAATCATTTGCGTTTTGGTAATCTTCTCATTTGCTGACGGATACATTTGAAATAGTTACCTTTTTTGGTTCTTCTGATCCACTCACTAATGTAGCCTTAAGTGTGAATTTCTAAAGTGCCTAACAGATTGACATCTAGCAATGTCTCTAAAAGGTCTTATTTTTTAGCATCTATTGCATTTAGGAAATCACTAAATTGAACAAATATTTCAGACGTTTAAAAAAAATAAAAAAAAAATACTTCTGCCGTGTATAATTAAAGAGCAGCGGCAGTCCACAATATTGACTGTAAATAACTTGATAGTAATTCAGATATCAAATGTGATTGCCTAAAATTAACTATCCAGTTCTTGGATGGTCCTTTTGTATGCTGCTGTTAGCCCAGTGTTTGCAGAAATGGATTTATTAATACACTATTTTACAAACAAATTTGATTAAAAAAAAAAATGAAAAACACGATCAAAGTTGTTTCCATTTCTTTTCAAAGTGAAAAATGTGGGGCTGAAATCCCTTCGTAGCAAAATAAGTTTGCTACCATCATGCAAGGCAAGTAGGAAATTATAGATCCTAAAATGTAATGTTTATTTTTGGCTGCAATATTAGACTTCTAACCATTATTTATTTGTAAACACCCCCCCCCCCCCTTCTTTCAGGAGGCTATGATGGATTTCTTTAATGCACAAATGCGCCTTGGTGGATTAACACAAGCCCCTGGAAACCCAGTCCTGGCAGTCCAAATTAATCAAGACAAGAACTTTGCTTTTCTGGAGGTGAGTATGCATTTAATATAAATTCCATCTATTACAAGTTGTATTCCTTTACGATGCTTGATACACTTAGTATGAGTAACAATACTAATTTTTCAGCTTTACATTCTCTAGTAGCTAAGAACAATCAACCAACAAAACTAGAAGCCCACAAAAAAAACATCCTGCCGTAAATCTTTGTGGATGCAGCACTAATCACAATAAGGAACAGAACAGTGAAATATAGTGAAGTAGTAAAGTGTGATTTTTTTATTTTTTTTAATTTATTTTTTACTACCTGCTGCGTGGTCACAGTAAATTACTGTGGTTAGGGAATCAGAGTGCTCCTGAAAACTTTATAATGCCAGTGGTCAAGTGACCTTTGACAGCACTGAAATGCATATTTCAGATGTGACATTCTGTGCCATGGTCAAAATATACTGTTTTGTTTGCTTTATAGAGAACAGACGCAAGACTTTTTTTTTTCTCAGCTGTTCAAGCAGTGGAGGATATCTTGATTTTAGATGGGTTGCTTAAGAACTAATTTTAATGGAGACAATTATCAACTTTCTTAACAGTTCCGTTCTGTTGATGAGACGACACAGGCAATGGCATTTGATGGCATAATTTTCCAGGGCCAATCACTTAAGATTCGCCGCCCACATGATTACCAGCCTTTGCCTGGCATGTCTGAAAACCCATCTGTATATGTACCAGGTAAGCCTTTTTACTGTTTTGTATTGATATTTTTTTATTGAACTCCTTTGGTTTTTTTTACAGGAAATTGCACGTTTCAATTAAACGTCTTGTCTCTAATACTTTAACATGCTTTACTTTTTACATACTAGAGAGCCGTGCACTTCAGACCAAGAGTTCTGTCTGAAAAGGCATATATGGAAATGTCCTTTATGTAAAAAGGGACAAATCATGCATTATGTTAAGTAGTTTTTTTTTTTCTCCAAATATCATTCCTTTCTTAACAGGAGTGGTATCCACTGTTGTCCCAGACTCTGCACACAAGCTTTTCATTGGAGGTTTACCCAACTATCTGAATGATGACCAGGTAACCATGGCGTCCTTAAGCCTATGGGTTGGTAATTTCAGGCTTACTTATTTGTTATTTTTCATACGTGGGAATGTATTAAATTTGGCGGCCTTGCTGAAAAATGAGGTCACAGTAACTGACCCACCTCCCTTGTTCCATTGCATCCGGCTTCCCCGTTGTCAGTGCCTGCAGGGAGGCCATAAGGTTGAATGGACAATTGACAAATAAACAAGTTCAGCTCTGAGTAATGAGTGTCAATGGCAAGCAGCATGAGGCGTCTTGTGCTGTTTGTGTTGGCACTACCTTTTGCTCTAGGGATAAGAGGGTTATCTGGGTTTAAGTGCACAAACTGCACTTCACCTTTTCTAAAATATTTTGGGTGGGTATGTAAACTTTTTAACTTTTTTTTCACAGCTTTCATCTGCATTAAAACAGAAGCTTTGTTTTTACTCTTTCTCTAGAATGGGCATCACAGAACATTATTGCTTATATCCATGCCTGTCCCATTTCTGTTTGTAAAAGTTAATTGTTTACACTGTCCATTCATGTAGAATTGTGATACTAGAAGTAGTAAAATAAACATGTTTGTAACAGCACTTAAATGACTGTGTATTTAACATTTTTCAATTGCTTACTTTTTCAGGTTAAAGAATTGCTTACATCTTTTGGACCTTTAAAAGCATTTAATCTTGTTAAAGACAGTGCGACAGGGCTTTCAAAAGGATATGCTTTTTGTGAATATGTGGATATAAACGTAACAGACCAGGTATGATCTGTTAGGTTCAAGTTGAAAAGCTTTGTAGTAAACGCTAGCAGTCTGAACAGTTCACACCTAGTTTTCATAACACTCAACTTTGGTTTGGGTATTCCATAGGTTACTTTTTAGATCGCTGGGTTATTTTAGTAGAACAATTGTTTGTTCCATAAGCAAATTAAAATGTGTTATATATTTTGCATGTTATATTTCCCACATCTGTCTTGCTCATACAGTGAGGCTTTTGCTGTTGTGGTGCACCTGCTTTTGTGGACAACCCATTCTCATCAATGTGGCTGAAGTTGATGGGAGTTTAATCCAAACTAAGCAGCATATTTCTTAATTTAAAAAAGTGAGGCCAGTTAAGACTGGTCCTTTAAATATTTGTCGATTTTACAGTCCTGCATTACATAAGCAGTGCATGCTGGGTAGTTCTAATGAATTTGGTTAGAGAACTGTGGATGGGATTGTACTAAAGGTAGAAGTTGCTTTTATAAGTACATATCCTAATGTTTTTGTGTGTAATACATATATGCATATAAATATAATATGCTTGAAGTTAAAATGTTCTCAACAAAACCGTTTGTTTCCTAGGCCATAGCTGGGTTAAACGGGATGCAGTTGGGAGACAAAAAGCTTTTGGTTCAAAGAGCAAGTGTTGGGGCAAAAAATGCAACACTGGTAAGATATTTGTACATATGCTGCAGATGCTTGAAAAAATATATGTATATTCATGCGTGTATATTTCAATTAGCTTTCTTTTTAGGAAAGTACAAAGTACCTGAAATGTGTTACAACCTAATTGTCTATGTAAAGACTAGTATATGTGTTTATAGCTTCTTATTGAGCAAAATGTTTTTTGTTTGGCTTTTCCCTTCTCCCACCTTTCACTGCTCCAGTCCATTTTTCTACTAGACTAATTATTCTATCTCATTACCATCTGGAATTTAAACTTCTGGCCCTTAAAATGTTGCCCCTTACACATTTGTCCTTATGCCAAAATACTCTACTAACCGCCTTGAACACAGCTGACTAGTCTTTATTACACTCTACAAACAAATCATCCCCAACTGGAGCAGTTCCCCATCAGCTTCCTATATTGTTAACCTGCAAGTGCTGTAGATGGTAAAAATTACTTTTTAAAAATCCTAAAGTAAAGCTTTCTTTCCTGTTCTTGGGTTCTACCCTAGACGTGAGGTTCCCAATTCACTTGCCTCTGAGCATCTGTCTGATACAATTCTAGCATAATAGGCAGGCTAATGGGTAGCCAGGAGGAAATGGGTGCAAACACTTGCAGAACTGTTAAAGTAAAAATAAACCAAATTTCCATAAGAATCTTCATTTGAGATGTTTAATATAAATTGACTAATTTACAACACTGCAAAAATGCTATGGGGAAAACTGCATTTAAGATGTCCTTAAACTTGTTTTTTGTTTGTTGTTTTTTTAGAGCACAATAAACCAGACTCCTGTGACCCTTCAAGTTCCTGGATTAATGAGTTCACAGGTTCAAATGGGTGGGCATCCCACAGAGGTTTTATGTCTTATGAATATGGTGCTGCCAGAAGAACTCTTGGATGATGATGAATATGAAGAAATAGTAGAGGATGTAAGGGAGGAATGCAGTAAATACGGCATAGTCAAATCCATTGAAATTCCGCGGCCAGTTGATGGTGTTGAGGTACCGGGTTGTGGAAAGGTATGTATTTCCTTTACACTACTTCAAAACTTTCAGAAACGGCCTCTCAGTACATTTGTTTTGTTTACTGTGTGCCTATCAAAAGATAAATTTTACTGAGCTTCATCTGTATGTAGATCAATAAACATAACTAGTGTGTGTAATATCTGAAGTGTTGGGAAGAAATTGAATTTTATCTCCTGGGGAATGCACTTTGTCAGTAAAGCAACCCATTAAAGAATGTTTTAAGCATGTTACATTTCTGAACTGTAGGATCTGTGCATGTGGTATGTAGAAGGAAACTACACATCTACCATTATAGGATGGAGAAATTAATTCTAAACTTAATTTCTCAGTTGAAGACATGAAAACGGGGGGGGGAATACTAAATAACATTCTATGAAGTTGTTTGCTCCCCCATGTGCTTCTGCTAATGACCTAAAAATTACATACATGCCTTTGATTATCAATAGCATTAAAGATCTTGGCACAAAACCTTGCAAATCACCTTATTAGTGGCATCACTTGGAAGATGTCATATTAGTAACAATACTTTTACCTAGCACCAGCACACATCTGCCAACATGCTTTAAAAATGGGAAGATAAGAGCACCAACCTGAGGGGTTGGGGCTGGAACTGCCCTTCGCCACGTTCTAATTAGGGCTGCAACAACTAATCGATAAAATCGATGATGATCAATAATGAAATTCATTAGCAACTAATTTCATTATCGATTAGTTGAATCGATTTTTATCGATTATAAAATGAGGGTTTTTTCAGAGCAAATGCTCTGAAAAATACCCCTCATGTTATAATCTGTTTAGTGTGACTCACAGGAGTCACAGCAGCAGTTGCTACTTACAGTTCCTCCCTGCAGTCACTGCCGATTGGCCCGCCCACTTCCTTTTTCCAGTCCCTCCCTGCAATCGCTGCTGGAGGAAGAAAGGGGCGGGGCCAATCGGCAGTGACTGCAGGGAGGAAGAAAGGGGTGGAGCCAAGCGGCCGATTGGCTCTGCCCATTTCCTTAGCATTGCCATGACTGACACTCATCTGAGCATAAAATTAATATTTGGGCTGCTGAAAGTTAGGGGACGTGGGGGTTAATTTAGGGGCAGTTGTGGTTGATGGGGTATTTAGGGGCAGTTATAGTTAATGGGTTAATTTATAGGCAGTTGTGGTTAATGGGGTCTTCTCCAGGATTATTTTAATGCTGAGGACTGAGGGTTAATTTAATAAGGTTAACTTAAGGTGCAGCTAGAGGTAAAGGGGGGCAAACCGAGGGGAATCTAAATCCTGGGGGCAGTGAAGATTAATCCTGTATTTATAAAAGTATTGTCTGTGAACGAGTCTACAAATCCTATGAGGGCACTATGGCATATCAGGGGGGTATACCGCATACCTGAGGAGGACGGAGTGACATATCTGGGGGTATAAGGCATATAGGGTATATAAGGCATATGTGGGGAGGGCAGTGTGGCAAGCCTGGGCTCAAATATGCATAACTGGGGGGCAGGTTGGGGAAATAAAAACAAGAGAAAAATGTTATTCTGCCGTTTGTTTTTAACATCCTATGTTACTTTATTAAAAAAATTTTTATCCGATTAATCGAAAAAAACGGCCAACTAACAGATTATGAAAATAATCGTTAGTTGCAGCCCTAGTTCTAATGACAATTGCCACTGTCTGGTAGGAAAGCACTCCATTTGAATTCATAGGATCACTTTCCAAGTGCAACATTCACTGAGCCAGCCCTGCCGGTGTCAGTATATCTCTTGCAAGGAGAGATGTTAAGTTTCACACTTCTCTTGCGTTGAAAATAGCTTGGCAGATGTGCAATGGAGGGATTCTGCAGCACTTCTAGTAGTCACACAGCCATCATGCATTAAAGTGCATGTTATGGTTGCAACATACTTCAAAGTATGTCTAGCGAACTTGTAGATATTCTGTTTTTGTAAATGTTAGAAATTTTTTTTTTTTTTTTTTTTTAGATCTTTGTGGAATTCACATCTGTGTTCGATTGCCAGAAAGCCATGCAAGGACTCACTGGACGCAAATTTGCTAATAGGGTTGTGGTTACAAAATACTGTGATCCTGATGGCTATCACCGCCGAGACTTCTGGTAGCTGAAGATATGAATAAACCAATGAGCTGGGTTTGAGTGGGAGGTGGAAACGCAACAGGACTTTTAAAACAATTTTTTTTTTTTTCCCCCCTCCTAATATTTCCCTTCAACAGAGAAATTTAAATAACCACCTCACTACCCTTTTCAGAACATATTAAATAAGGTTTCATTGTCATCGCCACAATGAGCCTTGGGCATCTTGACACACTTCCCCTCCCGGAGGACCATAACAATTTTTGGTGGTTATACTGTAGTAAAATGTTGTCTTTCCTTAATTTGTGGCAGTTTCCTATTTGTGAAAGACAAATCATTAAAACATTTTGTTGTATTTTACTTTTTGTGTATTTTTTGCAATCACAATTAAACAATGTTTTCATCTTATTGGGTGTTAGGTTTGTGAATGTTTAAATTTAAAAAAATGTTAAAATTGTATTCCCCCTGTCTTAAACGGTCTTTTGCATCTATAGTAGGCGTGTCAGGGATGTTTAAACTGTGGGGTAAACTAATATGTATTCAGACTTGTGGGGGGGTGAGAATAAAACAATTGCCTGGCACAGAACTCAAATTTCTATCCTACATGATCAGAAACTTCTTGCCACTGAGTACTGCTGTCAGCTTTAGACCAAGTACTTTCAGCAAAATCAATGGGATTGTTCTGCTGTCACTGACTGATCAGTGGCAGGAAACCGCTCCCAATGAACAGTGGGAATACTTGAAACATGCACATTTTGGTCTAAACAGACTCCTGCATGCGACATTCACCAGAGCCCTCCTGGATTTGCAGGCTATACATCACATGCTGAGAGATTGACGTTTGGCTGAATGCGTCTCCTGCAGGGCATTTAGCCAGGAAGGGGCAAATGCACTTTGCGATTCTGCAGAATCCTCTCATGTGTTTGCAACATTGACCATACACAGACCATATTCATTAAGATGTGTTAAGGACATTAACTGGTATGTAACAAAAAATGTTTAATTGCTTTTAACTGGTGGTTTGACTAATGATCATTGGCCACGGTCATAGCTGGCTTTGTATTTTTCTTTGTTATGCAATAAAAGTAGTCATTTGTCTTAGAACAGATTTTTATTTTTCACTCATTTTAACATTCTTGTCTCCTAAGTGCAGTGTAACAAATTGTCCATAATAATGGCTTTAGTTTTACTTACCGTATGCAAAAAGCTTCAAGGCAAGCGAAGTGCATAGATCCATTTTTAACATCTCGGATGGTACTAACTACTGGAGTTATTTAATACTACATTTTCCCCCGAGCGGTTTGCAACCCTATCTGTGCTGATAACTTTGTCAGTTTATCACATGCAGGCATTGACAGCCCAAGGTTTGCAGCAGACTAGGAGCAAAGCTTATGCGAAGACCCATAATGTAATAGTTATACCTGAGGACACATTTAAGACCTAGAAGGCTGAAAATAAAGTATAGCGAGAATACTGACGGGGATGCTAGCAACTGGACTTGAAACAAAGTCTTAAGGGGTGGATTGATTTGACTAAATAGAAATTTGCAACAGCAATCATGAAAACACCACAGTAACCAATAGTCGCTCGTATAGACTTTTAATATCCTAATGCAGCAACTTGTCCAGCAGAGACCACTGGTCTCTGCTCTATCAGTTAATTGTCGGTACAAGCGACTATTGGTTGTTCGTATGGACTTTTAATTGTTGCAGCAGGGAGACCAGTGGTCAGGTTGCACCTTAAGGAGTTAAGGGGCCATGTGAGTGAGCCTACTGGTCGCTTGCACGGCCCTTTAACCTATGGATTTCCGCTCCTGTTATCCAACGCAGCATCGCAGGGGTTAACAAGTTAAAAAGGCTGCGAGTGAGCCTATAGGTCACCTGCAGGGTCGTCTTCTGACATCAACCAACTGGTTGATGCCAGAGGAGGTCCCTGCAGGCAACCAATAAGCTCACGCGCACTGCCCTTTAACCCCCGACGGTAAACCTACGGATTTCCGCTTCCGTCAACTCCTGCGATGCCGCAAAGACAAGGTAGGCTAGATGGGGAAGGGACCAGGGAGATGAGTAGGCTAAGACTATCACGAAGATTTTTTGTGTTGTCTTCGTCTACGTTTCACCGGCGATTATCTTCTGTCATTGAAACTAACATGAAAACGCACTCTTCGTGTTTTCATGTATACAAAAAACAAAATACTGTCTGCGCTTCTCACCCTAATAAAGTTGGCAACAAATATATAAACATAATATAAATGAGAGGTTTTGGTTATATAAATTGGCCAAAACATAATTAAGCTCACCCGCCACGTCAAGGCACACTCTCAATAGGGTGAGAACCTACTCTCACCTCCTACATAGTGGGCACACAAAGCAGTTTATACTGCTACCAAAACCTCTCATTTATATTATGTTTATATATTTGTTGCCAACTTTATTAGGGTGAGAAGCGCAGACAGTATTTTGTTTTTTGTATACATTGTACAGCCAACACACTGTATTTGCAGCATGCTCACACTGTTTGGTAGGCCTCATATTATACATTTGTATTATTTGAGCCTGAGACTAGCTTAGCGCACCGACATTTTTTCTTTTCCCTGTTTGCACATATTTGAGGTTGTTGGCTCCTCATTAGTCTGGTTGCAGCTTGCTGTCCAGGGGTTAAATGGGAGGAGGTTTAATTGCACCTCCCCCAACACATTAATTTGGTTTTGGTAGCAGTATAAACTGCTTTGTGTGCCCACTATGTAGGAGGTGAGAGTAGGTTCTCACCCTATTGAGTGTGCCTTGACGTGGCGGGTGAGCTTAATTATGTTTTGGCCAATTTATATAACCAAAACCTCTCATTTATATTATGTTTATATATTTGTTGCCAACTTTATTAGGGTGAGAAGCGCAGACAGTATTTTGTTTTTTGTATACATTGTACAGCCAACACACTGTATTTGCAGCATGCTCACACTGTTTGGTAGGCCTCATATTATACATTTGTATTATTTGAGCCTGAGACTAGCTTAGCGCACCGACATTTTTTCTTTTCCCTGTTTGCACATATTTGAGGTTGTTGGCTCCTCATTAGTCTGGTTGCAGCTTGCTGTCCAGGGGTTAAATGGGAGGAGGTTTAATTGCACCTCCCCCAACACATTAATTTGGTTTTGGTAGCAGTATAAACTGCTTTGTGTGCCCACTATGTAGGAGGTGAGAGTAGGTTCTCACCCTATTGAGAGTGTGCCTTGACGTGGCAGGTGAGCTTAATTATGTTTTGGCCAATTTATATAACCAAAACCTCTCATTTATATTATGTTTATATATTTGTTGCCAACTTTATTAGGGTGAGAAGCGCAGACAGTATTTTGTTTTTTGTTTTTTGTATACATTGTACAGCCAACACACTGTATTTGCAGCATGCTCACACTGTTTGGTAGGCCTCATATTATACATTTGTATTATTTGAGCCTGAGACTAGCTTAGCGCACCGACATTTTTTCTTTTCCGTGTTTTCATGTTTGCCTGAAGATTAATGCACAAGTCTAGTTTCCATTGATTTCCCCACTACAGATGTAAGACTTACTGGCATGTAGTTGCCTGACTACTCCCTACTGCCTTTTTGTGAAAAGGTACAATACTCTCTACTTTCCTATCCTCTTAACCGATTTATTTAACAAATCATTGGTAACGGCTTTGCTAGTACACCACCAAGTTTGTTTAAGAACTTGGGGTTATCCCATCGGGCCACATCGACTTATTTGTCTTTACCTTAGACAAGGTAAGTAGAACCTCTGCCTCGATAAACTCACATGTATGAAATGACGTTTGGCAGTGCACTGCCAGAGCTCAACACTAGGCCCTAGCGTAAGATGGCTACTCCGGCGGTGGGAACAGGCGCTGCCACACCGCAAACCGCAGCAAGGGGGGGGGGGGAGAGATATTACCGTTACCATTGGGGGCACTTTGGGCCTGACTTTAGCCAGGAAGCGAACTGACAGAGAAGATACACTGGCACCACCAGCAGCACTGGAAATGGAAAAGGTGAATGAGTGTGCAATTGGCAACCCCCTCACCTGTTTAACCCCCATGGCAAAGCATTCAAGACATATTTCCTTTTTAATGAAACTTCTTTTTGTAGATTAAGGGGTAAAATCTGGGATTTTTTCACATTAATCTTATGATAGGAAATAGAAATACTACTGTATTCCTGTAGTTCTATTTGTAACCCCTTCAAGGATGTTTGTGCATTGGTCAACATTAGCAAAATGTCTGCAAACATGGATAACTTGTTGTGAATACAAGTACTGTTATATCTTCAGAGTCCCTGATCTTGCATGCTAACGGATCTAGTGATAAGATATAAAGAAGCGGGCTGATGGGACACCCCTGCCTAGCCCTGTTATATAAAATGTTGCTGGATGACATCCTAAAATAAGGACCTTGGCTCTCAGGTTGTGGTAGAATAGCTTTAATGAACGGCTCTGGGAAGTTCATTTCCCGAACCTTTTTTTTTTTATGTATATGTGTATATATATATATAATATAAAATAAGTGCCAATGAAACATTTGGATCTGGTGATCCTTCTCTTTTAAGTACATTTTATGGCTTAGGCCTGGTGTTAGACAGACCTGATCAAAGCCCACAATAATAACATACACAAACATATTATGACATACCAAATGCCAATTCATGAATTGACATTACAAGAGGTATAAGCATAAGGATATACCGTATTTGCTCGATTATAAGACAAGGTATTTTTCTGAGCAAATGCTCTGAAAAATACCCTCCTCTTATAATCGGGGTTGTCTTATAATCAGACCTCGAGGTCTGACTATGAGACTAAGATCCAGATCCCCCGCAGTGCTGCGGGTGACCTGGATCCTCCTGTCTGGTAACCCCCCCCCCCCAAAAAAAACCCAAAAACTTACCGGTGCTTCTGACTCCCTTGTCACTCTACGCGATTTGTTTAGGCAAGTAGTTCGGTTAGTAGTGGGGCTTGTCTGCGGCCATCGTGCAGACCTTCCCCGGCAGTCAGAGAGAGTTCCCCTCACTGGGGAATTCTTTCTGACAGCCGGGGAAGGTCTGCACGATGGCCGCAGACAACACCCGCTGCTAACCGCACTTCCTTCCGGCTGCAGCGGAAGTTGCCTACACAAATCGAGTAGACGTTTACATGCTGCCCGGACAACACACCGGGGAGTCAGGAGTACCGGTAAGTTTGGGCAGGGGTGTTAACTGGGGGGCATAAGGCATTTCTGTAGGCAGAGTGCTCTATGATATGCCTTTTAACCCCCTTTATGCCACTCTGCCTCCAGAAATGCCTTTTAACCCTCTATACACCACTCTGCCTCCTGAAATGCCTTATACCTCCCTAAATGCCTTTTTAGCCCCTAAATGCCTTTTTAGCCCCTAAATGCCAGAGTGGCACATAGGGGTATAAGGCATTTCTGGAGGCAGAGTGGCACATAGGGGGTCAAAAGGCATATCATGGGGCACAGTGGCACATAGGGGGTCAAAAGACATATCATGGGGCACAGTGGCATTTTGAGGGTTAAAATGCATATCATGGGGCACAGTGGCATATATGGGGTATAAGGCATTTCTGGGCCAAAGTGGCAAGCCTGGGGGCAGATGTGCATAACTGGGGGTCAGGTTGGAAAATAAAAGGAAATAAAAACAAAAAAATTTTTTTTTCTCAATCATAGCTTTTATTAAAAAATATAGTTTACATAGTTTACATGAATTAACATTTACTAGTAAAACTTTTTTCCTATAGGGTCGTCTTATATTCAGGCTTTTTCTTTTTTTCCTAAATTAATATTCAGATTTTGGGGGGGTCGTCTTATACGGTATGTTCTATACTTTTCCAACTTTGCAACATTTACCCATACATTGTATTAACAGTAGTTATAAGAGTTATCAATTTTGCTAAGTTTACTATTGTGCCAGGCTTATAGCAATCATAAGTAATAGTATCTATTTTATCAACTTTAATAATACAGGAGGTGTTTGCGGTGAACCGTGAGAGTCGCTGGATTGTCCCGCACCTTGTGGCATTTTTTGTCAATCACTCTGTATCTTTTGTGTAACAACTGTATCCAACATGCCACACTCTTTTGACTTTACCTCCCTTGATGATTAATAACGTGCATGGATAGCCCCAGCAGTATAGAATTCTTTTCTTGTGTAGAATCTCAGTTATGGGCTTCGTCTGCTTCTTCCACTCCAGCATGTATGTAGACAGATCCGGACACACCTCTATAGATTGGTATCTCTCTGGAATGTCCTTGGCCTTCCTCAAAGCTGTCAGCAGTGCCGCTTTGTGCTGGTAAAAATGGATTCGGCCTATAGAGTCCCTGGGAGCAGTCGCTGGAGCCAGACAACCTTTTGGGAGTCTATGTATGCGGTCAATTACCATATCCGCCTTAATCATGTTCGGCAATATGCAGGCTATGAAGTCTTTGAAATATTCCTCTAGTTGCTCATTTTTTATAGATTTCTTATGCGCCTGCCGCAATCCTCCATGTCTGCGAGCTTCCTAGTGAGGTTAGCGACTTCCGTCTCAAGGGTATCAGCTTTATCTACAAGTATATTGTGGGAGTCCACTATTTCGTCCATCTTGATTTCGATATGGTCAGTGTGTTGGTCTGTATCGTGGATCTCTTTAGCTAATTTTGCTGTAGCTGCATTTATGTCTCCCTTGACCTCCTACCTCAGTTCTTGCAGCAATGCGCAAACTGTAGAAGTCACTGTGAGTACATCTAGTGCCACGGCATTACCTTCTGTTCGCTCCATCAGTTACTTGTTAGTCCTCATAATGGCCGCCACCATGCGGTCTTCTTTACCGCTACTTTGTCTTTTACTGTCGTTGGAGGTGCCAGACGCTCTTGGTCCTTGTCAGTTGCCTTATCTGTGCAGTTAGTTTTAGCATTGAATCGCCGCCTTTAGAGCCGTTTTTGGTGTAAGTTAAGCGGAGCTCATAAATCACAAAACCATCAGCTCCGGTCTCAGGCCACGCCCAGGTTTTGCTGTATCACCATCATAGTAGTAGCGGAGAAGGTGGAGGCTCAGGGGAAAATTGTGCACTAATCATTTGTAGATTGTTCCCTGAGGAATCTGATTCCTGACCACTCATCTCCTCTATTCTCTCCTCCACTTACGCTGGCTAATAGTCAAGTTCTTCATTAGCCAGAACAAATGGAATTCCTGCTAGGCTGGAGCTAAGACTGATATCATGACTAGTTTGACTCCTAGTAGTACTAGGAGGAAGAACAGAGCCTAACTCTGCACTTTGCCTCTCAGTCTCATGCTCCTGTGGTACCTTGCTAGATGGAGTGTAGCCCTCTCTCTAACTGTCTTTACAAAAATATTGTAAGGACTTGGTGGATCGCTAGAGGTGGTGCTAGAAAAAAATGGTGTGGCGGTACCGGTGGGAACAGCAGGCGCAGTACCAGTGATGGTGGAGGTGGTGGCCTTGGGAGGCGCATTATCTACAAAAAGCCTCCATGAAAAAGAATGTGATTGCTTGGGATTGGGAACACCACTCTAAGTCTTGCTGCTAAACTTGCTCTGCTTGGTACCTTGCATGCTGCTCATAGATGAGGAAGATGCTGCTGGGGACAATAGGCACTTCTTTTTACTCAATGGGCTAGTAGTAGTACTAGTTGTGCTATCCTATAACTTTGAAGGTGCTTCTGGTGCTTTCGGCTTTCTATAAAAATCATAGAGCTGGTGGGCCTAGCAGCACTACTACTGCCTGCTATTGGTGCCTTTCCTTTACTGGATGATTCCCCAAATAATAACTGAGAGCTTGGTCTACTTGTCCATCTAGACTGACGCAAAGGCTGCATCGTAGATGAACTGCTGGTGGTGGTGGTAGATGGAGCCTGTCCCTCCCTCCTTTTCTTAGTCCCAAAAGGAGGATCCATTCCAACTGTTATGTTGTGTGTTGTGTTTAAAAGTAGGGGACCAGGGAAAATAGCTTTATAGAGAAAAATATGATTAAAAAAAATGGAAACCCAAAAAATTAAAGGAAGTTTATCTTCAGTGCTACTGATGAAAAACTATGCACAACTGCACTGTGCTGTTGTATGCAGTCTGCCAAAATGCTCAAGTTATTTAAAGATTGGTTAACTAAAGCCACTAAATGGTGTTATTAACTCAAGTTTAACTGTAATACACTAACTAGTAAAACTACTAGCAGTATTTTATATTTTAAATTTACACGGGCCTAAGAGCCTACTACTATGCTACAGCTATATTTCCTTCTTATTCTAAATCTACCTCCAGACAAGGGCAGACGCTCTCAAGCCCACTAAGCTAATGTGAGGTTATCAATATATTATATTATTTATTAATTATTATTAATTTATATAATATTAATATATTATAAATTATAATTATTAGATTATGGGGTTAAAGAACTTTAACTTTCAATCAGATACAGAAGCAGACAGATATAGTTGTACTACTTCTGCTAAGTCTACAAAACTGTGCTAAATTATTTTCTGACTAGTTGTCGTCACACAGTCGATCTTTCTTTAAAAGAAATTAGAAAATAACATTTAATAGCAAAACAGTTAGCGTCACCGCTTGCTGAACATAAAAACACGCAGCACTTATGTGGCTGGACTCACTAGCCCAACAAGTTCACTTCACTGATGGACTAAGGTGAGCAAAACAAATTAAATTAAAAATAAATATGTTTAATAAAATTAATTAATTTTAATTAATAATAATATTAATTCTGCTTAATATTAATAATATTAAGCAGCAAAATTGACTTTGTCTCTTGCTGTTGCTAACACAAAGCACAAACTAAAGCACTGCAGAACCAGTAAAATTAGCTTAACTTTAAAATTAGAAATTATTATTAAGTAAATTATTAACTAAGTAATACATTATTAGGGATTTATCATATTAATATAATTAATAATTACAAAACACAACGGCAGGGAGCACTTCATTTACCCAAACACAGCACTATACTGCTTCAGGGGTAACCATTCGGCTTTAAAATCAGCGCCAATGGACCGCACCTTAATGAAGAGGGGGCTGCAGTGCTAGGGGAGAGGATGGCTAGAGGAATTGAGGATCTTTTAAACTAGGTTCTGGGGGGGAGGATAAAGATAGAAATGAAGTGCTAGCTAGTAGAGCCCTGCGCGGGACTGCTTTTTTAATCCCGCTCCCGCTGTTTTTAATCCCGCTCCCGCAATGTGGGACCCGCCTCCCAATGCAGTCCTCTACTAGCTAGAGTAGACTGGGAGGGGGGTCTAGCTATGGGAGGGGGAGAGCAGTGGTGGGGTTAGCACAGACAATATGGAGCTGCATAGCACAAAACCTGCAGTCAAGAATTACTTGTCAACTGACAAACCAGAAATAGGTAGTAACCTTAATTGTCTTTTAGCAAATGCGAGAAGCTTGGCAAACAAAATGGGTGAGCTGGAAAAAAGTAATAAACAATACCACTTGATCGGTATCACTGAAACGTGGTGGGATGATACGCATGACTGGTCATTAAATTTACAAGGATATTCACTTTTTAGAAGGGACAGAGTAAATAGAAAAGGGGGAGGGATTTGGTTATATGCAAACCCTAAACTAAAATGCTTTCTTTTCTGTTTATATCAAGGAAGAACCAATGATGGAGCCCCTGCTGGCTAATTTTAAGGAACCGTTGCAGCAAACATGGGATTGGCTGACACAAGAAAAAGTGCTCAAGAAATTAAATACTGTTAAGGTAGACAAGGCCCCTGGACCGGATGGTATACACTCAAGGGTACTTAAGGAGCTAAGCCTAATTCTGGCCAAACCATTATTACTGATCTTTAGGGATTCCTTCAGTTCAGGCATAGTTCCGTTTGATTGGCGCAAGGCAGATGTTGTGCCCATATTTAAAAAGGGATCAAAATCTCAACTGGGCAATTACAGGCCAGTAAGCTTAACATCAGTAGTGGGAGAAATAATTTGAAAGGTCTTGATCCATAATCCAATTAGTAGAAGTCAACATGGATTTGTGAAAGACCGGTCTTTTCAACCCAACCTAGTAGCATTCTATGAAGAAGTTAGTAAAACTATAGACCTGGATGTAGATGTGATTTATCTGGACTTTGCTAAGGCATTTGATACGGTTCCACATAAAAGGCTACTCTACAAATTAACAGAAATAGGCTTAGGGGCAAATGTCTGTATTTGGATTGGAAATTGGCTAAAAGATAGAATGCAGAGAGTTATTGTGAATGGATGTTTCTCAGCCTATACGCAGGTATTAAGTGGAGTGCCTCAGGAGTCTGTCCTCTGTCCTCTTCTTTTTAATAGATTTATAAATGATCTCCCAAGCTGCATTGAGAGCCATGTCACAGTTTTTGCTGATGACACAAAATTAGGCAGGGTAATTCAGACTAATCTTGATGTTTCTTCCTTACAGGAAGATTTAGACAGAGTTGGGGACTGGGCGTGCAAGTGGCAGATGAGGTTCAATATAGAGAAATGCAAAGTTATGCATTATGGTAAAAATAATAAAAATGCAACCTATTCTTTAAATGGAATATCCTTGGGGAAAACTTTTAGAAAGGCATGACATACAGGGCTATAAATAGAGTAACATTAATATTTTAGAGCTTCTTGATCCAAGGAGAAATCCAATTGCCTCTTGGAGTCAAGAAGGCATTTTTTACCCTGATGGCAGAATTCAAAGTAGCTTAATCAGGGTTTTTTTTGCCTTCTTTTGGATCAAGAATAGGAAGGTTAGGTTGAAGGGTTGAACTTGATGGACTTAGGTCTTTTTTCAACCTTGTAACTATGTAAAACTTGTGATGTCATCAGGGAGCACAGTGAGTCTTCAGTTCAGGTAATCATACGTGACTGCACATGTGCCTGAACTCCGCCAAACACCATAAAGATGGCGGATGTCTTTGGGAGCTTCCCTTAGGAGACTGCAACAAATGGGAGCCAAACCCGTCCTGGAGTCCACGACAGGACCTCCAGGTGCCTCCCCGGCTGGGAGGCACCGCCGCAGATCTCAGAGCTGAAAAACCCGGTACCTGAAAGAAAAAACTGTGGCCTGTCCCTGCCCAGGACAGGAAAATACTGGGGAGTTTCTCTTGCCAGCAGAGTTTATGCCGGTGGGAAGTTTGCTTAACTTCTGTTTTTTTCAGTTTCCTGTCCTGCCCAAAAGAGCAAGGAAAAAACCCAAGGTATGCTGCCGCCTGGAGGTAGGGGAAATGGTTTTGAAATAGCAAAACGGGGGGCGTGGTCTGGATGGCGAACTGAACGGACGCAGGGTGCGGGAGCTCCGCGATTAACCAGCCTTACCAGCATTTTATCCGCATCCATCGGTGGCTGTTTTCGCCGTTTTGCCTCATCCCGTCTGCTTTCTGTCTATGTCGGGTCCTCGCACGAAGAAATCTGCGAAAATGCCAAACTTTTTTGAGCCGAAGGGCCGGAAAAAGCATTCATCTCGCACGTCGGGCCTACCACGTGACCAGGAGGAAGACTCTGATGCCTCTACAGGCCCTGCCTTGTCTTCCCGCTCTAGGCCTCCCTCCCCAGCCGACATTCAATGACCCAGGTCAAGACACGCACGCACTCACCTCACACACTATGAAGTCTCTGTTACGCGAAATGCGGGAACAGCTCCGCCAAGACTTTCAAGATATCGCTAATTCTATCCGTCGCGACCTGGATGGCCTGGGGGACCGCACAGATCATCTCGAGAGGCGCATGGAGGAGTTCGCTGACGCACACAACACCCTCGCGGATGACCATACTGCACTCAAGGCTCATTGTTATCAGGGATGGCTCCGCATCTTCCATCCTCACCCCGGAGGACGGCATGGCTCTCCTGCATAAATGGGGTCTCGACTCGGCTGCTGCTCCTGCGCCGCTGCCTTCTTCCGCCGCGAAAGACAAGGTCTCCCCGCAGAAGAAATTGAAGAGGGACTGGTCCACGAAGACTTGACGGCCTTCATTTGTCTACAGGACGGTAACCAGTACATTATCGCCTGTTGGGCCTTTGGCTGTCGCCTACATTTTGCACGCTACACAGGGATTTTCTATAAAAAAAATTTTTTTTTTCATTTTTCTACTTCTGTTTCGCCGCCTTTTTCCGTCATTTTTATTTACGCATTATTTAAGTTTTATTAGCTTCACACCGAGAGCGCATTACATAATTGCACTCCATTTTCTCCCATGACTCCGGTTACGCCGGCTGCATTTGGGTTAGAGCCCCTCACAAGTTTTGGCTTAGCCCATTCGCGGGCTTCAGATATTTTCCCTCACTAGGGATACGTTGCACTGCACCATACACCTTATTTCATACATTACTTTTTTTATTTATTTTCTTACTTACACGTCGGTTTGTTCACTTATGGTACTTTTTTTTATTTTCTTTCTTTACACACACATTTTTCTCAGGCCCTCATCTACGGCCATGTGATGCTGTCCCGCAATTTTTTTAGGCTGCGCGGCCTCCCGCCGGATGAGTCCTTCTCACTCACTCTTTCCCGCCCCCCAAGTGCTATTTACATCTTTAGCACGCCCTTTGCGTAGTATGTTTGGGCATTCCGCCCTGGTTCTCCATTATTTGTGTTCCTTGTATGTTCTTTTCTTTTTGTTTGTAATCAGTGATGCTCCTCCGCTACATTTTATTAGGTCTTTTTATTATCATGTCCTGCCGGGTCGGGTGTGGTCGTTCATGCGTTGTCTCCACTCACTCCACTTTGGGGACTGGCTCCCCTGCGGGTCCTTCTTACCCTTTTCTTTTCCCCTTTTTTTATTTATTGTTATATAAATGGCTGATCTAGTTCTCCTGTCCATTAATGCCAAGGGCCTTAATACTCCTCAGAAACGCACCTCCTTGTGGTCTGAGGTCAAGTCACACAAAGCCAATATTGTTTGTATTCAAGAAACCCACTTTAAAAAGTCTAGCAAGATTAATTTATTTTCCAAACGCTTTCCATGGCAGTATCACTCCACGGCCACCTCTAAAAGGGCGGGAGTCTCGCTCCTCTTGTCTAATGCCCTTTCATTTTCTTTGATACGTAAATGCCCTGACCCGCAGGGACGCTTCCTCATTTTGGTATGCGACGTTAATTCCGTTCGCTACACTATAGCCTCTTTTTATGCCCCCAACACCTCCCACACTCAATTTTTTAGTTCGTTTTTATCTAAATTGGATACTCTACGGCAGGGTCAGGTTATCTTATGTGGTGATTTGAACGCGACTTTATTCCCCGAGCTGGACAGCTCCACTCATAGGCCCTCCACACACACTTCTCGCATACGCACGCTTGGCTCCACGTTGTCCTCTTTGCTACACTCCAATCAATTGTTTGACGCTTGGAGGGTCCTACACCCTTCCGAGCGAGATTACACGTATTTTTCTGCACCACACACTTCATATTCCCGTATAGACTACTTTTTTCTGGACAAATTTACTTTGCAATCGGCCAAATCGTGTTCCATAGGGTCCATCTCTTGGTCCGACCATGCCCCGGTTATACTTACCCTTGCACTCTCCTATCCGGTCTCGGGCAGAGGCAGTTGGCGCCTTAACGATAGTTTGTTATTAACTCCCGCACATAAAGAACAAATTCAAGCGCATCTCACTGATTATTTTCACGACAACTCTTCCCCTGATCTCTCTGCAGAGACAGTGTGGAACGCTCATAAGGCGGTTATACGTGGCAGGCTTATCAGTTTGGCTTCTCACCTTAAGAAGCAACACTTGGCGGATAAATCCTCCCTGCTTCTGCAACTTTACGACTCGGAAACTCTCCACAAGCGCCATCCATCTGACTCCCTGTTGCGCAAAATCAAACACATTAAATCCCAATTCGCGGAAATCAATGCCCGTTCCACAGCATACATGCTGTTGAAGTTAAAACAAAAGTTCTACGCGAAAGGCAACAAAGCCGACTCCCTTCTGGCCAGAAAACTTAAACAAATTGTGTCTCTATCCCGTCCCTCCCACATTATTGATAGTGGGGGTCGTGAGATTCGTAATCCTTCGCAGATGGTAGAGGCTTTCGCTGCTTATTACTCCACATTATACAACTTGCATCGCGACGCCACCGTTTCTCAACCCTCACTCACAGACATTACCACCTATCTGGAGTCTACACACTTACCCACCCTTGCGCCTGAACTTTCTGAATCGCTTGCCGCGCCAATAGAGTTGAGGGAGATTGAGAGGGCCATCTGTCATCTTAAAAAGGGTTCGGCCCCGGGTCCGGATGGATTCACTGCAGCATATTATCGTTCTTTCTTACCTACTTTAGGACCTCATCTGCTTTTTCTTTTCCGCTCCTTTATGTCATCTGGCGTCGTCCCCTCTGAGAATCTTAGAGCGCATGTAGTCACTTTGCCCAAACCCGGTAAGCCGCCCACGGTATGTCCTAACTTTCGTCCCATTTCTCTTCTCAATGTCGACCTGAAAATTTATGCGAAAATATTGGCGAATAGACTTGCCCCGCTCCTACCCTCCCTTCTCCACCCTGATCAGGTAGGCTTTGTTTTGGGCCGTCAGCCCTCCGACAATACCCGCAAGTTTTTGAATTCCCTTTGGGACGCAGCTAAGCGTAAATGCCCCAGCCTTTTTATTTCTTTCGACGCCGAAAAGGCGTTCGACAGGCTTCACTGGGTGTTTTTGTCGAGAGTTCTTCATAAATTTAATTTCCCCCCCCCTTCATACAGGCGGTCCTGGCGCTCTACGCGTCTCCCACCGCTTGCATTTCCATGATGGGTTTTCTTTCCTCCCCGTTTTCCATCACGAATGGTACCCGTCAGGGTTGCCCCCTTTCCCCCTTACTCTATACGCTCGCACTTGAACCCTTAGCGGCTAACATACGCGCGGATCCTATGATTTCTGGGTTTCCCTTACCCAACGGAAATGAGAGCAAGCTTGGGTTATTCGCGGATGACATTCTGGCGTCGGTTACCTCCCCGGAGCGCTCCCTCCCTGCTCTTTTCGCTCAATTCTCTCGCTATTCTGCTGTCTCTTATCATTCTATTAACATCTCTAAAACGCAGGCGATGTGTCTCCATCTGGACCCGGGTTGTAGGGCTCGTCTCTCCTCTATCTATAGATTTGAGTGGAGGACGTCCCATCTCTCCTACTTGGGTATTCGATTGCCCAAGTCACTTCACGATATAAACACCTTAAACATTGTGAGGGTATGGGACTCGGTGAGGCGAGACATCGTTAGGTGACGGGGCTATGAGCTCTCTTGGTTGGGAAGGGTTAACGCCTTAAAAATGACAGCCCTCCCGAAACTGTTATATGTGCTTCGGACGGTCCCGGTTAAACCCCCGCGGGGGCTCTTAGGTTCTATTCAGAAATTTTTTGTTTCCTTCACGTGCATCAGAAGCAGGTCCAGAGTGGCAAATCGTACCCGGTTTGTGCCTCGGCTGCAGGGGGGTTTGGGTGTTCCCCATATAGAATCTTATCATGAGGCTTGCGTTCTGGCGCAAACTCTCCCTTTTCTTTCGCCCATTCGCCCTCCTATTTGGACGGCTCAAGAAAATAGCGTTATTTCTCCTCTTACTGTTGACCAGCTCCTGTGGCTGCCCCGCTCTACACGCCCGCGCCTTCTGCCTCTGCCCCCGACTACTAGGCACACTATTGACATATGGGATAAGGTGGCCAAACGCTTTCCTGCTCTCCATCGCCTTACCCGTATTGCTCCCTTACGGGTTTTGGAGTTGCTCATTCCTGATTTTTCTATTACCCATTGGGTTCGCCCAGGTCTCTCCTCACTGGGGGATCTCTTCGAAGACGGGACTTTGCGCCCTTTTTCACACTTCACATCTACACACAATATTCCACGACACGACTTTTTTCGCTACCTCCAGCTCCGTCATCTCCTGGGCTCCCTGCCCTCGTCGGTGTGTCTCTCGACCCCGCTCCTCCGCCAGGTGGCCGCCTTATGCGACTCAGCTCCCAGGTTTCCAGGGGGTATTTCTATTTGGTAATCGGTGTTGCTGGCCCGTTTCTCTGCCCATAAGCTGCCTCATATGCTTGCCTGGGAGAGGGAGCTGGGAAAGGAATTCCCACTAGATACATGGCTGGAGGCGGAGGAGGCGATGCGGGGGGTTACTCATTGCACCAATCACATAGAGCTCCAAAAGAAGCTCAGTTGTCGCTGGTATCTCACCCCGGCTCGTCTTTCTCGTATGTGGCCAACCCAATCCAAACTTTGCTGGAGGGGCTGCGGCCAATCTGGTTCTATGCTTCATATATGGTGGAGCTGTCCAGTTCTGAAGCCGCTTTGGTTGGAGATATTTGCCCTGCTCCGCCGCGTTTTTCACTGCCCTTTTGATTTTCTTCCGGAATTTGCTTTACTACATGTGTTCCCCGATCCTATCCCCTCCTCGACACGCAAGCTTCTCATACACATTCTCCTAGCCACTAAATTATGTATTGCCAGACACTGGAAAGCGCCTCTCCCTCCTACCGTCGATGAAATAGTTTCCATCACTGAGAGGCATAGGGTCTTGGAGAAAATGTCCCATGACTCGTCTTGCACGTCACATATCTACTTGAAAGTCTGGACTCCCTGGCTTGCTAGCCAGGTCCTCTCTGGTTATTGTTAATCGCTTGCCCTCGACCACGCCCGGCCGGCACTCTGCTGTTTTGGTAGGATGCCGCGTGTTCGTATTGCGCCCGCTGTTCTGCGGCCTCGGCCGTCTGATGTATCGCTGATTCGCTTTTGTTTTGGTTCGTTTATGTTGCATTTATTTTGTTTTCGTGATCACTTGCGCTATACATCTCCACTCATCATACGCCATTTATAACACAATGTATAGCAGGTGGTCTTGTTGCTTCCACGTCATGGTTATTGTATGTTTTGAGTAAAACTGAAAAATTTTCATCGGTATCGTTTTCTGTTACGAGTCCGACTGCTGCAAACTGTTGTTCCTCTGGGCATTCTTTTACTTGCTATTTTATGATCTGTCTTTTTGATTGCCGTGCGGTTAGTCGGACCGTTACTAGTTCCGTCCTACGTGTCGGATGTTATTTGTCTTGGGTCCTGCGCGACTCTTTATTTGTAACCCGTTTTCCGATGAATAATAAAAACTTTTAATTTCAAAAGAAATAGCAAAACGATACTTCTACATATTGCTCTATAACTATAACTTCCAAAATAAAACAAAATTTTTTTTTATTTTTTTTTAAATCTGTTTATTAATGTCGACAGAGGCACATTTAAAGGATAATGAGACAAATGCACAACCAGTCAAGGAACAAATTGCGATGTACAAACAGAATATGTAAAGACGTCCCTGCCTCTCCAGTCCCGCGCCGTGGCTGGTCCCGCGGCGCTTCCTCCTCGGCCGGCTTCTTGGGCAGCAAGTACCACCGCTACCCGGTCGGCGTCTTCACCGCGTGGCCGACCACGCGGCAAACAGGTAGCAAAACATAATATTACACGTTACATCTGTAACGTGTTCTTATAACCTCGGGTGACCTCCTTAATGCAGGACACACCTCCACCTGTCCCTATTTAAACCTGGACTTCCTCTTCTGGGTCACCCTTGGTTGGTGTATTCTGTGGTTTTCCTGTGCGACTTGCTGTGACTATTTCTTCGTTTGACCCGACTTGCTGACTTTGCTCCTGTTTTCTGATTTGGCTCCTGTTCTCTGATTGTTGGTATTGACTCGGCTTGTTTGACTACTCTTCTGGATTTGATTCGGCTTCCTGCTTTACTGGTTACCAGACCTGATTCTCGGTTCCAGCTTTCCTGGCTACTCCTGGTTCCTGTTTGCCTGGCTCACTCCGCCATCCGGGGTCCTCCTCATCCAATCGTTACGGTGACATTGACCGTTGCATTTAGCATGGACACACAAGCGAATCCTGAGCTGAGGCGAATCTCCTAAGTTCTATATTCATTACTATTGCAAGGGGGAGCACTGTGTTTGTTTGTGTTGTGTTCAGTGTAAAGTTTTGTTGAAAAAAGCAAAAAAAAGGGTAAGGGCTATTTCAGGTGTGTTGCTAATTAAGTAACCTTCTCTGTGAGTTCTGCTTGGCTTTTGCAGTTGCATTTAGCTTGGATACACAAGCGAATCCTGAGCAGGGGCGAATCTCCTAAGTGACATCTCTAAGTGAGGAGTTACAAGCAAAGAAGGAGTTAAAAGACAAGAAGGAGGGTAAAGTTTAAATCTTTGTGATTCCATATAATATATTTATATATATATATTGCGCCTTACTGTCTGTTTTGCCAGTTATTTTTGAGCTATCCCCATTACCAAGATGTCCTCCATGTTTGACAATGCGGTCAGGTGTACAATGTATGCAATCCTTGAGCAGCGCTTCGAGGGTGCATATTGCTGTTCGAGATGTGTGCGGGTTGCTCATTTGGAAGCACAAATCTTGAGTCTAGAGGAGCAACTGGCAACACTGAGATCTATTGACAACTTGGAGAGGAGTCTGCTGCTCACTGAGCAAGCTCTCTCGCAGGTAGAGGTGGGGGAGGATAGTGGGATGGAGGTACAGGACAGTCAGGCAGCTAGCTGGGTTACAGTTAGAAGGCGGGGTAGGGGGAAAAGCGCCAGGGAGGCTAGTCCTGATCTAGCACACCCCAACAAGTTTGCCCGGTTGGCAGATGAGGGGGATGTTAGTTCAGAGTTAGCAGTACTGCAGCAAGTCACTGCCTCTGACCACCAGAGGGGTGTCTGCTCCATTAAGGAGGGAAGGAGGAGCGCAGGGCAGGCCAGACAGGTGCTGGTAGTGGGGGACTCAATTATTAGGGGGACAGACAGGGCGATCTGTCACAAAGACCGGGATCGCCGAACAGTGTGTTGTCTGCCTGGCGCTCGAGTTCGGCACATCGCGGATCGGGTTGACAGATTACTGGGAGGGGCTGGAGAAGACCCAGCAGTCATGGTGCACATTGGCACCAATGACAAAGCGAGAGGTAGGCGGAGTGTCCTTAAAAATTATTTCAGGGACTTAGGTAGCAAGCTTAAGGCAAGGACCTCCAAGGTAGTGTTTTCTGAAATATTACCAGGGCCGGCCCGACAATGGAGCCGAGTGGGGCAACCGCTCCAGGCGACACTTTTGGAGGGGCGGCTTTTAAAAGCGAAAGAGAGAGAGAGGGCGCCAAGTGGTTTTCGCTTACCAAGCTGTCAGTACCCGCTCGGCGCCCCTCTCTCTCTCCTCTGCTGAAAGGTAAGTACGGGGGCGGGGGAGAGGAAGGGTAGATAATGGGGGGGGCAGCAGGGACGGAGGGAGAGGAAGGGTAGATAATGGGGGGGGCGGCAGGGACGGAGGGAGAGGAAGGGTAGATAATGGGGGGGGCGGCAGGGACGGAGGGAGAGGAAGGGTAGATAAGGGGGGGGGGCATTTTAAAATTCGCCCCAGGCGGCATTTTGCCTTGGGCCGGCCCTGAATATTACCTGTACCATGTGCCACACCAGAGAGGCAGTGGGAGATTAGGGATCTAAACAAGTGGCTCAGAAGCTGGTGTAGGAAGGAGGGGTTTGGGTTCATGGAGAACTGGGCCGACTTCTCTGTCGGATACAGGCTCTACGGTAGGGACGGGCTGCACCTCAATGGGGAGGGTGCAGCTGTGCTCGGGGAGAAGATGGCCAGAAGGGTGGAGGAGTGTTTAAACTAGGGAAAGGGGGGGGAGGGAAACTACAATATAGAAGGGGAAGATAGTGTAGATAGAGAGCTGGGGCTTATAAATGTACCTGGGGGTGGAGCGGAGGGAGGGGTTAGAATAGTTAATAGGGATAGGCTTCATAGGGAAAAAAAACATACACCTCTAAATTGTATGCTTACTAATGCCAGAAGTCTGACCAATAAAACTGACGAACTGGAGTTAATAATGTCTGAAGAAAATTATGACATAGTGGGTATAACAGAGACATGGTTGGATGATAGCTATGACTGGGCGGTTAACATACAGGGGTATAGTCTATTCAGGAAGGATCGAAAAAAATGAAAAGGGGGAGGAGTTTGCCTTTATGTAAAGTCCAGCCTAAAGGCCACACTGCGGGAGAATATATGTGAGGGAAATGATAATGTGGAGTCATTATGGGTAGAAATATATGGAAAGAAAAATAATAAAATACTGATCGGGGTTTGCTATAAGCCACCAAATATAATGGAAGCAGCAGAAGATCAATTATTAAAGCAAATAAACAAGGCAGCTAATCACAATGAGGTGGTTATTATGGGGGACTTTAACTATCCCGACATAAACTGGGAAACCGAGACCTGTGAATCTCATAAAGGAAACCGGTTTCTGACTATAAGTAAGGAAAATTATCTGTCACAAATGGTACAGGACCCGACCAGAGGGGGCACCCTACTGGACTTAATATTAACCAACAGACCTGAGTAACTAATGTGCAGGTCAGGGGGCATCTAGGAAATAGTGATCACAATATGATGCATTATAACTTGTCCTTCAATAAGGGAACTCTTAGAGGAGCCACAAGAACTATGAACTTTAGGAAGGCAAAGTTTGATCAACTAAGAGAAGCCCTTAACACTGTAAATTGGGAAAATGTCCTCAAAAACAAGAGTACAGACACTCAATGGGAGATTTTTAAGAATATCTTAAATTCTCACTGTGAAAGGTACATACCGTATGGGAATAAAAGAGTCAGGAACAAGAGAAAACCAATGTGGATAAATAAAAATGTAAAGGGGGCAATAAATGGCAAAAAAGGCATTTAAGCTACTAAAACAGCTTTTTAGTGCTTCCTCACTGCCTTCCTATCGGGAAAAAAATAAAATATGTAAAAATCAGATAAAAGCAGCAAAATTGGAGACAGAAAGACTCATTGCCAAAGAGAGTAAAACAAACCCCAAAATGTTCTTTAACTATATAAATAGTAAAAAGGATAAAAATGAAAGCGTTGGCCCCTTAAAAAGTAATGAGGGAGAAGTTATAGATGGGGATCAGGAAAAAGCTAATCTATTCAATATATTCTTCTCTGCTGTATTCACAGAGGAAAATGAAATGCCAAGTAATATACAGCAGGATGAGATAAATGCCCCGGTACATGTCGCCTGTCTAACCCAGGAAGAAGTGCAGTGCCGCCTAAAAAAAATCAAAATAGACAAATCACCAGGTCCAGATGGCATTCACCCCCGCGTTCTAAGGGAGTTAAGTAATGTAATAGACAGACCCCTATTTCTAATATTCAAGGACTCTATAGTGACAGGGTCTGTTCCTCAGGACTGGCGCATAGCAAATGTTGCGCCAATATTCAAAAAGGGGACAAAAAGTGACCCGGGGAATTATAGGCCTGTTAGTTTAACTTCTGTTGTGTGTAAACTGTTTGAGGGTTTCCTAAGAGATGCTATTTTGGAGTATCTCAATGAACATAAATGTATGACTCCATATCAGCATGGGTTTACAAGGGATCGGTCCTGTCAAACTAACCTGATCAGCTTTTATGAGGAGGTGAGCTCAAGACTGGATCGGGGTGAATTGCTGGATGTCGTATATCTTGATTTTTCCAAAGCATTTGATACGGTGCCACATAAAAGGCTGGTACATAAAATGAGAATGCTCGGGCTGGGGGAGAATGTGTGTATGTGGGTAAGTAACTGGCTCAGTGATAGGAAACAGAGGGTGGTTATTAATGGTACATACTCTGAGTGGGTGACTGTTGCTAGTGGGGTACCACAGGGGTCAGTTTTGGGTCCTATTCTTTTTAATATATTTATTAATGACCTCGTAGAGGGATTGTATAGTAAAGTATCAATCTTTGCAGACGATACTAAACTCTGTAACGTGGTTAACACAATAGGGGACAGTGCACAGTTACAAATGGATCTGCATAGGTTGGAGGCTTGGGCTGGGATGTGGCAGATGACAGATAAATGTAAGGTTATGCACATGGGGAAGAAAAATCCAGGCTGGGAATATATATTAAATGGGAAAACACTGGGGACGACTGACATGGAAAAGGACTTTTAGTTAACAGTAAATTTACCTGTAGCGACCAGTGTCAGGCAGCTGCTGCTAAGGCAAATAAAATCATGGGGTGCATCAAAAGGGGCATAGATGCCCACGACAAGGAAATAATTCTACCACTGTACAAGTCACTAGTCAGACCACACATGGAATACTGTGTACAGTACTGGGCACCAGTGTACAAGAAAGATATAGTGGAGCTGGAGAGGGTTCAAAGACGGGCAACCAGAGTAATAAGGGGAATGGGAGGACTACAGTACCCAGAAAGATTATCAGAATTGGGGTTATTTAGTTTGGAAAAAGGGGGGACTTAATAACTATGTATAAATATATAAGGGGGCAGTACAGAGAACACTCCCAGGACCTATTTATACCCAGGACTGTATCTATAACAAGGGGACATCCTCTACGGCTGGAGGAAAGAAGGCTTCTACACCAGCACAGACGGGGGTTCTTTACAGTAAGAGCGGTGAGATTATGGAACTCTCTGCCAGAGGAAGTGGTAATGGTAAACTCAATAAAAGAGTTCAAAAGGAGCCTGGACGTGTTTCTTGAAAGCAATAATATTACAAGTTATGGATATTAGATTAATAGGGACAGAACGTTGATCCAGGGATTTATTCTGATTGCCATATTTGGAGTCGGGAAGGAATTTTCCCCCTGGTATGGGGCAATTGGCATCTGCTTCATAAGGGTTTTTGCCTTCCTCTGGATCAACACAGTAGGGACACAATATGTATATAGGTTGAACTTGATGGACTTTGGTCTTTTTTCAACCTTATGAACTATGTTACTATGTTACATACAGAGATGCATAGAACAGCATACAGTTTAACAGTCAGTGGCGTACCTAGATGGGTCCTTTCCTTCTTTGTGAATGACAATAATTTTAGCCTCCATCATTTCAGGCTTGGGGATAGTGCCCTCCAAGAAGCTATTGAAAAAGCGCAGTAATTGTGGCTGCAATTGATCTTTGAATTTTTTATAATAGGACCCTGGAAGATCGTCTTGCCCCGGTGCTTTGGCTGGTCTAACACTGGAAATGGCTGCAAGCAGTTCATTTTCTGAAATCTCTTGATTCAAGGAATCAACTTGTTGGTCTGTGAGTCGCGTGGTGGGCAGAGAGTCCAGGAATTGGCGAATATGTCCCCCCTCATGTTGATTGCTGTGGGCCCTATTGCCATCATACAGATTGCTATAAAAACTAGCAAATTGTTGAGCAATGTCCTTGGGGGATACCCAACTATTATTATCAGAATCAATGATCTTATGGATATTTTGCATCTTCCTTTGAGATCGTAGTCTGCGCGCCAACATAGCATCAGATTTATTAGCGGACTTGAAGAATTTTTGTTTGGTATGATTTAATGAATGTAGAACGTCATTGCTTAAAAGGACATTTAATTTGCCCCGTAGTTGGATGATGTCTCGTAAAGTAGTGGGGTCCAGAGTTTTCTTATGTATCTGTTCTAATGAGGAGATTTTAGCAGTGAGAGGGTCGATAGCTTGGTGTCGCAACCTTTTCCTCCTTGCAGCTATTCGGAGGAACGAGTCACGGAAGAAAGCCTTGTGCGTAACCCATAGTAATTGTGGATCGATATCAGAAGTATCGTTAAATTGGAGGAAATCACCGAGATCGGTGATGATTTCGGCTATAACTGCTGGATCCGTTAGCAGAAACTCGTCTAAGAGCCAGTTATGGGTTCCAGGCGTCCAGTCCACGGGGCAAAAGGAGCATGAGATCGGGTGAATCCGCGAAGTAAGAGCCGTGGAAGCCAGGTGTTGACTGAGAAGGATATAGCCTATCCCGGAGTAGGAGTTGTGTGGGTGTGAGGAGAAGGTGTAGTCCAAAGTTTTGCGTTTTCGCAAAGTCCCTAACTTGTTTGGAGGCTGGAGAAGAGCTCATCTTCACAGCTTCACCTTTCCTATCGCCGAATGCATCCCAATAGGTATTAAAGTCGCCTCCTACAGTAAACGTGGTTGCGGAACGGCAAGAGAAGATTCGAGAGGTGATGATAGAAGGGGGCCGACTGGGTCGAGGGGGCATAAACATTTAAGATGACCGCTGGTTTGTTTTGTAAAAGTCCCGACAATAACAGGTAACGACCCCACTTGTCTCGCAAAATGTCCATACATTGGAACCCCACTAAGGCCCTCACGAAGACACTGACTCCATTTTTACGTTTAGTTGCTAGCCACCAACATTGGGTGTTTCTAAACTCTATTTA
This sequence comes from Spea hammondii, assembly GCA_029215755.1. Lineage (NCBI taxonomy): Eukaryota > Metazoa > Chordata > Amphibia > Anura > Pelobatidae > Spea > Spea hammondii. The sequence goes on along the minus strand of JARDYJ010000010.1, from coordinate 20,272,907 downwards.
ACAGGCTTTTTTTAAATTAGCTTTTGTAGATAAAGATTTCTCAAATATAATTGAGAGCACCCTTTTAAAACTGATGTCAAAATAAATATAATTTATTAATGACAGTCAATATAATGTGAGATTTACTTATAGAGCCTTATCAGATCATTTTTTATCAATTTTTTTTTACATAGAAAACATGTCAAATGTAAAACAAATGTAAAGAACATCAGATAGTAACAGAATCATGGCTAAATAATATTCCAAAAGTAATATTTTCCAAATATTCCAATTGCACAGAGTTTAGTGTTGTTAATGAGCCTATGTGATTTAAACTTAATTACAAGAGAATGGTTTTCCACAAAAAAAAATGTTAGAAGAAAGCCTCACACAAATAAAATATGATACAGGGTATATTTAAAAGAAAACAAATAGCAAAATGTAACCTGGAAAACACAGATGATCACACAGTTTAATAGAAAATCCAGAGAGGTTAAATATGTTTTAAACACTGTAGCCAATTTTGAAGAAGGATGAGTTATTAGGAGACATTTTACCCACTTCTCCACAAATAATTTGTAGAATATGATGTAGTTTAGAGGATGTCTTGGCTTCGAGTGTTCTACCTGCAAAAGAAAAAACACATAATAAAAATAAAAATTGGAAGGTTTCTATAAGTGTGGTAGATGATCCACGTGCAGTCACGTGCAGTCACGTGCAGTCACGTGCAGTCACGTGCAGTCACGTGCAGTCACGTGCAGTCACAAGTCTTTATAAGATAAAGGGTTGTGTACAAGCATTTCAATCTTAGTAGTCTACCTGGTGCAGTGCCCATGCTACATTATATAAGTAGAGCAATTAGAGCAAAAAGGAAACATTTTCTCATCATGGTTATTGATAAAATGGATAACCTGCTTGAACCCCTTCAGGACCGGGACGTACCTGGTACTTCCTGGTCATATGTCAGCGCCAATAAGCGGTCCAGCGTCGCCCTGAACGCTGGGATCGCGAGGGGCTGGCCGTCAATTCCGTGTACGTGATCGCTTTAAAAGCAAATCATGTGCATCCTTTTGAATATTGACAGATACAATGTTTGTAAACATTGTATCTGCCTATCTTACCTTGTCTCCCTCCTACTCACTTGTGGTTGTGAGTTGGAGAGAGACAGAAAATGTTGTGCAAGAGAGTCCCGAGCGATTTGTATTAAAAAAAAAATATATATATATGTTTTTTTCACTGCTGATCAGTGTTCTGATCAGCAGTATCTGACCCTAAGGGGTTTTTTCTCATAAATTGTGGGTGGGTGGCTGTAGGTGGGTTAGTTAGTGGGGAATTGATTAGTTAGTGGGGAATTTATCAGTTAGTGGGGAATTGATTAGGGTTAGGGCTAGGGCTTTTCCAGATATTCCCCCCTTCACTGCCAATTCCGGCATTCATCCGGATGTCACAGAATTTACCCCATGCCAGTTTATGGAGCTGTTCATGGGCAATGAGTTTTGGGAGGCGTTAGCTTACCAAACTAACTTGTGCGTTGCCCAGCAATTTAGCAAACAAAATAAAGCCAAAGCAAACAAGCAAAAGGCATGGACTTCCACTGATGTGTGCGAGTTGAAAACATTCTGGGCACTCACCATGATAATGGGGATAATAAAAAAGCCCACTTTAAAGTCCTACTGGAGCACAGACACCATTATTTCAACCCCAATTTTCTCCAACACCATGAACAGGGGAAGGTATGCACTCCTCCTCCGCTTTTTACATTTCAATGACAATACCCAGTGCATTCCCAAAGATGACCCCAAATATGACAGTCTTTTTAAAATTTGCCCCCTTATTTCTCACTTCCAAACCAAATTTGCTGCAGTTTATACCCCCAAGCAAGAAATTTGTATTGATGAGTCCCTAATGAAATTTAAAGGCCGGTTAGGGTTCAAGCAATACATTCCCTCTAAACGCTCCCGGTATGGGGTTAAATTTTACAAATTATGTTAGCGCAGTAGTGGCTACACATATTCCTTCCAGGTGTAGGAGGGGAAAGATGCCAAGCTTGACCCACCAGGTTGCCCAGACCATCTGGGCATAAGTGAAAAAAATGTCTGGGACCTTGTTTGCCCCTTATTGAACAAAGGGTACCACTTGTACATGGACAACTATTACACAAGTGGGTCGGCAATGGAGTAGGACGCATGGTGGTGGAGCTCCTCCAGCATTTTCATACAACGGCCCTTTTTATTTCTTTTTTCGGTTCTGACTTATGATTTTTCGACTCTACTGGTTTCCATGATGTCTGCAGGCAAGGCAAAACCATCTGCGCACAATATACCTACCTTTTTCGAGTCTAAATCGAGAAGGAAGACAGCGTCCCGCGCTCTACCGGTGATCCAAGATGGAGGGGAAGACTCGGACGCCTCACAAGGCCTTGATGTCGTTCCTGTTCAGCGTTCTCCTTCACCTGCAGCAGAAGCATCCGACCATCAGGCTTTGACCATCCCCGCGATGAAATTGCTGCTAGACGAAATGCGCCTTAAATTTAAACATGACATGACAGATGCTCTCTCTGAAATCCAAAAGGATATCCGAGAACTTGGAGGCCGCACTGCACATCTTGAGGACAAGATGGAGGAGTTCACGTCGGCACACAACTCTGTGGTCGACACGTGTAATTCTTTGCAGGATGAAGTGGACTCTTTACGTCTCAAACTTAGCGATATAGAGGATCGCTCTCGTCGCAATAATCTGCGAATCCGCGGTATCCCCGAAGATGTCGCCTCGGAGGATTTACTTACCTATGTCACCACGCTGTTCCGCTCGGTGCTGGAGCTACCCATGTCCACGGAGATTTTGATCGACCGCATACATAGATTGCCTCGTCCTAAAACGTTACAAGGCTCACCTCCGCGGGATGTTATCCTACGGATTCATTTTTATGCGCTCAAGGATCAATTTATGAAGAAGGCTAGACACAAGAATGCTCTCCCGGAGCAATACCGTGATTTACAGTTTTTCCAAGACCTGTCTCAATATACTCTGCAACATCGTAGGGCTTTTCTAGCCGTTACCGCTGCACTGAGGGCTCACAAAATTCCCTATCGATGGGGGTATCCCACTCGTCTACTCATCAACCGAGATGGCACCACACACCTGGTTAAAACGCCGGCTGCAGGCTCTCAATTACTCTCTGATTGGGGCCTGCTTGAAGCACCTGCACAACTCGCCTCTGCGCGGGCTCAGCTCCCGCTCGCCAGGTCTCCTCCTAAACGGCTTGCCCGAGAATGGGAAGTGGTGCACTCCAAGCGCTCTCCTACACATACGTGAGCTACTCGGAGGCATCTTATGCATGAAGTTCCGCTGTCGCCCGTGCCGATGTGTTCTCCTTGACATTTCTTTATTTAAATATTATTATTTTTTTTATTTTTATTTATTTTTTATTTATTTTTATTTATTTTTTTTATTTATTTAATTTTATTTTTTTGTTTGTTTGTTTTTGTTGTTTTGTTGCTTTATTGTTTGGCTCCGGTATGCTTCCAGCGTGAACTCGTTGTCGCTGTTTCCTTCCACCCGGGGTGGTTGTTCCGTTGTCTCCTCCTCCCTGCTCTCCACCGCACCTTCTGAGGTTGTCTCCTGGTGGCATGGATGTTCGCCGTTGTCTACTGACTCTTGTGGCCTGCATCGGATCCTATTCGTTGCAGCTTTTATTTCACAGGACTGGTTAGACTCTCATCTATTCTTTTGGATTTTGGTCTCTACGTGCGTCTCATTCGAGCCTCTCCAAGGCTTTGGGGTCGTCTTCCCGGGCTGCGGTGGTGAGACCCGCTGTTTTATGTGATACTGTCACCTTTCCCTTTTTTTTGTGTGTGTTTGGTGTTTGTTTTTTTTTTATTTTATCTAAATTTTTTTATTTTTTTATTTATTTTTTTTTCATGTGCTATTTTGGCGGCTTATGACTCTGATTTCATGTAGTCTTGCCATGCTTGCATATCACCCTACACGACACTTTCACTTTTTCCACATATACACTTCATTACTTTATTTACATTCGGCTTTTCGATACTTTGTATTTGGCCTGGTGTTATAGGTCGGCTTGACCTACTGTTACGCATTTATATACAATACTGCATGCCTTCCCTTCTACTACACCATTTTATATTACTCTGTGCTCTCTTTTTACATGAAGCAGAGAGGACACACTCTCGACATATTCTTTTGCACCATCACGCCTCTCTAGCCTGCACACACACACACATATTCTCACATAAGTCACGAAGTTTTTCTTTAGTTGTCCATTGGGGTCTCTTTCTTTCTTTTAACTATTTTGGAGGTCTCCTAGCCCTCCTTGGGTATGGCCTTTACCTCCTTGTGCAGTCTCTCTGCAGGGTACAGGTTTCCACCCCCCCCCGCCGGCCCACAGCTGTATGGGCCGCTTCAGTTTTGAGTTTCATATCAGTTTTGTGTTTTTCTTTTTTTTACTCTGGGAGCGCATCTATTCCATTGCTACTTATGGGATGCTGGTTTACGTATGGTTTTGGTTCTGTCAATTTTGTATTCTTTTCTCTTACAGGCACTATATAGGTTCGCATATTATTTTTTATTTTTTTGGTTCTGGACACGGCTCATCCCATTATACACTTTGGGATTTTCTCCTCTGGGGGTCTCTGCTCAGTTTCATGTCGATCACCGTATTAGGTCCCTTCTCTTTTATTGTCTATCACTATGGCGTCCCTTAACCTTTTGTCATTAAACGTAAATGGCCTGAATACTCCACACAAACGGAGATTGCTTCACTCTGAGGCCAAGAAACACCACGCTCACATTCTCTGTGTGCAGGAAACTCATTTTAAACAGCCCTCCCCTCCTAATTTTTTTTTTAGGGATTTCCCGTGGCACTTCCATTCCATGGCTAAAACGTGTAAGGCGGGAGTCTCTATTTTTATTTCGAAACATCTTTCTTTTCAGTTGACTAAAAAGACGGCAGACCCCCAGGGTAGATATCTGATCATTAATTGTGTTATTAATTCTATTGCTTATACTTTGGTTTCCTTTTATGCGCCCAACACCTCCCAGTCACACTTTTTTAAGAAGTTGTTAGCTAAAGTAGACTCCGTTAAAAGTGGCCATCTTATTGTATGCGGCGATCTCAATGCATTTTTTAACCCCCTTTTCGATACATCCTCTGCCCTGACGGGTACTTATGGCAGGCAGATGAGATCTCTTGCTAACTCCTTGTCCAATACTTTACATTTATTTCAATTATATGATGTTTGGCGCCTTCGACACCCTTCTGAAAGGGATTATTCTTTTTTTTCTGCACCACACAATTCTTATACCAGGATCGACTGCATTTTAGTTGATAAAATTACGCTTCAAGCAATCCGGGACTGCTCTATCGGTGTCATTGATTGGTCTGATCATGCTCCCTTGCGCTTGCAGCTACGTGTCACGCATCCTTTCCAAGGCAAAGGCTCTTGGCGCCTTAATGACTCTCTCCTTTCGGACGATTCCTTTACGTCACAAATACATTCACACTTAGATATGTTTTTTCAGGAGAACACTGATTCTGTGAACTCGGTTGAGACCTTGTGGAATGCCCATAAGGCTGTGATTCGGGGTCGGTTTATTAGCATGGCCTCGCACCTGAAAAAACAAAGGAGCAGAGAGGATGACAAAGACTCTTTGCTTCTTCAACTATATGACTTGGAGGCCCTGAATAAATGTTCTCCGTCTCCCCTACATGCTGTTGAGATTCGACGCATTAAACTCAAATTGGCTGAAATCCAATCTCGCCACACAGCTTTAATGATGTTGAAAATCCGGCAACGTTTTTATTCCAAAGGGAACAAGGCGGATACTATGCTTGCGCATAAACTTAGACATTTTTCGGCCCTGGCGCGTCCCTCTTCTCTTAGATCTTCACGAGGGTTGGTTTTACAGGACCCGTCCCAGATTGCTAGCGAATTTGCTGCTTACTATTCTTCTCTCTATAATCTTTCTAATGACACTTCTACCCCTCAGCCTGCACTCGACTATATTAACGCTTATCTTGCCTCTGTCTCCTTGCCCTCACTCACGGATGATATGAGGCTTAGCCTCGATGCTCCCATAGATTTGGATGAAATACGCATTATCACTCGCCAACTTAAAAATAAATCTGCCCCTGGTCCCGATGGCCTGACGGGTCTATACTATAAAACTTTCTTCCCCGTTCTAGGTCCTCACCTTCTTTCTCTTTTTCGCTCTTTCATGTCTAAGGGGTGTATTCCGACTGAAAACCTTCGTGCATATATAGTTACCCTTCCTAAGCCAGGCAAAACACCAGATAGATGTGAGAATGTTCGTCCTATCTCGTTGTTGAATGATATTAAGATTTATGCCAAACTTTTAGCAAATAGGCTCTCCGCGATTCTCCCTCTCCTTCTTCACTCTGATCAGGTGGGTTTTGTTCGACATAGACAAGCGAATGATAATACCCGCAAGTTTATTGACCTTTCCTGGGAGGCCTCGCGACACAAAACCCCATGTCTTTTCCTTTCGTTTGATGCGGAAAAAGCCTTTGACAGGCTACATTGGCTTTTTCTTTCCTCTGTTCTTCGGAAATTTGCTTTCTCACCTTCCATGATTCGCTCCATTATGGCCCTCTACTCCTCTCCTTCTGCATCTGTCCTATTTTCAGGTTTTCTTTCTCCTCCGTTTTCAATTTCTAATGGAACGCGTCAGGGTTGTCCGTTATCCCCTCTGTTGTACACATTGGCTCTAGAACCATTAGCCCAATCTATTCGATCTGATCCGTTGGTCCACGGTTTCCAACATGCGGGGGGTCATGAATCTATTCTTGGTCTCTTTGCTGACGACATCTTAGCTGCTATCACGGACCCATCTGTTTCCTTACCTGCATTATTGGCCCAATTCACACATTATTCAGCGGTGTCTTACCATAAATTAAACGTACATAAAACACAAGCTATGCCCATGCATCTTCCGGCTCACCTATCCTCCTCACTTCGGGCCGCATACAACTTTGATTGGAGACGTGACTATCTTTCTTACTTGGGAATTAAGTTACCTAAGTCCTTGTCCAAATTGAATGATTTTAATATTGTCCCTCTATGGAAGCATATACTCTCCACAATGCATGGTTGGCGATCATTCGACATCTCCTGGCTCGGGCGCATTGCGTCGGTTAAAATGATGGTCCTACCAAAACTGCTGTACGTTTTCAGGGCAGTCCCGGTTGCTGTGCCTTCTAGGTTTCTTTCGCGCATACAAATCTCGCTTAATGATTTTATTAATTTGAGTGGTCGCTCTAGGATCTCACGACAATCCTTTTTCTCTCCTCGGTTTAAGGGGGGTATGGGTGCACCGGACATTGTGGCATACTACAAGGCAGCGATTCTCTCGCAAGCGGCTGCTTTTCATTTCCGCGATTATATCCCTAGATGGGTGTTGTTGGAGAATTCCTATCTGCGTCCTTACTCAGTATCGCAGATCCTTTGGCTTCCACCTCGATATATTCCTCCTCTACCTCCTCTCCCACCCACAACGCTTTGTACGTTGTGGACGTGGTCTCGGGTTGCTAATCGGCTCCCTCCACTTCACCACCTCACTAAGGCTACACCGTTAAATTCCTTAGAACTGTTAATCCCACACTTACAACTGCGTGCTTGGGAGTCTCTCTCCCCCATCCGTTTAGGTGACCTTTTCCATCGTGGTTCTTTCCGACCGTTCTCTGATTTGTGTACCACATTTTCCATTTCATCACGGGACTTTTATAAATACTTACAAATTAGGCACTTACTTCAATCCGACAAACCTTGTTTGCCGGTTGATATTTCATCCTCACACCCAATCATTCTTTTATGTTTGGCTTCTGCGCCCCGTAAAGGTGCGATTTCGGTGTGCTATGCCTCTCTCCTCTCTGGTCTCTGGGAGAAGAAACTCCCCCATATGTTAGCGTGGGAAAAGGAGTTGGACACTACATTTCCACTTGAGCTGTGGCTTGAAGCTGAAGAGGCAATGAGGGGTGTGACGCACTGTACCAATCATGTGGAACTACAAAAAAAGCTAACCTGTAGATGGTATTTGATGCCTAAACGTCTCTCGCGCATGTTTCCCTCTTGCTCCTCCCTCTGTTGGAAAGGGTGTTGTTCTGAGGGTACAATGTTACATGTCTGGTGGTTATGCCCACCTATATTAGCGATATGGAGGAAGCTCTTTCGGTTTCTTGAATCCTCTCTAGAGGTTTGCCTCCCTTTTCAGCCACAGCTGGCGCTCTTACACATGTTCCCCGACCATCTCCCTCCTTCTCATAGGAAATTAATTATACACTTTTTTTTGTCTGTTAAATTACTGATCGCCCGTCACTGGAAGTCCGCAGAGATACCTCGTGTCTCGGCTATACGCCAGCATTTAGATCGTGTACACGAGATGGAAAAACTCTCTTTCAGGAATGACCATCAACTGATTCAGTACGACAAAGTTTGGTCTCCTTGGCTTCTCATGCGGGATGCCGCGTTCTGGGAGAGTGACTAGTCCCGGGTGATGGCGATCCGTGCCCAGACTTTCTAGACGTTCTTGTTAGTCGCCTTTTATGTTTCTGTTGCCTGCTGGCTGAGGACATGGTTTATGAGAGGGCTCGTTCCTCGCCTTGCAGGGCCTACCTATATCGTGTTCTTCTTAGTTTTATATGTGATGCTGTTCATTATTCCCGATGACCTCTGTAAATCTACATTACACCTCATTCTCCAGCTAAGGTACTTGCTCCCAGAGTCAAGTTTTGGTTTATCTTTTTGTTTCACAGTTCTTCCAGGCGCCTGGTTGTCCTGGTTTGCTCCTCCGGGGCACTCTTAATGCGGCTTTCAGGCTGTTAGTGGTACGGTCTGCATATATGTTTATTGTCACCACTTTTCAAGTACTGTGATACTATGTGTTCGCTATCAACTATTCTGTGCATGTATTCTGTATACTTGTTGCCCTTGCTAAGATGTCTGGATATCCTGATGTGACTGTTCTTTGATTATTCTTCTCATGTTGTTTGTAAGTGCTGATTTGGGATGCTATGTATTCGCCGCTGTATGTTCTGACAGTCTGTTTCTGTATAATTTGTATATTGTGCCTTTTCAATAGGAAAACAAAAACCTAATAAAAACTTTAAATTTCAAAAAAACTATTACACAAGTGTCCCTTTGTTCAAGTTGTTGTTTTGCATGGACACCTTGGCCTGTGGCACCCTGAGGCAGAACAGAATAGGGGTCCCAAAACAGATTAGGGAAACCAAATAAAAAAATTGGGGCATCCTTAGCTTTACGCCAAGAAGAGCTTTTGGCTGTAAAATATAGGGACAAGAAGGATGTGTGCATGTTAAGCACAATTCATGATGATGATACTGTTCCTGTTCCTGTCCGGGGCAAAACACAGGTCCGGAGAAAGCCAACCTGCATCAAGACCTACAATAGGCATATGGGGGGAGTGGATTTGGCCGATCAGTTATTGCAGCCATACCTCATAATGAGAAAAACAAATATGTGGTATAAGAAGGAAGCCATTTATTTAATGCAGATTGCAACTCACAATGCCTTCTTACTTTTTAAAAAAATACACCCTGCCCAAAAAAACACATTTTTATCTTTTCAGTTTATGTTACTCAAGGAAATCTTAGCTCCAGCTGAACAAGGCCTTTCAAATTTCCTGCAACCTCCAAAAAATCTAAAACACAGAAACGGTGCAGGGTGTGTTATGCCAAAGGGCACAGGAAGGACACAGTATTTTACTGTTCTGGTTGCCCTGATAAACCCGGTCTGTGCATTGGCAACTGTTTTAAGGAATTTCATACAGTTGCCATTTTTTCTTAATCTTTCTTAATCTACTGTTCTTAATCTTTCTTAATCTACTGTTCCTAAATATATACTTTTATGGGGTAATTTACAGTGTGTGGGGGGGGGCTTCCAAAATGTCCCAAATGGGATATGGGCCCAGTAAACCAATTTCTGAAAATTTGCGCATGTTCCAGTTATAGCCTCATGGCTTCCTCAAAAAATGCATGAACCATGCATGTGAGGCCTTGTTGGAATCATGGGATGTTGGTGAACAAAATATGGTGTTTTCTTCCACTGTTGCACTTATGGTGTGCAAGAAATTCAATGCAACATTGAAATGTATGCGTTAAAAACGCAATAAAATAATTTCCCTGTGAAGTTCGGCAGACATCAGTGAAGACTTGTCTACTGTTCATAAATATACACTTTTATTGGGATATGGGCCCAGTAAACCAATTTTTGAAAATTATAAATTTGAAAACTAAAATGCGCATTTTGCCCTCATAGCTTCCTCAAAAAATGCATGAACCATGCATGTGAGGCCTTGTTGGAACCGGGAGATGTTGGTGAACACGATTTGGTGTTTTTTTCTGCAGTTGAAATCTAAAGCAACATTGCAACATATGCAAAAAAAACAAAAAAAATATAAAAATACCTCAAAATTTGGCAGCAATTGGCGATAAAATCCCTGTTTGACAGGGGGCGTGGCTAACTGTTGGGGAAGATGGTCGCTTGAGACTTGAGCTCCGTCGGTTACCCAGTTTCACTAGCACATACCCGCTTTTTTTTCGTTATGGTTCGCAACAAACGACAGTCCTCGACCCAGTCATCGGCAGGGGATGGCGCCGCGTCGTCTCTCCCTTCCCTCCGGGAGTATTTTCGCGCCCCAGCGGTGTTGGCCTCACAGCCGTCTGCAGACCACGAGGTCGCGTCACCCTCGAGCTCCCGTGACTCGGGGGATAGGGATGTCGATACCCCGTCTGTGGCCTCACCCGCACTTACCTGCTCGGCGGACGTCCGACAGCTTTTTTCTTCAGCTCCTTGGCGCGAGGATTTTTCCACCCTGATCTCAGAGCTCAAGCTCACCGTGGCCGACGCCATTGCAGGCCTTCGGACGGAACTAACTAGAGTGCTGCTCGTCCTTCTCGCCGTGGGATACAAGCCTTGGCCACTCATGCAGCTACGACCGCAGAGGAGTGATCGTCTACTCTGGGGACCTTTGGGCTCCCAGCTCTGTCCTCGACCTGGTTGATGGCTCTGCAGTTGAGGTCTTTTGACCTCTCGACTGCGCCTCTGCATTTCGCTCTGGACTCGGGCTAGCGCTGGGACTGTGTCGCCCTTGCCATTAGGTGACTCTTGTGTCTTTCCTTGGTGACTGCCTGGTGTTGGATGTGAGAGTTCTTCCTGGTGTCGGGGACATGTTTGTTTGCTTTTCATGCACATGTTTTATGGGGTTTTTGATTTTTTATTATATATATTTTTTTTTCTTATTTTCTTATTTCTTTTATTTATTTACTTTATTATTATTATTATTATTATTATTATTATTGTTATTATTGTTTCTTTTTCCTCTTCAATTTTCTCTGCTCTTATTGGTGTGGGGTGGCTCTGCTTCCCTGCGCCGTCGCTCTTGGGACGTGGGGGGGGTGGGGGAGGGGATTTGATGGGTCCTGCGGGAGTTGAGGGAGTGTATGCTTTTGTCTCCTGGTATGGTCCTGTGCTTCCTTCTGCCCCCCCCCCTCCCGGGTGGTCTCCTCTTGGCGACCCCGCTGTCTCTTGTATGATTGCGCCTTTTGGTCTCCCTTTGGGTGCGTCTCGTTTTTACCACCGTGGCCGTTCCTGTGTAGGGGGGGGGTTGTGGTTTTTTTTTTTTGTTTTTTTTTTGTTTTTTTTTGGGTGTTAGGTATTATCAACTCTTCTGTTGAGAGTTTTGTGGTTTGCTGGGTACTGGTGAGCCTTTCTCACTCATTGGTTCTTATACTTTCCTACCACTTCTCTGGTGGTTGCTCTGCCTCCTACCGTAGGCGTCAGTTCTGTGTTGGTAGTCCATTGTTTTTCAGTGTCCCTACCGGCAGACGTCACTGGTATATTGGTTGGGTTGTTTACAACCCTTGTTCCCGTTTTGGTTGTCTCTCCCTTGTCCTAGTTTTCTCTTCCCTGCTCCTCCTTTTCCCTTCTCCCTTCCCCTTGGGGGTACTGTTTTGAGATACGGAGGGAGATCCGCCTCCCACTGATTTCCTCCTACACTATGACTTCTCAGCCTACCACTCTCATTGTCCTCTCCATCAATGCAAAGGGGCTTAATGTCCCTGAAAAACGTTCAATTCTGCTTAGGGATTTGAGGCGTCAACGTGTTTCTGTTGCGTTTGTTCAGGAGACTCATTTTAGGGAGGGTTCTCATCCTAACCTGGGGTCATGGGACTACCCTGTTGCCTATTTCAGTAACACTCCGCACTCTAAATCGAAGGGCGTTGCTATTTTGTTTTCACGGTATTTCCCGCTCACTGATGTTGCTTATTTAGCGGATCCGGGGGGTAGATTCCTCTTTGTGAAGGGTAAGCTTGCTGGTGCCTGGTACACGTTTGCTAATGTTTACGTCCCTAATACTGGGCAACACTTGTGGCTTTCTAAAACGTTTCGGGCCCTGCGTCAATTTCAGGAGGGGCTTTTAATTTTCGGTGGGGACCTTAATATAGCTCTATTTCCAAGGTTGGATACGTCCGCAGGGGTCTCTCAGACTCCCTCTCATGTCCTGCAGCGTGTCCATTCTTTGCTCACGTCCGAGAGATTGGTGGATTGTTGGAGGGCCCTTCATCCTTCTGACAAGGATTTTAGTTTTTATTCTATTCCGCACAATCGGTACTCTCACAGTGACTGTCTGTTTATTACTCATTATCATCTCCCTCTCCTGCAGACAGCCAAATATGGGACCATAACGTGGTCTGACCATGCTCCCCTGTCTTTGTCGCTTAAGTCTCCCCTGACTCGACCTACCCAGAGCGCTTGGAGACTGAACGAGTCCCATGTTTCGGCAGCTACCGCCGAGACCTTGCGTGACTATTTTTTGTCCAACGTGACTCCGGATCTGCCTCTTCCTACAATATGGGAAGCGCATAAATGTGTTGTCCGTGGCCAGCTTATCAAATTGGGGGCTGACAAAAAGAGGGCCCATGCTCAAAAACTTAGCGATCTGTATTTGCAAATAGAGAGGTTGGAAAGGGCGCATAAGGACACGATGCTGGCTGCTGATTTTGCGCGTCTACTCGCACTCCGAGCGGAACTCGCTGCTATCCTTAATGCCCAGGCTCAGAGATCTTTCGCTAGCCTTAAGGCCATCTTTTATGAACACGGTAACAAGCCGGGAAATACTTGGCCCGCGCTCTGCGCCGGAGACGCCAACTTTCCTATATACCCAAAATTCGTTCTACTGGGGGCACCTTGTGGTACCTCCGGTGGGAAATCGCAAAATGTGGCCTTTTATTCTAACCTATACAACCGTTCTCCTACGCATGACTCCTCTGGTGATGCGGAGGCGCGTAGATTGGCTATTTCTCAATATTTGTCCCGATACTTGCCCCGTCGCCTGCCCCCGTCGGATTCTGAGCAGTTGGAGGTTCCGATCTCTCTGGATGAACTGTCCAGGGCACTTAAGCTTTCTAAGTCCGGTAAATGTCCGGGTCCGGATGGTCTATCCTTACCCTACTATATAACGTTTTTTGACATTTTGGGTCCCCACTTGATTTCTGTGTTCAATTCTATTTTGATGGGGGAATGCTTTCATCCCCATACTTTGGCGGCTACGATAGCAGTGATTCCGAAGGAGGGGAGGGACGCAGATCTCTGCGGCAGCTATAGGCCTATCTCCCTGTTGAATGTGGATCTGAAGCTATTTTCAAAGATTTTGGCTATGCGTTTGGGTAGGTTCCTCCCGGCATTGATCCATCCTGATCAGTTGGGCTTCGTGTCTGGCAGGGAATGCAGGGATGGGACTCTCCGTGCTGTGAATCTTATTCACTTGGCTAAGCGTTTGGGGACTGGCTCTGTCCTGCTTTCTACGGATGCCGAAAAAGCTTTTGACCGGCTCGACTGGACAATTATGCTCGCGGTGCTCCGGGAGGTGGGGTTGGTTCCTCATATGATGGGTTGGGTATCTGCTTTGTATTCTAAGCCTTCTGCTAGGGTTCGCATTAATGGTGTGCTTTCCCCCTCGTTTCCTATCTCCAACGGCACTAGGCAGGGCTGCCCGCTCTCCCCAATGCTCTTTGTCCTTTCTCTAGAACCCTTTCTGGAGGCGGTACGTGCTAATCCGAATATTTCAGGGGTCTTGTGTGGCGGCATACAGCATAAAACGGTAGCTTTTGCGGACGACATGTTATTTACGCTTACGACTCCCCGCATTTCGCTCCCTGTGCTTCTGGATGAATTTCGGTTTTATGGTGGTCTTTCTAATTTGAAAGTTAACTTAGCAAAATCTGAGATATTGAACATTTCCCTTCCTAGGGCGGAGGTGGACTCCTTGACCTCCTCCTTCCCCTTCCGATGGTGTGCTCAAGCACTGCGACACCTGGGGGTCTGGTTGACTGTAGACTTCTCTCTTTTATATAGGTTCAATTTTCCCCCTTTGCTGGATACGATTCGCCGGGACCTTCGATCATGGGGGTCCTTGATTGTTTCTTGGGTTGGTAGAGTTAACGCTCTTAAAATGAACGTTCTTCCCCGCATATTGTATCTTTTGCAGGCCTTACCAATAGTTCTGCCGAGGTCCTTCTTCTCGACGTTGCAATCGATGTTTCTTTCATTTATTTGGGCGAAAAAATCCCCTAGGTTGGCCATGGCTTTATTGCAGAGACCCAAGGTGGAAGGGGGTCTGGGGTTACCTTGCCTCCGTTCTTATTACTCTGCTTGCCATCTCTTGAGATCTCTGGAGTGGACGTATCGCCCTTCCCATAAGTTGTGGGTGTCTTTGGAGGCGTGTGCCTGCTCGGTACCGATACAGGTGCTTACCTGGCTGGTTCCGTCAGTGGCTCGGAGGCAGGTGGAGGATAATCCTTTTGTTTTAGCAACCTTGCAGGTTCTACACTCTGTCTCTCACAAGTGCCGGCTGCTGACTTACCCCTCGCCCAAGACTCCACTTCATTATAACCCGGACTTTCCCCCGGGTGTGTCCGGGGGTGTTTTCTTGGGATCAACATCCCACGACTCTCCAACACTGTGCTCCTATATGCAAGGTCATAGGCTCCGGCCCCTTTCTGTCCTTTTCCCTATGGCTGCCCCCACCGCTCTTCAGGTTCTCCAATACCTGCAGTTGCGCGATTATGTTGCTTCCATTCCACAGAAACATCACCTTCTTAGGGAACTCACCCCCTTTGAGGCGTTGCACTCCAGGGATGCACTACCTCCCCATGGCATTTCTTTACTGTACCGGTTGCTGTTGCGCGTCGATGGTCTCCCTCTGCCAGCTTATGTGGGTAAATGGGAGACGGAGCTTGCTATCTCGCTTACTGCGGCGCAGTGGGGCAAGATTTTTACTTTGACACACGGTTGTTCCCTTAACTCTAGATCCCAGGAGCTGTCATTCAAATTTTTGTCGCGTTGGTATCGTACGCCGACCAGATTGCATGCTATGTTTCCTGATCGTTCGAGCGCGTGTTGGAGGTGTGGGCAGTCGGTGGGGACGGTGCTTCATATTTGGTGGGACTGTCCTCTGATTGTCCCTTTTTGGAAAACTATTCATGGTATCCTTCATCGTTTTACCGATTCCCCACCTCCTTTTGCCCCTGCTAACTATCTGCTGCATCTCACCTCCCTTCCGGTCTCCGTGTACAGGCGCTCCATGGTCAGGCATCTGCTCACTGAAGCTAAAGCCCTGATCCCCCTACACTGGGGAGAGACGTCTCCGCCTTCTATACGGGAATGGGTGCTGCGGGTTGAGAATGTTAGGGAACTGGAGGAGCTGGTGGCCAGGTCCGATAGTCTTGGTGAAAGGCATCGTCGTACCTGGTTTTACTGGTCCCAGTTCCTGGCGGACCCCTCCTCTCAGCTTCTATTGTGCTGATTTCTCATTATTGTTTGGCTGGCTATACTCACCTTGACTAGGCTGCTTTCGTACTTACCGTTCTTGTTCTGTGGCCTCTCCTGCGGTGTCAGGACTTTGAGATGTATCACTGTTCATATCAGCGATGTGCCCCCCCTCCCCCTCCTCTTCCTACATGTCTTCCTCCTGTTTTGTAAAAAAATCCCTGTTTGAAAAGTGTCAAAATTACCCTAGTTTTACACCTTGACTTATTTACTGCTCATAAACATATAATTTTGGGGGGATAATCAGTATCTGTGACAACTATTGCAGTTATTAGACTACCATGCCAAATTTGAAAAAATTACATTTTAAAAACTTGATGCATGCCTTGCAATATTTGCCCTATACTGGTCAAAATAGATGAAAATCCTGGCCATATTGGGTGGTTTCCATATCAGGACAAGTTAATGAATATATTTTGGATAATTTTTTCCCATTGGTTCAATGTGTGTACAATTTGTATGTATACAAAACCGTAAAAAAATGCATTTTTTTAAATTTTTTCCCCACCTTTTCCAGTTTATTTCAAACAAAACAATGTACTACCCAGCTTAATATGGTTTCAAATGAAAGCCTTACTTGTGCTGAAAAAAACAATATATGATTTGTGTGGGTGCACTTCATAAGAGAGAAATTACAGTTGAAGAAAGACATAGCAAAAACGACTCCGGTCCTTTAGCAACACGTTAGTATCAAAATCCCGGTCCTGAAGGGGTTAAATAAAGTAGAGAAGTAGCCATAGAGTTTATAAACTCTAACAATGTGAAACATTTTAGATACAGGAATTAGGTACTACACTTGTGCATTTGTGCATAGTAACTCCCAGAGATCACCCAGATGTATCCTCCTGTTGTCCCCGAAATCACTTCCAGCACCAGTCAGCATGCACACCTTGGAACCCTGCTATGTGTACCCAATAAGTAGACACAACTACCTTGAATTGACTACAGCAGGAATGAACAGTTTATTGTTGTAAAACATAGACTCATATATCCACAGAACTGCATTAACATAAATTAACATTGATAAATAAGTACATGTAGACAACCCAACCTTTAATCCCCTTTAGCTACTGAATCTCCCCCTGGCAGCAATCCTGTTAATGGGATTAGTTTACACAATGGAGTTTCTGCCTGTGCAATCTTTGTTTGGCAGCCAGGCTGGAGCCATCTCTGACTACCTTGGGGCCTTGTATGACAATTTATTCTGTCACAGTGTGAACATGAAAACTTACACAAAGGGTGCGTTTTAGTTGTTCAGCCCGAATACCTAAGAAAGAACATGGCGGCAGCAAAACATACATGAAGACAAAGACACACAACATGAAGAATCTTCGTGTTCGTCTTCGTTAATATCTCCAACTAATCTCCCTGGTCCCTTCCCATATAGCCTACCTTATCTACGCAGCATCCCAAGGGTTGACGGGAGCAGAAATCTGTAGGTTCGCGCAAGGAGTTAAAGGTCCATGCAAGTGACTCTATTGGTCGCCGGCAGGGGCCTCCGCTGTCAGGAGTTAAAGGTCCGTACAAGCGACTCTATTGGTCGCCAGCAGGGAGCTCCTTTGTTGGTTGATGCCACACGCTCACATGGATCTTTAACTCCTGTAACCTCGGAAGGCCAAGTTCCCCCGTCAGGAGTTAAAGGTTTGTACGGGCGACTCTATTGGTCGCTCGTACGGCCCTTTGACTCCTGGAGCAGGGAGACCAGTGGTCTCCCCACGCCAGACCACTGCAAGAGGAGCTCCCTGCCGGCGGCCAATAGAGTCGCTCGTACAGAACTCTTGGAGTGGGGAGACCAGCCAGCGTTTCGCCATCAGGAGTTAAAGTTCTGTACGAGCACCTCTATTGGTCGTCATCAGGGAGCTCCCCTGCACTTCATTGGTTGATGGCAGAGTAGGCCCCTGCCGACAACCAATAGAGTTGCTCGTACGGACCTTTAAAATCCTGGCGCCAAAGCTGCTGCGTACTGCATTAACCCCATATTAACCCTTTATAAAAACTAACACGCAGAATGTACATGAATATTCGCCCAAACCAAACACAGGAACGGGTGAATATTCGTGGAATACAAAGATTTCTCCCCCCACAAAGATGAACACGAAGAGTTAGCTGCCACCCAAGTCTATTAGGTACCCTCTGGAAGGCAGAGCGTAAATAAAGAGTTTGATTTATTAGCATTTTACAATAATGGGTAAATCTTTTTGCTTTTTTGCTCTTACCGTTGACCTTTTTATGCGTATATATCTGCCATCAGGGGGGAAAAATTCCTTCATGACTCCAAGAGGCAACTGGATTTCTCCTTGGATCAAGAAGCTCTAAAATATTAATGTTACTCTATTTATAGCCCTGTATGTCATGCCTTTCTATAAAAAATATCCAGATCCCTTTTGGAGGCATCTAATGTATTTGATAACACCACCTCCCTTGGCAGTGAATTCCATACCTTTATTGTCCTCACTGTAAAGAATCCCTTCCTTTCTCCACTCTTCCAGTCTCAGAGGGTGACCTCTTGTTCTTTGTACATTTCTGTTAATGAACAGGTCACTGAAGAGCTCTTTATATTGGCCCTGCATATATTTATATAATGTTATCATATCCCCTCTGAGACGCAGTTTTTCTAGCATATATAATTGGATCGGTGCCCTGTTCTAATGTCCTAAGGAGGTCCTTTAATCCCTATCTCTATCTGGGAGAGCATACTAGACACTCCCCCCATCGTACCTGACAACCCCCCCAAACATGCAGTCACCCGTGCATTGGGAGGTAAAGGGTAGGAAATCAGAGACTCACCACCAGACTGTTATCCTGCAGAGGAGCTAACTGTGGGAACAGGAACAGGCATCTCAGGAGGCCAAAGCTGAAATGGCTCTGGAGTGCTGCAGCGAGAAACCTCCTGGAATATTTGCCTCTGCTGAGAACCATAGCTGGCATCTATGTCCCTTCTTCCACAATGTCCATGACTTCCTGTAGCTGGCCGAGGGGATTCTGGCACAATGTCAGCCTGCGGTTGTCTGTGTATAGGAGAAGAGACATTCTCCCCTCGTCAGATGAGCTTGTGGCAGTTTGGGATGATGGCATGGGCAGCATGGGTGTTCTGCGGCGTGCACACACTCTGCTCAGATATCCACACGTGCTGGGACTGTCCGCCTGGCCATGTGGGATATTGACAGGGGCCCCCGTGTCTGAGGGACTCTTTTTCCTCCTTCTCCCAGCAGACACGGACCAAGCAGCGGCACAGGACCCCGGGCGGGACCTGCTCCTGTGTCTGGAGGGCCTCATTCCCGCTTAGACCCCCCTGATGATCAGCGGGGATTAAGTGCCTAAAGCTGTCTGTTGCAGCAATCGTGCAACTTCTTTTTACAAAGGTCTCCTCTCCGTAGCTGCTGATTGTCCTAGGGATCAAGTGCCGCTACTTATAATGTACATATAAGATTCCTATCACATGGTACAAAGTCCCACAGATCCTTAAGTGCATGTACCCTAGGACAGACTTAAGGTGCTGGAGGTGCCAAGCAGACCTGTAGGTTTAACTCACATTGTCTGCATGCTGATCCTTTGTCTATTCCAGCTGAGATTCTGTTTTGGACTTTATTACATTATGTTTATCACACTACAGGAAGAAACTATTTTTCATTACTACCCAAAGAAAGTACCCAAAGGAAACCTTTTTATTATTTTATCCTTGTCATAGTAATAAAGTAAATCCACTTGGGGGCGCTCATATAAGAAAAAAGGAAAGAAGACAGTTGGTTAATCAGCTGTGCTGCAGCGCAAGCATTTGGGGGAGCGTTTTGTGGCTGGAAAATGCACAGCGCTGTGCAGCAAGTTGGAATTTAAATAAATAACAGCGCGCAGAGGATAATTCTCTTACCTCAGTTACAATGGCGAAGAGCTGTTCCTGAACAAGCGTCCCACCCTCCCTCTAAAAGTTTTATGTTATACTGTCCTAGCTTTCATAAGGGTAAAGGTTGTCTCTGGTTTGAGGTTTCTTTCAATTATTGGTTAAGTTCTTCATATGTACATGCAATGGACATTCCTTTAACGAGTTTTAGAAAAAAAGACAAAAGCTTTTGAATTGTACAATTAGGGAACCCTCCATCACTGGGGCCACTGGAGAGGCATGTGAGCTAGCCTCCTCCCTATTGACTATGGGCCCTGGCTTTGTAGAGACTTGTGTGGCTACCCCCAGGAGGATATAATCTCATCATCTGGTTATCTCTGGCAGACAGCCAGGATCTGCAACCAGGGAGTGACCACCATTGTTTTACTTTAATATCAGACCCCCCATGGCGCAAAATTATGTTGTTGCCCCCCCCCTCTCCCCAGTCCCATCACTTATTGGGACTGGGGCATTTATCCCTACCAAACCTTGTAACTGGTGTTGGCCAGTAACCTATAGAAGAGGTTGGGATCCTTTTGTATTGTTAATCCCTTTACTGCCCCCATTGTCTCTGAGATGCAGATTAAGGGGGCGGTTTGTATCCCAGTATCTTGTTTTAAGTTAATGTGTGTTTGCTGGATATATCCAGCCATCTGTGTCTAAACTAAATCAGTTCTCATCTTGTTGTACCTAAAGACTAGTCTGGTTATTTGGGTACTGGATAGCGATATCCCTTTACTTTGCTTGGGGATATTGCCGACGGATGGTGGTGGTTTGTCGTCCTAGCGGGAGAAGTCGTCTCTTGGTGGAGAGGGACAAACTGAGGTCATCTAAATCCATATAAAAAAACTAGGAAAATTGGCCCAGTCACCCAAGAGAAAAAATGTACCCCAACTTCTGGTACTTAAAGTGTTAATGCATATTTGACTTGTGCGTTCAGATTCATACAACTTGCAAGCAAAGATAATTTTTATCTGAAATTTGTAAGCCCACATTCACTCACACTCTCACTCATTCTTGTTCACTCTCTCTTTGACACTCCCTAAATGTTTCCCTACCTTCTCTGCCAACCACTTCCACTGATGACTACTGCATCTTCATCTTTTTCACCTTCTCTTCCATCTATCTTCTATCTTCATCCGCATCTCCGTGGACATAATCCAGTGGGAACTTCTTCAATTGGGGGTGAGGATGTCACCAAAAGCAGCATCATTTTGCCCTAACCTGAACTGAGGGCAATATGGTGGTGCCCGGTGACGTCCTCTCCCCGATCGGGAAATGAGAAGTAATAGGGGCAATTAGAGCTCAGCTGGTCGCATGATGGGTCCCCTGAATGGGTCACTACTAGCAGTCTGCCATCCTGCCTTCTAGTTAGTGGGTAGTACAAGATTCGGCCTTTCTGCACAAGATTCCTTCTCTCATGGACCAGGTAGGCCTAACAGACATCCTCTCCCCTGATTGGAGATGTGGATGAAGATAGGAGATTGAAGAGAGAAGATAACAGGTAGAAGATGATGTAGAAGCGGGAATGGTTGGCAGAAATGGAAGTGGCTGGCAGAGAAGGTAGAGAAACATTTAGAGAGAGTGAACGAGAATGATAGTGTTAAAGAGTGTAAGTGTTAATGTGGCCACCGAGCAACACATTTCTTTCCTGAATTAAAAATGCCCCAGAATTTTTGGCTGGCCAAAGTGAAAACGAATAGGCCAAAAATGAATCAAAACAATTTTATCTGCTTCTTTGCCAGATACTCCCCTTAACAAAAGTTTGTCATAGACAAAATGTCACAAGGAATCCTGAAATCTCAATTTATCTATACATTGTTCAAGACTAATAAAACACTTCCCACAAAAGGCACTCACTGGGGTTGGCCCTTTATCATATATATATATTGAAATAATTTTGATCAAATTGTAACATACCTGGCGTCTCCTAATTTTTTTGTCATAATTTTTTGTCCAAGTATCTGAATTCCGACATCTATTTCTGTTTTTAAGTTCTTTCTTGCAATATTATTTTGTATCCTACTATCTCATTTATTTTCAGTGTGTTTGTTTTAGTAGGGCACCAACCTTGAATTAGTCTTTCACTGTAACTTCAGCACCTTTTTGACTTTTACTTCTTTAGTAGTCTGCCCTGGCAATGAAGATGTTGCAGAGAGTATCTTAAAGAAAAATACAGTAGATTATTATAGAAAGGACCATTTGAACACTGCTAACTGTAAAGTAGCACACCAATTGGGACGCCAAAGCCTTATGTTGTTTTTGAAAAACAAATTAATAACATTAGGGACAATATCTACTTTAATTATTTACATTCCAAATGGCATTGAGTTATGGCTAAAATAAAGTAACCAGTTTCTCACTAACATAAGTTTAAAAAATGGCATAAGCCCAGAAAGTATAACCTAAGATAGCCCAAATATCACTGTTAGTACAGATGAAGGAAAACAAAAGCCCATATAAACTCCATTTTTGCTTAGAATGGAGAAAGAAATCAGGCAAGATCATTTCTGGGTCAACGAGTGTGCTCTAATGGATGCTCTTTTTTCCCAAATATGGATCTTGTAAATTTTTAAAAGCCTACACAGTGCCTCTGCTCACCACCATTTCAAAGCTTGGTACCTTGGTACTTAAAATTAACCTTACAAAAATTATGTCCGGGTTTCCAAGGATTTTCTATGAGCTTTTTGATGCTTGGCAGATTTTGAGTAATGAGAAGGACTACACGTTCTACTTGGAAGCTCATAACAGCTATTCGAGAATTGACTTCATATTTGTAGATACATTTACAGGCCCTCAAAGCATCTAAGTTAGGTCATATAACATGGTCTGATCACACCGGTATTTGAAGGTTTGCCCTCCTTGATTGCGGTTAGGGGTCATAGCACTTGACGTCTAAATGAGTCCTTGCTTAATGATAAGGAGCTTGTTTCAAAGTTGGAGAAACTGATCGAGGAATTATTTGCCGATAACTATACCTCTGAGGTTGATATTTTGACACAGCTCCCATGTTCAGAAAATGCATAGGGAACGATACCCCACCCTGCTAAATGCACTGGCTACATTAGAACTCCAACATAAAAGAAGCCTTTTGAGACAGCTAAACATGCCTTTATTTAGGCTAGGTCGGAGCTTCGCAAACAAGCACTAGGGGACAGGGGCGTAACTAGACGCCTCAGGGCCCGAGTGAGAGAATCTGTTAAGGGCCCTCACCCCCCACCCCCCAAAAAAAAACATGATTTTTACCCAACAATTTTTTTTCAACAAATTCAATTTACATATTGAATCATATCTGTAAAAAAAATCAAAGAAAAAGGGGCACATGTACAAAGGGCATAATCCAGGGGTGTCCAAGTTTTTTCTGCAGTGGGCCACTTCATCAGAATTGTATACGTGCGCGGGCCGCACTCATTTTTCACTGTGACAAAAAATATGGCCTTTAATAAAATATGCAGATTAAAATAAAGTAAAATGACACAAAACCTTTACTCTTCCTCTCACTGATTTCTGGGCCTTGAAAGTTTTGCGACTACAAATTCAGGATTCCCTAGATTTATTCTAGGGATGAACTAAAATGAAAATTCTGGACCAAAACATTCAGGGTTCACTTAGCCAAAACCGAAAATGACCCCCACCTTTAAAAATAATAATAAAAACTCACATGTTTAATAAAAGTAGGTAACACACAATTGGACAAAATTAGCAATATGACTTGGCATGATAGGAGTGTGATTGCTAACAGCAATCACACTCCTATCATACCCAGGCAACCAGTAAATGCTGGTACAGGGTGGCTGTAAGTGCAGACCCCATACTGCTGGCAGTATCACTACACAAGGGGGGCAGCTAGCTAGGTTTCAGCATGTACTGGCTGACTTGGCATGATAGGAGTGTGATTGCTAACAGTAGTCACAGTCCCATCATGCCTAGGTTCCAGCACTTACACATCCATCCAGTAAATGCTGGAACCTAGGCATGATGGGACTGTGATTGCTGTTAGCAATCACACTCCTATCATGCCAAGTCAGCCAATACACGCTGGTACAGGGTGGCTGTAAGTGATGTGCAGACCCCATACTGCTGGCAGCATCAATACACAAGGGGGGCAGCTAGCCAGGTTTCAGCATGTACTGGCTGACTTGGCATGATAGGAGTGTGATTGCTAACAGCAATCACAGTCCCATCATGCCTAGGCTCCAGCACTTACACATCCATGCTATCACACACACACACTCATTTATTCATATAATCATTCATTCACAGATTCATTCCCTCAATCACACACACTCATTCAAACACCCTCCCCACCCCCTTACCTGCACTGCAGCTCCTCGATGCCGCTCACAGACTTCAGCAGGGGGCGCGGCCTCCCTCTGCCTTCTCTGCTAAAGCACAGAGGAAGTAGGATGTCACGTGAACTCCGCTTCCTCTGTGCAGTCCAGAAGACCCTCCCACAAGTAAGTAGCAGGGCTTGAGGTGCGGCTCGCGCAAGATCGGTTGCCCTGGCTGCCGATCTTACGCGGGCCGCACCTCGAGGTCTCGCGGGCCGCATTTGGCCCGCGGGCCGCATGTTGGACGCCCCTGCCTTATTTAAAAAAAAAAAACGGAAAAAAGATTTCGGGCGGCCCCTTGACTTGGGCCCCCCTGCCGCCGGGGCCCGGTCGCAGTCGCGACCCCTGCGACCCCGGTAGTTCCGCCACTGCTAGGGGAGGTCCAGACAGCAGCTGAAGCACTCAAGGCTGGTAAAGCACCTGTCTAACATTTTCTATAGATGCCTTCAACCCCATTTAGGGCCCTGCCTTCATGAACTACATCACTACATCTTTACCCAGGGTACTGTACAGAGATCTTAGACGCTCACATCATAATGATCCCTAAACCAGGGAAATCCCAGATGCAAGAACTTCCGCCCAATTTTAGTACTTGACTCAGATATTAAATTATATTCCAAAATTTAGGTTGAATCAGGTTTTTCCATCTTTAATGAACCTGTATTAAGTAGGATTTGTTGTCGGGAGGCAAGCTCCAGATAATATGCGCACATTTGTAAATATCCTTTCAAAAGTGGGCTAACTCCAGGCCCCTTCCCAAAGAGACTAACACAGGAGGAGACCCCAGACGGGTTGACTCTGAAGTTAGTCAGTCCATCCAGTCCCAACTGGTCCCCTAGCCCAATTGAACATACCAGCCGCCGGAGAGAAGTGCCGATTGCCCCTTCTCCCTGGAGTCCACTCAGCCGCTGGGGAGTGATGCCGCCTGCATCCCCTCCCTGGTGCTCTGGCTGCCGCTGGGGAGATGAACCAGCTTCACCTTCTTCCTAGTGCACACTCAGCTACTGGGGAGTGATGCCGCCAGCATCCCCTCCTTGGAGCTGCTGCCGTGGAATTGAGCCGGCTGTGCCATCTCCCAGGACCTCACTCAGCCGCTGGGGAGTGATGTCGCTTGCATCCCCTCCCTGGTGCTCCTGCTGCCGCTGGGAAGATGGGCCGGCTGCACCATCTTCCGGGTACTAACTCAGCCGCTGGGAAGTGATGCTGCCTGCATCTCTTCCCTGGTGCTCCCACTGTTGCCAGGGGGACTTCTGGGCCCTCTGTGAGCCGCTGGGGAGGGAGGACCGGTTCCTCCGCTTCCGGACTTGTGAGCTGCCTCCGGGGACAATGGCCGGCTGTGCCATCTCCCAGGACCTTACTCAGCCGCTGGGAGGGCTGCCGCCTGCATCCACTCCCTGGTGCTCCAGCTGCCGCTGGGGAGATGGGCCGACTGCCGCATCACCCTGGATCTTTGCATCCTTGAGAGGTGCTGGGCAGAGGCTTCCGGTGCTTTGCCTGGCTGCACAGTCTCCCTGGTACACACTCAGCCGCTGGGGAGTGATGCCACCTCCTGCATCCCCTCCCTGGTGCTCCTGCTGCCGCTGGGGTGATGGGCCGACTGCCGCATCACCCTGGATCTCTGCATCCTTGACAGGTGCTGGGCAGAGGCTTCCGGTGCTCTGCCCTGGTGCCAGCTCTTCAGCTGGGGCTAAAGGATCTTCTGCTTCCCCCGCTCCCATCTGCCGCTGGGGAGGAAGGACAATACTGGAATAGTGAGCTGCCGCTGGGGATATGTGCCGGCTGCCCCATCTCCCTGGATCCCTGTAGCCATTGCAGGTGCGGGGCAGAGGACAGCGGCACTCTGTCCTGTTGCCAGAGCTTCAGCTGGAACTATGGGATCTTCCCACTCCAGTGTCATGGAGAGGCCGCCTTGCAGCAGACAATAGTCCATCTCCAGGTACCATTCCCTGTAGACTAGCATTTCTAAATTAGCTGTCAGGGTCGGATCCCAGGAAAGCGGCAGTATTTCCTTGCGGTCTCCGTACAGGTCCAGAATCTATAGCTACCAAAGTTTTCTTTTTCTTCAAAAGCTTCCCAATCTAAGCCAGGGACGCCGTAGTCCCCACCTTCCCCAGAATAGTGACTTTCTGACCTCGACGACTCCTGGCCTGCAGCCCAATATAATGCTCGGTATATGTCCCCAAGCTCGAGTTCCTTCGCCAACAACCGCTTCAGTTCGGCTACTTCCTCCTCGGTGGGCTGCCATCTCATCAAGCAAAGCCACAGCTTAACCAGCTACCTGAAGCGCTGTTCTGGGGTGGATAGGTTCTTGCCTCAGCAGCTGTGCCAGTTTTCCATGGCATCTTCCAGCGGGGGGGGAAGCGGGGGTTATCTGCGTCCATCGCGCAGACCTTCCCCGGCTGTCAGAGATCAGAGTTCCCCGTGATCTCTGACAGCCGGGGAAGGTCTGCGCGATGGATGCATACAACCCCCGCTGCTAACCGCACCTCCTCCCGGCTGCAGCGAAAGTTGTGTACACAAATCGCGTAGAGCTCTACAAGCTGCCCGGACTACGCACCGGGGACTCAGAAGCTCCGGTAAGTTTGGAGGAGGGAGGGGGAGGGAGTGTTAAATGGGGGGCATAAGGCATTTCTGGAGGCAGAGTGCTCTGTGAAATGCCTTTTAACCCCCCTTAATGCCACTCTGCCTCCAGAAATGCCTTTTAACCCTCTATACGCCACTCTGCCTCCTGAAATGCCTTATACCTCCCTATATGGCACTCTGCCCCATAATATGCCTTTTAACCCCCTAAATGCCAGAGTGGCATATAGGGGTATAAGGCAACTCTGGAGACAGAGTGGCACATAGGGGGTTAAAAGGAATATCATGGGGCACAGTGGCATATAGGGGGTTAAAAGGCATAGCATGGGGCACAGTGGCATATAGGGGGTATAAGGCATTTCTGGGGCAGAGTGGCAAGCTGGGGGGGGCAGGTTGAAAAAAAAGGAAAATAAAACAAAATATTTTTCTCAATAATAGCTTTTATTAAAAAAAAATGTCACATTGTTTACATTTACTGGTAAAACTTTTTTCCTATAGGGTCGTCTTATATTCAGGATTTTTCTTTTTTTCATAAATTAATATTCAGATTTTGGGGGGTCGTTTTATAATCAGGGTCGTCTTATAATCGAGCAAATACGGTATATATATATATATATATATATATATATAATGTAAAAGGGTGAAGCCGTATTAGTCCAGTAGACACGATGTCAAAAAATAGAGTATTGCAGAGTATGCGGTGATACCTTTTTTATTGGACTAACATAATATTAAAAAGACAAGCTTTCGAGAGTTATCCTCCCTTCATCAGGTCTGAAGCAATACTAATCATCATGATAGAGGTTACAACTTAAAACAAGTGATGGTATAAGGGGGGGGGGTTGAGTGGGGTGTCGTAAATAATAGGTCTGGAGGTGAGAAATGCAGAGAGGTAGAGAGATAACCCAGGGACAGAACAAATAAACTTAGGGAACCAATAACCACAGTAAAACATCAAAGATAACAGCAATTAGACATTGGATGACTAGATGAAGTTCATATGAAGTTCTGGTAGTGTGTAAGGAAACCAGAATCCACATTAAGTCCCTCTTTTATGGTGTTAAAATGTGTAATCATTTTCATCTCAAATGTTTTTCTTTCCTGAGAGTCTCTGAAATTTCCTTTGAGTACTTTAATTTTTAGGTTTTGGATGGAGTGATTGTTCTGTGTGAAATGATGTCCTACCGGGGTGCAATATTTTTCTTCCTCGTGGATTTTGATGGAGCTTCGGTGCAGGTTCATTCTAAGGTGCAGCTTAAGCCCAGTTTCTCCAATGTAGCACCCTTTGTCACATGCAGAGCATTGTATCATGTACACCACGTTTGCCGATGTACATGAGTAAGAATCTTTGATGCTGTATGTTTTGTTGTTGTGACTGGCTGTGTTGCTGTCACATATATGTTGGCAAAGTTTGCAGCGGGATTTGTTGCATGGTACAGTGCCATTCTGTGTATGCTCCTGTTCTGGGGCCAGTTTGCTGCGCACTGAATAAGACATGCAAACCCTGTATTTGCAGGTATACATAAATAATGTATGGAAACATATCATAGCAGATATGGATCTACAGAATAACACAAAACCCAGCTGTGCAGGTATAGATCAATATAAATTCACACAAAAACACGACATTAAAGGTATATTTAAAACCCCCTTAATCACAGATTGCACACCCCAAAGCTAGCCCTGGCATCCACCTTGCCCACATAGAACCTGACCAACACCCAGATAACACACATAATTTTTGCCATCTTTGTCCCAAAATAGCCCAGCACAAGTCAACTTTGTCCCCAAACAGCCAGGCCTGTGCCATCTTTGTCCCATATACACCCTGCCTGTGCCATCTTGGTCCCCAAGGCTCAAACATCCTTCTAGTGCCATATTTGCCCTTCCACAATTATACATCTATGATACACACAAACACTTTTACAGTCACTCACTAATTCACACTTTCATTTAGACAATTCATCCACACATTAACTCATGCTCTCCCTCATTCAGACAATTCATCCACATATTAACTCATGCTCTCCCTCATTGAGACAATTCATCCACATAGTAACTCATGCTCTGCCTCATTCAGACAACTCATGCTCTCCCTCATTCAGACAATTCATCCACATATTAACTCATGCTCTCCCTCATTCAGACAATTCGTCCACATATTAACTCATGCTCTCCCTCATTCACACAATGCATCCACACATTAATTCACACTATTTACTTATTTCAATATTCTTACTACCCTATTCCTCACTATATACCTCCTCTCCCTCCCTTATCACTTTCTAACCCCTTTCCCTCCCCTTTCCCTACTACCCTCTTCCTCAATATCTACCCCCTCTCCCTTCCTTATCACTTTCTGCCCTCTCTTCCCCCTTTCTCACTATCTACCCCCTCTCCCTCCCTTATCACTTTCTACCCCCTCTCCCTCCCTTATCACTTTCTAACCCCTCTCCCTCCCCTTTCCCTACTCCCTATCTACCCTCTCCCCCTTTATAGTTCTCTCACCTTTAGGTCCAGCGATGGGAGCACAAGCTTCTGTCCTCCTGCTCTGCTGCGGTGCCCGCTGCTTCACTGATGAGCGCCAGAATAAGACGTCATATTCCGACACTCAGCATGAAATGCCGGCACTGCGACAAAAGTAGAGGCCTCGCGGTGGAGAAAAGGGGCGCCGAGCGGTTGCTAGGCGTCCCTCTCTCTCCTCCGCATAAAAAAAAATAAAGACAGAGTTTAAATGTGTGGGATTTAAAGTCGCATTGCGACTTTATTCCAGATTCAGCGGGGGGGCAACCACTGCCGTTTCCTCTGCCACAGCTGTCGCCGATGTTGTCGCATCTCCGCAGTCAGCAGGCCCGTTAGTCCCGATGGTGGTTTGGACATTCCCTTTGGAAGGAAGCATCCCGCCGATGCCACCAATGCTTCCTCCTGCCGGGACACCAACAATTAACCCCTTCAGGGCCAGACAGAACCAGCCTTGTAGATAGAAGGGGGGGTGTCGCTGCACCGGAGCTGCATCGGCACTGTGGATAGCCAAAAGTTAGCTACACAGTGAAAAGGACAATAAGGGATCATAGCAGCCCACCCCAAGCATCGGACAACACTCATGTTGAGGTGTCCAACAATGAAAGGGACATAAATCACATTAACATATCCACGCCCTGCTCAGACAGCCCGGCGCCACACTCCGGCCACCAAGCCTCGCAATGTCTGTATAACCCCAAACCGCTTCTCTCGGGATGATCCCGAGGTAGCGGCAGTGATCCCAGGGTACCAATGGATAGCTCGGGGTCCTTAGAATATTCTGTCCAAAAAGATATGCTGTGGGGACACCGAGCAATAGCAATTTAAAGTTTCCCCGGGATGCCGGCTGACCCCCGCTCTCCTGGAAGTCAAAGCGACTGGGGATCCCTAGGAGGCCCCTCTCTGAACCACACCGAGAAACAGTTCCAGAGGATTATGGCCAGGACCCGGTCAGGCAAAAAGGAGACGTGATGCACTGGGTATACAACAGGGAAAACAAGAACCACACATAAACCCCCTCTCAAAATGCAGGAACCCCAAATCTGTCCGAGCTCCACAGCCTGTAGAGTCTCTGGTACTTTGGGAAACGTGGCACTCCGTACCAGGGCCCATCATCTGTAGGAAGGAGGCTGGCACTTAGTCTCCTCCAGGGGCCCATGGCATGGGGGCTTCCGTGACAGAGGGGCCCAAATTAAACACATGAAAATTAACCAGAAGCTCTGAATTTTTATTTGAATTTCATTTTCCACACTCACTTTCTGTCACCTTCTGTCACGCTCTCTCACACTCTCTGTCACGCTCTCAATGTCTCCCTACTTTTTTTTCATCTACTTTCACTTCTTGTTCTCCATGTCTTCTTTCTTCTTTGGTGATCACCTGCATTACCCTGGCATCCTGGAGTACTGCCCTGATGTGGAAGTGCTGCAAGAGGCCAAAATAATGCAGGCGGATCCATGGAGAAAAAGAAGCAATGCTGCTAGTGGAAGAGGTTATCCCCATAATAATCACTGAGGTTCCACCCTGATGCGGAAGGGCAATGCAGCTAACCCTTAGTAGAATCGGATCACTAGAGAAGAAAGAAGAAGTGGAGAACAGGAAAAAAAGAAGAAGAAGTAGGAGAAGAAGCGGAGATTGGATACACAAAGGTAGGGAAACATTGTGGGAGGGGTAAGAAAATCAGGGTAGGTGCCCAGTTGCAGGGGATATCTGATACTTTCGTCTGTACTCCAGGATACATAGCAACAGACAGGTTAAGTATAGACAAGAGGCTAAAGTCACATACAAGGCTGGTTCAGGTATTAGAGACAGGGTTGGTTTATACAGAAGAACAATGCACGAACAGGATAAAGGTTGCAGGTAACACACAGTTTGGAAAGTCTCTTAACAGGGCACTGTGGCTGAGAACACAGCTGAAGTTGTCTAAGGAATATTGTGGCTGGATAACATCTCAGATTTAGAAAAGGGGACAGGCACCTCAGGCAGGGCCAGTTCCCTATTCTGAATTTGAGGTGTTTATTCTAAAGTGGGGGGATCCTGAGTGGTGCAATTAATGCCCCTGGGTGGGGGTGATTCTAAGAGAAGGCCCTCATTTGGCCTACACCTGACAGCCAGCCCAGCCATGCTAGCCTTATGTGTATGCCCCCTATTTAAAAATAATTATGCATCCAGTTATGCACCCAGTTCCAGCAAAATATAAAAAAAAGTCCAAAAAGAATATATAAAATAAAAAAAATAGAGTTTATTATTATGAGCAAATGCTAAAATTAGCACTGTATCTTCCCAAAAATCTTGACATGGAAAGAGTTAAAGTACAAACATTTCAAATACCGAAGGGGTGTCTAATTTAAAAAAAAATGAATGGTTTGATGGGGTGAATTGGAGTGGCCGGGTTCAAAGATAGGGCATAGGCACAGACTGACCAAAATGGGGGGGCGCACTTCCCAAAAGTGGTCTTTTAGCCCCCCATTTTAGCACCAGACAAACCCATGCATGGGTGGTATCAATGTACTCGGGAGTGTAGTTTGACATATACCTGGAGCTATAAATTTATACCTGAAGTACAATTTGTGTGAAAAAATACAAACAATTACTACCACAACCTTTGGCAAATGCTAGTGGTAGAATCTCATACATGGAAATGGTTAAAATACTAGCATTTGAAATACCTTGGGGTGTCTAGTTTTCAAAAATATATGATTTGATAGGATAAATTGAATTAGCCGGCTTCAAAAATGGCCCTATTAGGACATTGGAGCAGTAGGACTAGATGTCAAAGTTCCAAGTTAAAAAATGCGCACTTCTTAAATGTGGCATTTTACCTCCCAAACAACCCGACAAACCCATGCATGTGGGGTATCACTGTACTCGGGGGATGTTGCTGAACACAAAATAAATTACTACGAAGATGTTGAAATTGAAGGAGCTAGTCTCAAAAGCTAGCGGGGCTCCAAAAATCACTTTGGTGCCCATGCAAACACTGGCAAACATATTTTTGTAGGAGGCTATCCTTGGCAACAGCAGGTGTAAGGTTGCTGCATTATTTCATTAGATTGAAAATCTGGTACAGAAAAGATCTGAGAGTGTGGGAGATTTTTCTCTTGGGATAAAATGGCCATTTGGTATGGTTGGACGAAGTGATTTAATGTTAGTTATCTTTGTTGATGGATGCATCGGGTGCTGTGGGTTATGATGGTTTTTATAAAGGTTTTTGGATTCCTGGAATGTGGCCTGAAGATTGGTTTTGAACTTCTTGAACTAAGAATTTGATCCTGATAGAATTGTTCTCCATAGTGGTTAGTTTGGAAGTTTGTGGCAAATGTTTTGTGAATGAGCAGATCACTTTATTAAGATAATTTAAGTGGCATATTACAATCCTCAGTGCAAGTGTATGGAGACTTGCTTGGTGATCAGTGCAGGGGGATGACAGAAGAAAGAGAGAAAAAATGTTTCTCCCTCTTTCCATAAGTGGAAAAAGGAAAAAAAAAGTTTCATTATAATTTTTTTTTAATCACTAAAAAATAATAAAATACATTTAAAAAAATAAAATAAACTGAGCTAAGTGGTGTTATTGTGACATCACTGGCATAAAAACATGTTTGTTGAAAAAAAAAATGATAGAATAAACTATAATAATTTAAAAAAGAAAACCTGATATCCCATTGACCTAGCTCTACATCTATAAAGGATAGCACCCTCCCCTATTCACTACCCCCAGACCTGTTTAGCCATAATTATTAAAAATAATTGTCTGTAATCAGAGGATGGTGTTGAACATCAATTCAGTCATTGTTCAACACAGGCACCTAAAGTGTAAAAGAAATTCTAAGAAAATTGCAAAAAAATCTTAGCAATCACAATTATTAATTTTTACACGTTTCTATGGTTTTAAATGAAATCTCAATTTGTTCTGGAAAAAAGGATGTGTACTATGTGTGAGTACATCAAACATGTAAAAGGGAACCTTAATGATACCCATATATGGTAAAAATGTCAAAATATCTCCAGGACATAAGGTACTGAAAAAACCCTTTGACTGAAGGGGTTAATTTAGTCTGACATTGAAAAAGTTAATTTGTCTGTGTAAACTACCTTACCTTTCAATTGTGCTAGATGTAGCACAATCACAAATTGACATTACCTTGTTTCCATGATGATTATTCCCAATGTACAACTTTGCCCAATCACTTATCAAAAGTTACTGTAGGTATATTATCCAATTACTATTGAGATGCTCCTGCATCTTGTTGTGCCCCAAAATGTTTACCCTTCAGGTGTTCTTTTTGTTACTTACTGATTTTTCCAGTATGGAAATATTCATATTTTCCAAAGCAATAAAAGAATGTATTTGCATTTGAAGTTGCCAAACTCTCTTTTGCCCTTAAAAAAAAAAAAAGTGAAGTTACATTATGGATGTCAAGAAAGCATAAAAGTCACATAATACACAGTGTTAATTAATCTCAAACAGGTTAAGATTGAGATATTCGATTTAGTTAAAAATTATTAACATTAGAGGCACCCTTGAATATTTTTTACATCAAGCTCAATTTTGCCTGAAAAAAGTGTTCAGTGGTCTATATACACTCATATAGGTTCTCTGAAATAGGGTGACCACATTTTATTTTTGCCATTCAGGGACACACTATGAAGTGCATGAGATCACACATACAGGTGTATATATGTATATATTTTTGCCTTCTTTTGGATCAACAGCAACAAAGGTGCACTTCATTGGTTGATGGCAGAGGAGGCCCCTGCCAGCGACCAATAGAGTTGCTCGGACAGACCTTTAAAATCCTGGCACCAAAGCTGCTGCGTAGTGCGTAACGCGTTAACCCCGTATTAACCCGTTCTACAAAAAACAAAGAAAAGAAAAAAAGAAAGAAGAATGTACACAAATAGAAACAAAAGAAAGTAGAAAATAAAGTAGATGTACCTATAATTTTGGACTAGATTGGATCGAAGAACATTATAAAGAAGCACTGGACACTTTTACAAAAGGATAGTGAATAAAAAAATATAATTAGTACAACACCTAAGGTTGTGTTAAGAGGAGCTCCCAAAATCAAATTGAAACGTGTCACTCTAAAAATGTAGTTTACATGCTAACTTGTCCATGTGGACTTCAATATATAGGAAAGACATCACGTCCACTACATATTTTCCTAATACCCAAACTGTTTTTTCAAAACATAGTCTTTCAGTTCATTTTAATACATGCCATTTAAAGAGATCATGGAGGGGAGATGATCTGTCTAAAAAAGTAGGTCAGCAAGAGATGAGGATAATTTTTAATTTGAAGACACTTCTACCAAAGGGTTTAAATAGTGACTTTGAGTTACATAGTTTCTTATAAAACTAATGGTAATATCTTCCACCTATTCTTCACAACACCGCTTTTTTTTTAGAGGGTGTTTTTCTGTGTCTTATCCTTCCTATGTTCCCTAATAGAGATCATATTCAATTGCACCCCATTGATATTTTAATTTAATTATATGATTATTAACTTATTTTTATTTTTAGAATCATGGTATTTTACATATAATTATAATATTTTTAAGATATTATAATAGTGTTGATCTATTGTTAGGAGTGTTTTATGTATAGACATGAATTTATTGATTAATAGACATCCACTCATTGTTAGATTTGTAAAGGTAGGGAATTACCTTTACAATTGGACCATCACTATATAAAGATGTGAAGACAGACTCCTATGCACCTTGAAGAAGCTATTGCAGTGAAACGCGTTGTGCATCATCACGTTTTTACCGTTACGTAAGAGGAGGAGTTAGTAAGCCGAACGAGGAAGTGTTGTTTATACGCTATATCGCGGTGTTCGTTAAGGAAAGATTACCTGAGCGACTATCCTCTCAGCAGGGATTGCTTAAAGATACTGGTGAATTTCTCTGTAAAGTACCGTATTTGCTCGATTATAAGACGACCCTGATTATAAGACGACCCCCCAAAATCTGAATATTAATTTAGGAAAAAAAGAAAAAGCCTGAATATAAGACGACCCTATAGGAAAAAAGTTTTACCAGTAAATGTTAATTCATGTAAACTATTACATTTTTTAATAAGAGCTATGATTGAGAAAAATATTTTTTTGTTTTTATTTCCTTGTATTTTCCAACCTTCCCCCCAGTTACGCACATCTGCCCCCAGGCTTGCCACTCCAATATGGCACTGTGGCCCATGATATGCCTTTTAACCCTCTATATGCCACTGTGCCCCATGATATGCCTTTTAACCCCCTATGTGCCACTCTGCCTCCAGAAATGCCTTATACCCCTATATGCCACTCTGGCATTTAGGAGGTTAAAAGGCATATTATGGGGCAGAGTGGCATATAGGGAGGTATAAGGCATTTCAGTAGGCAGATCTTAGTCTCATAGTCAGACCTCTATTTGAGGTCTGATTATAAGACGACCCCGATTGGAAGACGAGGGGTATTTTTCAGAGCATTTGCTCTGAAAAATACCTCGTCTTATAATCGAGCAAATACGGTATATTTTATATTCGGGTGAATATTCGTGGAATACGAAGATTTTTTTCCCCACGAACACGAAGAGTGGGCCGGCGCCCAAGTCTAATACAGAGGCCTCGTGCTCCCACTGCAGGACTTCTGGAAAGTGAGTGAACTACAAAGGGGGGAAAGGGTAGATAATGAGTGGGGGAGGAGAGGGGGTAGATTATGAGAATGAGTGAGAGTATGAATTTATATGTGTATGAATTGTCTGAATGAGGGAGAGAATTAATGAATTTGTGAGAATGCATTAATGAATATATGTAAATGATTTGTGTAAATGAGCGAGAGAATAAATGATTGTGTGAATGAATTATGTAAATTAATGTGTGAATTAGTGAGTGACTGCAAAAGTGTTTGTGTGTATCATAGATGTATAATTAATTTGTGGAAAAGCAAAGATGGCACAAGCAGGGTGTTTATGGGACAAAGAAGGCATAGGATGGGCTGTTTGGGGACAAAGATGGCAGTCCTATGTGTGCTACCTGGGTGCTGGTCATGTTCTATGTGGGCAGCGTTCATATTACACTCGCACAAACACAAAATGGAGTCAGAGCCATCTTGTTTTCCTTAAATCATATAAAGGATTTTTTTTCTTTTTCTCTCTTATTGAGAACAAAGAAGCTTTTATGAAATAGCTTAAGTAAGTCTTTGATGTCAAGTATGAGAAATTTTAGGGAGTAGAAAGTATTAATCTCAATGAATGTGAATTCCACTGATTTGATATTAACACATGCTGTTCATATAAAGAGACATCATTCTGATAAATCAGAGATGTTTATGCAATGTGCTGCTTCACGTGTTGCATTTGTGTATGTGTTGGATCCATAAGACAGTGATTCATACCTGATAACCAATCAAGAATCTGCTGTATTTTATGTCATGATTAATATTTTTTCTGTTTTATCTTTTGCACTGCACAGATCATATAGATTATTCGTAGATAGAGTTTTCACAATAAATAATATCTAATTTTTGTTGGAAAGAGAATCAACTCTGCTTGCTTCCGGACACTAGGGGGTGATATATCTTGTTGTTATTGTGTTCCTTCTGCTCTCTGGTGGTCTATAATCTGTTTCCTTTTATACTACTTCCTTTTTGTCTAAGTTACCAGAAAGTTCTCTCAATGTCCTGTCTTAACATGTCTGCTGTGTTTGAAAAGACAGAATAAAGTAAACCTGTTGCACTGAAGAAACATTTGGTGTTAGCAGATTAACAATTTTGAATTTTTATCAGAGATAAAATATAGGATATCTCTTTAAATTCATATTGTGGGTATGATCCTACAATAATCATCAGAAGCATCAGAATGTTATGAATATTAGTTTTGCCTATTTTATCTAATTAATATCCCTAACAAGTGTTAGTCTCAGCAGAGACAAAGGCTCATCTCCCATCTCTTTTTCGTTTTAAAATTAGAAGCCATTTGTTGAACTACTTATCCTGAGAAAATCTTGCTCCTCACAAGTAAGGGAGGCCAGGGCAAGTGCAGTGTATCATTTCTTAAAATACTGTCCCCGAATTGTGTTTCAGTAATACCCTTACACTACTAACAAAGTCTCATATTTTTGTAAAGCACAAAATAAATAAATAAGAAACTATTGTTCACAAATTAGGAAGGCATGCAGGCCCAGGGTAGGGGATCGTGCATGGGGTGCCATGCGGCCGGCCCATTACCAAGGCCAAGGAGAGGAGGAGAGAAAGGGGCACCGGGCGGTCCCACATGAAAAGGTTTTTAGCAACCGCTCGGCCCCCTTTGTCTCCTCTGCTCCCTACTGCTGCCCTGACTGCGGTGGTGGGAACTTGAGGCCTAAGAATAAATTAATTAATCTGTGGATTAATTTTGTGAATGCGTGAGATAATAAATGAATTAATGTCTGTATGAATTGTGTAAATGTGGGAGATAATGAATGAATGTGTGGATGAATTGTGTGAATGAGTGAGTATAAATTAATGTGTGGATAAATTGTGTGAATGAGAGAATTAATGAATTAATGTGTGGATGAATGGTGAGAATGAATTGTGAGAATGCATTAATGAATATGTGTAAATGATTTGTGTGAATGAGCAAGAAAATGAATAATTGTGTGAAGGAATTGTGTAAATGACAGAGGGAATGAGTGAGTGACTGTATAAGTGTTTTCTGTGTATCATAGATGTGTAAGTGATTTGGGGAAAGGCAAAGATGGCACAAGCAGGGTGTTTGAGCTTTGGGGACGAAGATGGCACAGGCAGGGTGTTTATGGTACAAAGATGTCTTATGCTGGCCTGTTTGGGGACAAAGATGTCTTAAGCTCAGCTGTTTGGGGACAAAAATGGCTCATGCTGGGCTGTTTGGGGAAAAAGATGGCTCAGGCTGGGCTGTAATTTGTGTGTGTGATCTGGGTGCTGGTCAAGTTCTATGTAGACACCAGGGCCGGCTTTGGGGTGTGCGACCTGTGATCTATGCCTGTAATTTAGTTTTTTCTTATCTATACCTTTAATGAGTTTACATGTGATTTCCAGTTGATCTATATCTGATATGCTATGTTTCCATACATTATTTACATTATTTATGTATACCTGGGTTTGTATATCTTATTTAGTTGATCTATACCCGCAGTGCTGTTTCCATGTGTTGTTTATTTGATCAATACCTTCAGTGCTGAGTTTACATGTGATCCCCAGTTGATCTATACCTGCAAAGCTGGCTTTGTGTGTTATTTTGTAAAAGTGTTGTTTACATGTGTTGTTTATTTGATCTATACCTGAACTACAGGAGTTGCAGGAAGAAAGAACAGAGCAGAGGGAGTGATTGCATGCTAGGGTGCGTGGAGGGAGTGCAAAGGAAATAATTACCAGTTTTTTCAATATTTAAAGGAAAAATGTTTTTGTTACAAAGATTGGTTTTTTTCCTACATTTAATATATTTAAGGTACATTATTGTTACCAGTGTTTT
Source organism: Spea hammondii (assembly GCA_029215755.1). Taxonomy (NCBI): domain Eukaryota; kingdom Metazoa; phylum Chordata; class Amphibia; order Anura; family Pelobatidae; genus Spea; species Spea hammondii. Next base: position 20,234,272 of record JARDYJ010000010.1, on the reverse strand, counting down.
CAGTTATATATTATTGTACTTGTTTGCACTTGCACATAAATAATCTCTAATTAAAAGTAGTTACAAGATTTTTCCCCTTTTTTGTCGAGGGGGGCGCCAGAGAAGTAGTCCGCACAGGGCGCTTGAAGGCCGTCCCTGCATGCATGTACAGTATATTATTTCTTGAAATACTGTCTCTGAGTTGTGTTTCACTAATACACTTACACTACCACCAAAGCCTTATATGGCCAAATACTTTGCTGAAGGGCTGCACTCTTATACTCATATACACTCTGTATACTCTTCAAACAAACGCTTAGAAGGAGGAGTTTATTGCAACACAGGTGTCAAAGTTTCAACTCACCGTGAGTCTTTGTTAAGATGGTAATGAAAAGTGTTTTTATTTGTAACAATACACGTGAATTAATAAGAGTCCTTTTACCAAATGCTAAGGCGTGCTAGGCACAGGGGCCCCTTACCTCCAGATGGCTGTGCCAGCTCCCCTCACACTTCTGATTAGTTATGTCTGGATCATGAGCGAATCGTTCTTTTGATCCAATTCTTTTCAGTGGTCCGGATGAATCGGTTCAGTAGACTGAACAATTCATTTGTAACAGTTCAGTCTGTGAATCATGCAGTGGTAACCTGATCCTAGAGTGAATCATCTGCACAGCACTCAGACACAGACTCAGGGATCATCTTAAAGCTCATTGATTCACAGAGGAACAATGACTCATTGATTCAGAGTCGTTAAGAGATTCAAATCCTTCATAGATTCAAATCCTTCAGGGATTTGAATCCTTCAGAGAATGATTCAGAGAATCTCACTGACACCCACCTTTACCGTTAACTGCACCTCAAGTTAACTTTATTATATTAATTAAATTAACCCTCAGTCCTCAGCATTAAATTAACCCTAAAGACCCCATTAACTATAACTGCCCCTAAATTAACCGTAAACATCCCATTAACCATAACTGCCCCTAAATTAACCCTAAACCCCCCATCAACCATAACTGCCCCTAAATTAACCCTAAAGACCCCATCAACCATAACTGCCCCTAAATTAACCCTAAAGACCCCATTAACCATAACGGCCCCCAAAATAATTGCATGTACTCCAGATAAATAAAATATTTATTTATAAAAGTATGGTGTCAGTGAGATTCTCTGAATGATTCTCTGAAGGATTCGAATGTCTGAAGGATTCGAATGTCTGAAGGATTTGAATCTCTGAATGATTCTCTGAATGACTCTCTGCCTTCAGTGACATCACCAGAGTAGGCAGGCAGGAGACTCTAATGAAAGAGGCGGGGCCAATCATCAGTGTGACTGCAGGAAGGGAATGGGAAATAGTAACTCCTGTGAGTCAGACTGAGTGATCCAAAGAGTTGGATTATGAATTGATTCACTTTACTGATCCAGACTTCCCATCACTACTTCTGATATGGCAGGACTGAACAGGCCGCATCCCCAGCCCCAAGCTATATGCATGGTGTATGTTTTTGTATTAATAAAAATATTTGAAATACAAAAAGTGTGGCCCCAGAAAAAGCCACATCCTCAACCTCCAGTTGTACGTATGAGGCGGTGTACCCACAGAATAGGCTGCATCTCCAGACCAGAACTCTTCAAATTCCATGTGTAGTGGAAACATTAAGCTGCAGCTGTCTGAGAGGCTTGGACTGCTATCCCAGGTGTTCCTCATTAGCTAAACTTCAATAAAGGACATACCTGGCCAAGCCTGCTTTGAGCAGCCAGTTTCCTGAAGGTACTCGGAGGCCGATCACTTGCAGCCCTATATCATAGGTGTCCAACCTGCGGCCCAACAGCTGCTGCAGGACTGCCACAGGTTTGACACCCCTGCCCTATATAAACGCTGCTAGCCCTTCATTTCTTGGTTGAGTGTTCCCAAGCTGTGGTGCCTGTCTTTGTTGTCCATCAGTGTTGCTTCCTGAGTGGACAGTGTGATTTCACAGAAGTGTGATTGACTTCGAGTTACATTGTGTTGTTTAAGTGTTCCCTTTATTATTTTGAGCAGTGCATATATATATTTAAAAAGTCTATAGTGGAAGAAACAGAAATAAATGCAGATAAATATGGGACTAACTAAAGTTGTTTAAGTAGTATGAGATCCTTGCATTTTTTGGATATTTGGGCCAACAAGTCTTGGAAAATGAGGACTTTCTTCCCTCGAAAAGTTCATTTTTGCAGTAGGCCTGTAGATTTGCTTCCTTATCCAAGAAATTTAAAATTTAGCGATGACTGGTCTTGGGATCCATCTGTTGCGACTTGGCCTAGGCAATAGGCTCTTTCAATTGAAATATATCATGAGGATATTGTAGTTGCAGGGCCTCAGCAAGCTATTGTTGGAGCATGGTCATTAAATCTTGGGATGGACTCTGAAGTCTAGAACTGTTTTCCGGGGCATCTATTTTCCCCCCAGATCATTTATACAAGAAGTGTTGCAGTTGATCAAGTTGGTTGCCATATGAAGAACATCCATAAGGGGCATTAAAGTGTTCTGTAAAGTTTCCATTGCTTGTGAGGTTTTTGGGTTATGAAGACTGGCAATGTGTTCTTGAAAAAGTATCCAGTTCTGGGAACATCTACTCTTGAGGTTTTGAGGAGTTTTTGCCTATTTCTGTATCTTGTGTGTTTTTAATTTATTATTAACACTGTGCTTTTAGAGAGTATTCATGAATCTTTCCATAGCTCAGAGTACAATAAAGGAGTTGTGTAGGTGCGTGGGGTTACCCGCATTGAAAATGTATGGCTAATACATATAGAGTGTCAGTGATGGGTGAGTAGAGACTTTGTAATGTAGGTGAGGACGATCATTTTTGAGGACCATGGCGACGTGTATATACATAGATAGATAGATATAAATATATATACTGTATATGTTAAAATGTAGCGTGCACTCCTGAGTGGGTGTGAAAAATGCTTTATTTTTTTGTTAAACCAACTTTAAAAGGTGCTAGCACAAAATCATCTGCATGGAGCATGTTAACAGAGTGATCTGTCAAAATTCCGAGTTTGAAAATGTTGAGAAACATGACTTACCCATGCATGTGGGGTGTTGCTGTACACATGTTGCTGAATAAAAAAATAAGTTGTTTTAGTTGTGTGTACCAGGGGAAAGAGATATACTGAAGTACTGCGTTTCTATACAATTTGTTTGTTAAACCCTTTGCATCCGGTAATGTACCAGATGTCATGCCCAAGTGGGCTCGTCGGTTCTGTGCAAAAAAAATGCCCCCACTTCGGCACAATCTTGGTGATTTAAGCTGCCACAGACATGAGAGTGGTAAACACGAATGGAAAACCAAAATCCCACGTGTGAAAAAATATAAATGAAAATAAATATAAATACTTCCCCACAATGAAAGCAGCTACCAAACAACACTCTTCCTCAAAGTGTATACAGAAGCAGACCAGGAATAATGTGCTCCATTATTCCTGGTCTACAGACATGAGAGTGGTCTGCTTGGAAGCAGGACAACAGGACAAATATCTAAATAGACTTTTGCAAGTTTTTTCAATTTGCACTGGTTATATATAGTTTTTATAAGTGAAATTTGGTTAAAAAACTGCCCTGAAGGGGTTAAGAATAGAAAAACCCCTAAATTTAACTCCAATGCTTGGCACAGATTTGAGCTAAAGTTTTTAAAATGCTCCTAGTAAATTACTTTGAATGACAACTTTAAAAAATATATACTTTTGTTCAGCAGATTTACTTTTTCTAGCCACTATTGGGGCCATAAAACTCCCAGGTATGACCATCAACCAATGTGTATTTGTGAATATAAAAAAAACCACTAGCAACGGCTTGACAAAGACTCCTGGTGAGTTGAAGCATTTCCACCCATTTTCCATTAAACACCTAATTTTTGTGGCGTACAAAATACAGCTGTGCTTTTATTCATTATTAATAGTTAGACAGGCCAAAGCAGGAGGTTGTGCATATGGTGTGTGTCCAAGTCGTCCTTGAGCTGTGCTCTTATTTCTACCAGTGCCAGCTCCACCATTGCACACTTTGTGTCGCCACCAACGAAGTCAGTCTGTACTGTTCCTGGGTTGTGTTTAGAATGAAAATTATTTCTTTTTGAATCCTGGGGGACTCAATTATTAGGGGGACAGACAGGGCGATCTGTCACAAAGACCGGGATCGCCGAACAGTGTGTTGTCTGCCTGGCGCTCGAGTTCGGCACATCGCGGATCGGGTTGACAGATTACTGGGAGGGGCTGGAGAAGACCCAGCAGTCATGGTGCACATTGGCACCAATGACAAAGTGAGAGGGAGGCGGAGTGTCCTTAAAAATGATTTCAGGGACTTAGGTAGCAAGCTTAAGGCAAGGACCTCCAAGGTAGTATTTTCTGAAATATTACCTGTACCACGTGCCACACCAGAGAGGCAGCGGGAGATTAGGGAGCTAAACAAGTGGCTCAGAACCTGGTGTAGGAAGGAGGGGTTTGGGTTCATGGAGAACTGGGCCGACTTCTCTGTCGGATACAGGCTCTACGGTAGGGACGGGCTGCACCTCAATGGGGAGGGTGCAGCTGTGCTTGGGGAGAAGATGGTCAGAAGGGTGGAGGAGTGTTTAAACTAGGGAAAGGGGGGGAGGGAAACTACAATATAGAAGGGGAAGATAGTGTAGATAGAGAGCTGGGGCTTATAAATGTACCTGGGGGTGGAGCAGAGGGAGGGGTTATAATAGTTAATAGGGATAGGCTTCATAGGGAAAAAAACCATACACCTCTAAATTGTATGCTTACTAATGCCAGAAGTCTGACCAATAAAACTGACGAACTGGAGTTAATAATGTCTGAAGAAAATTATGACATAGTGGGTATAACAGAGACATGGTTGGATGATAGCTATGACTGGGCGGTTAACATACAGGGGTATAGTCTATTCAGGAAGGATCGGAAAAAACGAAAAGGGGGAGGAGTTTGCCTTTATGTAAAGTCCAGCCTAAAGGCCACACTGCGGGAGAATATATGTGAGGGAAATGATAATGTGGAGTCATTATGGGTAGAAATATATGGAAAGAAAAATAATAAAATACTGATCGGGGTTTGCTATAAGCCACCAAATATAATGGAAGCAGCAGAAGATCAATTATTAAAGCAAATAAACAAGGCAGCTAATCACAATGAGGTGGTTATTATGGGGGACTTTAACTATCCCGACATAAACTGGGAAACCGAGACCTGTGAATCTCATAAAGGAAACCGGTTTCTGACTATAAGTAAGGATAATTATCTGTCCCAAATGGTACAGGACCCGACCAGAGGGGGCGCCCTACTGGACTTAATATTAACCAACAGACCTGACAGAGTAACTAATGTGCAGGTCAGGGGACATCTAGGAAATAGTGATCACAATATGATACATTATAACTTGTCCTTCAATAAGGGAACTCTTAGAGGAGCCACAAGAACTATGCACTTTAGGAGGGCAAAGTTTGATCAACTAAGAGAAGCCCTTAACACTGTAAATTGGGAAAATGTCCTCAAAAACAAGAGTACAGACGCTCAATGGGAGATTTTTAAGAATATCTTAAATTCTCACTGTGAAAGGTACATACCGTATGGGAATAAAAGAGTCAGGAACAAGAGAAAACCAATGTGGATAAATAAAAATGTAAAGGGGGCAATAAATGGCAAAAAAAAGGCATTTAAGCTACTAAAACAGGAAGGCAGTGAGGAAGCACTAAAAAGCTATCGGGAAAAAAATAAAATATGTAAAAATCAGATAAAAGCAGCAAAATTGGAGACAGAAAGACTCATTGCCAAAGAGAGTAAAACAAACCCCAAAATGTTCTTTAACTATATAAATAGTAAAAAGGTTAACAATGAAAGCGTTGGCCCCTTAAAAAGTAATGAGGGAGAAGTTATAGACGGGGATCAGGAAAAAGCTAATCTATTAAATATATTCTTCTCTGCTGTATTCACAGAGGAAAATGAAATGCCAGGTAATATACAGCAGGATGAGATAAATGCCCCAGTACATGTCGCCTGTCTAACGCAGGAAGAAGTGCAGTGCCGCCTAAAAAAAATCAAAATAGACAAATCACCAGGTCCAGATGGCATTCACCCCCGCGTTCTAAGGGAGTTAAGTAATGTAATAGACAGACCCCTATTTCTAATATTCAAGGACTCTATAGTGACAGGGTCTGTTCCCCAGGACTGGCGCATAGCAAATGTTGTGCCAATATTCAAAAAGGGGACAAAAAGTGACCCGGGGAATTATAGGCCTGTTAGTTTAACTTCTGTTGTGTGTAAACTGTTTGAGGGTTTCCTAAGAGATGCTATTTTGGAGTATCTCAATGAAAATAAGTGTATGACTCCATATCAGCATGGGTTTACAAGGGATCGGTCCTGTCAAACTAACCTGATCAGCTTTTATGAGGAGGTGAGCTCAAGACTGGATCGGGGTGAATCGCTGGATGTCGTATATCTTGATTTTTCCAAAGCATTTGATACGGTGCCACATAAAAGGCTCGTACATAAAATGAGAATGCTTGGGCTGGGGGAGAATGTGTGTATGTGGGTAAGTAACTGGCTCAGTGATAGGAAACAGAGGGTGGTTATTAATGGTACATACTCTGAGTGGGTGACTGTTGCTAGTGGGGTACCACAGGGGTCAGTTTTAGGTCCTATTCTTTTTAATATATTTATTAATGACCTTGTAGAGGGATTGCATAGTAAAGTATCAATCTTTGCAGACGATACTAAGCTCTGTAACGTGGTTAACACAATAGAGGACAGCGCACGATTACAAATGGATCTGCATAGGTTGGAGGCTTGGGCTGGGATGTGGCAGATGAGGTTCAACACAGATAAATGTAAGGTTATGCACATGGGGAAGAAAAATCCAGGCTGGGAATATGTATTAAATGGGAAAACACTGGGGACGACTGACATGGAAAAGGACTTAGGAGTTTTAGTTAACAGTAAATTTACCTGTAGCGACCAGTGTCAGGCAGCTGCTGCTAAGGCAAATAAAATCATGGGGTGCATCAAAAGGGGCATAGATGCCCACGACAAGGAAATAATTCTACCCCTGTACAAGTCACTAGTCAGACCACACATGGAATACTGTGTACAGTACTGGGCACCAGTGTACAAGAAAGATATAGTGGAACTGGAGAGGGTTCAAAGACGGGCAACCAGAGTAATAAGGGGAATGGGAGGACTACAGTACCCAGAAAGATTATCAGAATTGGGGTTATTTAGTTTGGAAAAAAGACGGCTTAGGGGGGACTTAATAACTATGTATAAATATATAAGGGGACAGTACAGAGATCACTCCCAGGACCTATTTATACCCAGGACTGTATCTATAACAAGGGGACATCCTCTACGGCTGGAGGAAAGAAGGTTTCTACACCAGCACAGACGGGGGTTCTTTACAGTAAGAGCGGTGAGATTATGGAACTCTCTGCCAGAGGAAGTGGTGATGGTAAACTCAATAAAAGAGTTCAAAAGGAGCCTGGACGTGTTTCTTGAAAGCAATAATATTACAAGTTATGGATATTAGATTAATAGGGACAGAACGTTGATCCAGGGATTTATTCTGATTGCCATATTTGGAGTCGGGAAGGAATTTTCCCCCTGGTATGGGGCAATTGGCATCTGCTTCATAAGGGTTTTTTGCCTTCCTCTGGATCAACACAGTAGGGACACAATATGTATATAGGTTGAACTTGATGGACTTTGGTCTTTTTTCAACCTTATGAACTATGTTACTATGTTACTAAAACAGAAGCAGGCTCTTCACTCCATGTTCTCTGAGCAGAGCATTGGGTTATTCAGCCTATAGGGTAGAGGGGGGCAAGGTAGTTGTGGTCCTGAAGCAGTTCAGAGATGTGATCAAGAATTCAGTCCGATGTGACTAAATGTTGCTGCTGCAGGTAGTAGTGACCCTGCAAGATATAGTATAGATTTCTTCCTAAACCCCAAGATGCTGCTGTAAGTGATAGGTTAGTCGAGGAGCTGACAGAGACCCATTGAAAGTATTGAATTTAATTTCTGAAAGAAAAAAATGAATCTGCCACGAAAGGTAAGGAAACTTTGTTGTCCAAAAATGAGAATGGAAAAAGTGAAAAAAATGATTTTGCTTGCTGTGCAATATTTAATACCTTTTTATCTTTGAATAGGTAATAAATACAAGTTTCTTACCTGAACATTTTGCTCCAGAGTCAGATGTATATGGGTGGCTATGTGGCAAATTTGTATATGGACAATCAAGGAGTTGACTCTCCTTACCACTGCATTGAAAATATGTCAAGCCACTGTATGGGGTACCTTGCCCGTATTTTCCATTTGTTGATGCTTCAATGGGTGATCCACAGTTCAGCTCTCTGCACACTACTTCTACATCCATTATATCCCACATTCCTGAACACACAGTTCCCCAGATGTTTCCATCAAAAATCTCAACACGTCCCTCACAAGGATCTGGTCCAACTAGACGTACTCTTATTTCTAAAATAAATAAATAAATATATAATAATAGCTTGAATTGCCAGACATATTGGTTAAATATACATGTGTATCATTTAACCCTTTGAGTGCTACTTTTGCAGCATGCGGGACAGGAACAGTTTTTGGATTTTTTTCTATACAGTAGTTACATTTAGGTGACATTAGCGCTTCTTCAAAGTGAACAATTCATAGATACCTAGTTTAGGGTAAACCATATATCCTTCCACCTGATATATTTGTAAATAAAATGGAAAGGAATAAAAATCCCCCATTGTTTCCCAATAAATTTAAAAACAAATAGTAAAACTAACTTAACCCCTTCAGGACCATTTTTTTTTTCTTTTTACCATGTTTGCACGAAATAACCAGAGCAGTTTTTGTGCTTTTGCTATGTCTTCATTCAACTGTGATTGCCTACTAACTCAATTAGTGCACACACATTATATATTGGGGGGTTTTTTCAGCACAAGTAGGGCTTTCTTTTGAAATAATAATTATATATATATATAAATAAACATTATTTAGCATGAAAAAATATCTAAAGATGTGGTGAAAATTAGGAAAAAAAGGAATTTTTTTCAGTTTTACCTATACAGACTATACTCACTGGCCACTTTATTAGGTACACCTTGCGTGTACCAGGTTGGACCCCCTTTTTGCCATCAGAACTGCCTTCATTCTTCTTGGCATACTTTCTACAAGGTGCTGGAAACATTCCTCAGAGATTTTGGTTCATATGGACATGATGGCATCACGGAGCTTTTTTGTCGGCTGCACATTCATGATGCAAATTTTTCTGTTCAACCCTCATCCCAAAGGTGCTCTATTGGATTGATATCTGCTGACTGTGGAGGCCATTGGAGTATAGTGAACTCATTTCCATGTTCAAGAAACCAGTTTGAGATGATGTCAGCTTTGTGACATGGTGCATTATCCTGCTGAAAGTAGCCATCAGAAGATGGGTACACTGTGCTCATAAAGGGATGGACATGGTCAGTAACAAATGTCCCCCACACCATTACACCGCCACCACCAGCCTGAACTGTTGATACAAGGCAGGATGGATCCATGATGTTTAAGCCAAAGTCTGACCCTGCCATCTGAATGTTGCAGCTGGAATCGAGACTCATCAGACCAGGCAACATTCTTCCTGTCTTCCATTGTCCAATTTTGGCGAGCCTGTGTGAATTGTAGCCTCAGTTTCCTGTTCTTAGCTGACAAGAGTGGCACCCGGTGTGGTCTTCTGCTGCTGTAGCCCATCTGCTTCAAGGTTTGACGTGTTCTGCATTCAGAGATAGTATTCCGCATACCTTGGTTGTAACAAGTGGTTATTTGACTGTTGCCTTTCTGTCACTGGATATTTTCTCTTTTTCGGACCATTCTCTGTAAACCCTAGAGATGGTTGCGCGTGAAAATCCTAGTAGATCAGCAGTTTCTGAAATACTCAGACCATGGAAATGGAAAGGAATAAAAATCCCCCATTGTTTCCCAATAAAGTCACTTAAATCACCTTTATTCCCTATTCTGATGCTTAGTTTGAACGTCAGCAAGTTGTTTTGACCACGTCTACATGCCTAAATGCATTGAGTTGCTGCCATGTGATTGGCTGATTATCTGTTTGTGTTAACAAGCAATTGAATATGTGTATCTAATAAAGTGGCCAGTAAGTGTATATATAACCAGTGCAAATGGATAAAAACTCTAAAAGCGTATTTAGGCATTTGTCCTGTTTTTGGAAACACCTCATATGTCTGGTATGTTCATTTATTTTGGCACAGGATTAAATATGAATGATGCACATCTCTGTTTCTAAACAAGATTTTTTTTAAATTTGGTATGTTGGGAGTTACGCCCCAATAGCATCCAGAAAAAGAAAAACTGCTGAATAAAACACTATATACTTTTTGAAAGCTAGTATTTTACTATGGGCCAGTCTGTCTTAAACATTGCAATAACATTTCATTTTTTCATTTTTAACAAACCCATTGTATCGAAAGTATTTATTTTTCCAGGTATATGAAACTACTGAAACAACTTGTGATTTGTATTCAGAACCCCCCCCCCCGAGTATGCATGGGTAGAGCATTATTTTAGGCACTGCGGGTTAAAGATTGATACATGCGGATTACAGTTTTCAAACATGGAATTTTGACAGATCAGTTTGTTAGGTCCATGTCTCATTTGTACAGTAGATATCCCATAATTAAATTTAACCCCATAAAACATGCACAATTACGGCATTGAAGGGGTTAATGCTGCACCATACCTCTTAATGGAGCAGCAGGAGATGGTGGATACTGGTCTCCATACTCATGTGGAGACCAAAGAAACCTTACTCCCTGTCCCTGAAGCTGCCTCTGGCTCTGGATGGAGGGGAGGAGTGGCGATGCAGGAGCATTTTTTTTTTTATGTATGATGTACCAAGGAGCCCATTTGGGCATGAGGTACCTGGTACGTCACTGGACATGAAGGGGTTAAACTGAAAATGTTTCTTAAAACAATGAACCCCTTAGTAAATTTGTCAAGTAGATTGGGTTGTTCATACATGGGGTAGGTTTGAATTTGGGAGGGGAGCCATGACGGATTCATGGAGTGACTCCTTACCTGCCTGCCCAGTCCCCTCTTATGTCTAAGCCACCCTGCGCTCATTGGGGGCACAGGGTGACCGGGAAACACCATACTCCCATGGACCCGGCGGCTATGGTGGTTCTACATGGCCAGAAATACTCCATGCCTCTGACCGGGACCTGGCTGCAAATCCATGGAACTGTGCGACAGCTAGGAACTGCGGCTATGCCTGACGACATTTGGAACTGAGTTAGTATTGACGTCTGTTGCCCTACCATGTCGCTCTTTTGGGGATATACTGGGCTTGTGGTGGGTCACAACCAGAGGTGGTTACAGAGAGGGAGCTAATTTAGGAAACCTGGTTTTATTACTCATCCTTAGAGCAGGGGTTTAACCAGCCACTGCTCTGGAACTCTGCCGTGGCTACAGTATGGATTCCCGGATACGCTCCCACAGCTGTTGCTTAGGGTCCCGACGACAGATCAAGACCCTTTTTGAACATAACATCCTTGGACCCTGAGCTTTCCATTGGTACTTGACACTACTCCCTCTGGATCACCTCGAAATAGTGACTCTTTGTCAGGTGGGCATTGCTGGCCATATAACTGTATGGAGGTGCTGGGCTGTCTGATAATGGGATTATACTCCTGATCTAATTGTATTTGTGTGTTTAAATATCTGTGTTGTTCCAAATAAACTCAATTCTGTTTGCACCCTACATTAAACCTCAACTAGTGCTTGGGTGAAAACAAATGGTTAATCCTTTGTGCAATTGAGTTGTCAAAAGAAAGGAAGATCTCTACAGCAGAGCTACTCAGTCGGACTACAGGGTAAAGACATAGGAAGGTAGAAAATGCCTGCATGTATGCCAACCTTTCTTCAAGGCTGGTGTGCCTACTTTTAAGAACTACAACTCTCACCATTCTCATCAGTATTCTAGCTAATCAAGCAGCTGGGTAAACCAGGAGTAGAGAGTCTGAATTCTTAACAGAGATTCTATGTTATGTGATTGGTAGAAGAGCCAACAAGGAAGGAGACTGCCCCAGATTTAATATTTACAAATGGAGACTTTATTTCAGATGCCACTGTTGAGCTCCAGTGAATATCAAATAATGTGCTTTGATATACCGTATTTGCTCGATTATAAGACAAGGTTTTTTTCAGAGCAAATGCTCTGAAAAATACCCCTCGTCTTCTAATCGGGGTCGTCTTCTAATCAGACCTCAAATAGAGGTCTGATTATGAGACTAAGATCCAGATCCCCCGCACCGCTGCAGGGGACCTGGATCCTCCTGTCTCCCCCCCCCATTTAACACCCCCCCACACACACTTACCGGTGCTTCCTGCTGTATTGCCGGGGCAGCGGGTTGACGTCTACGCGATCCGCGTAGACAACGTCCGCTGCAGCCGGAAGGAGGCTAGCAGCGGGGGTTGTCTGCGTCCGTCGCACATACCTTCCCCGACTGTCAGAGATCAGACTCTCTGACAGGAACTCTGATCTCTGACAGCCGGGGAAGGTATGCGCGACTGACGCAGACAAACCCCCGCTGCCACCTCCACCTCCTTCCGGCTGCAGCGGAAGGAGACGTCAACCCGCTGCCCCTGTGTGTGTGTGTGTGTTAGATGGGGGCATAGGGCATTTCTGGAATGCCTTATACCCCTATATGCCACTCTGGCACTTAGGGGGTTAAAATGCATATTATGGGGCAGAGTGGCATATAGGGAGGTATAAGGCATTTCAGGAGGCAGAGTGGCGTTAAGGTGGCATTTAATAGAGCACTCTGCCTCCTGAAATGCCTTATACCTCCCTATATGCCACTCTGCCCCATAATATGCCTTTTAACCCCCTAAATGCCAGAGTGGCATATAGGGGTATAAGGCATTTTTGGAGGCAGAGTGCTCTATACAATGCCTTTTAACTCCCTTACTGCCACTCTGCCTCCTGGAATGCCTTATACCTCCCTATATGCCACTCTGCCCCATAATATGCATTTTAACCCCCTAAATGCCAGAATGGGATATAGGGGTATAAGGCATTTCTGGAGGCAGAGTGGCACATAGGGGGTCAAAAGGCATGCGATGGGGCACAGTGGCATATAGAGGGTTAAAAGGCATATCATGGGCCACAGTGCCATATTGGTGTGGCAAGCCTGGGGGCAGATGTGCGTAACTCAATCATAGCTTTTATTTAAAAAAAATAGTTTAGATGAATTAACATTTACTGGTAAAACCTTTTTCCTTTAGGGTCGTCTTATATTCAGGCTTTTTCTTTTTTTTTTCCTAAGTTAATATTCAGATTTTGGGGGGTCGTCTTATAATCGAGCAAATACGGTATTAACAGAGGATGAGTTTAACCTCCCTAAAAATTAATTAATTTTTCTAAACTGGAAAGATGTCAAACTAGAGATAATGCATGGAAGTTTCACTTTACTGAGAGGGTGGTAGATAGGTGAAACAGCAAAAGTGGTAGAGGCTTTAACAGTAATTTAAACAAGAATAATGCTATCCCTGAACCTAAAATAAAACCAAGGACTGATTAAGGTAATATTGGTTGAATAGATGAATGGTTCTTATCTGCTTGGAATGCTATGTGTCTCTGCATGTCTGAGTTTTGATGGTCTGGACATCTTTAGATGCAGTCCAAGAGAAGTTGAATTATTGAAAGGCAGCAGAACATTGCATTAAACATTTGCGTGTTGGAGGTCTGGCCGGGATATTTGAAAAATACCCCTCATCCTATATTCAAGATCATCTTATAATCAGACCTCAAATAGAGGTCTGACTATAAGACTAAGATCCAGATCTGCCGCAAAGCTGCAGGAGAACTGTATCCACCTGTATCCACCTGTATCCGCTGCTGCCGACACTTCCTCTGGGGCTTCTATGACCTTCCGGCGCTCCATCATAGAAACCTCAGCGGAAGTGCCGGGCAGAAGCGGAGGTTGTCTGTACGCATCGCAGGAAGAGTGGCATATAGGGGGGTATAAGGCATATCTGGGGGCAGAGTGGCATATAGGGGTATAAGGCATATCTGGGGGCATAGTGACACGCCTGGGGGTAGATCTGCATAACTGTGGGCAGATGTGGATAACTGGGGGGGCATTTTGGCAAATAAAAGGAAATAAAAACAAAAAAATCATTTTTCTCAATCTTAGTTTTTATGAAATATGAACTAATAGTTTACATGTGAATTAATATTTACTAGTAAAACTTTTTTCCTATAGGGTAGTCTTATATTCAGGCTTATTCTTTTTTTCCTAAATTACCGTATTTGCCCGATTATAAGACAAGCTTTTTTCCAGAGCAAGTGCTCTGAAAAATACCCCTCGTCTTATAATCGGGGTCGTCTTATAATCAAACCTCAAATAGGTCTGACTATGAGACTAAGATCCAGATTCCCCGCACCGATGCAGGGAACCTGGATCTTCCGCCTGTGTTATGCCCCCCCCCAACTTACTGGTGCTTCTGAGTCCCCGGTGCTTAGTCCGGGCAGCGTGTAGAGCTCTACGTGAATCGCGTAGAGCTCTACACGCTGCCCGGACTAAGCACCGGGGACAGATGCAGGGGACCTGGATCCTCTTGTGTTACCCCCCCAACTTACCGGTGCTTCTGAGTCCCCGGTGCTTAGTCCGGGCAGCACGTAGAGCTCTACGCGATTCACATAGACAACTTCCGCTCAAGCGTAGAGCTCTACATGCTGCCCGGACTAAGCACCAGGGACTCAGAAGCACCGGTAAGTTTGGAGGAGGGAGAGGGAGGGAGTATTAAATGGGGGGGCATAAGGCATTTCTGGAGGCAGAGTGCTCTGTGAAATGCCTTTTAACCCCCTTAATGCCACTCTGCCTCCAGAAATGCCTTTTAACCCTCTATGCGCCACTCTGCCTCCTGAAATGCCTTATACCTCCCTATATGCCACTCTGCCCCATAATATGTCTTTTAACCCCCTAAATGCCAGAGTGGCATATAGGGGTATAAGGCAATTCTGGAGGCAGAGTGGCACATAGGGGGGTCAAAAGGCATATCATGGGGCACAGTGGCATATAGAGGGTTAAAAGGCGTATCATGGGGCACAGTGGCATTTAGAGGGTATAAGGCATTTCTGGGGCAGAGTGGCAAGCCTGGGGACAGATGTGCATAACTGGGGGGGCAGGTTGAAAAAAAGGAAATAAAAACAACATATTTTTCTCAATCATAGCTTTTATTAACAAACAATTGTTCACATAGTTTACATGAATTAACATTTACTGGTAAAACTTTTTTCCTATATGGTCGTCTTATATTCAGGCTTTTTCTTTTTTTCATTAATTAATATTCAGATTTTGGGGGGTCGTCTTATAATCGAGCAAATACAGTAATATTCAAATTTGGGGGGGTCGTTTTATAATCTTGGTCATCTTATAATTGAGCAAATACGGTAACTCCTTCAAATTCGTAGATATCTTAAAAGAACGAACCACTTAGCCAATTAGGGTCTTGAGAGAAAATCCTATTATCATTATTAAATCGTCCGATAAAGGTGGTGGTATTGTTGTCATGGACTGGAATGTGTAGGAAGCTGAAGCGAATAAACAACTTAATAATATCTACACTACACTACACTCCCTAAAGATCCACTACCTGACATTCGGGTATGTATTGCTGAATTAATTAATACTGCATTACAATCCCATGCACCCCCAATTTTAACTTACTCTCCAAGATTCGTAAGAATTTAAGTGAGCCACTGGTGAGACCAATAGTATCTGGTAATAATTCTGTTTTTCAACCACTTAAGATCTTTGTTGATTTACATTTACAGGTTTTGGTTAAGAAAACACCATCCTTTGTTCAAGGTACTACCGATTTCCTGAACAAGTTGTCTTCATACAATTGCAATAGACCAGACTTGATTTTATGCACTATGGATGTCAATTTTTAAGAAAGGTCTGGATGCTTTTCTGGTTAAGCATAACATAACGGGCTACAACTGCTAAAAGGACAGTTGTATTCGAAAGTTGATCCAGGGAGTAATCTGATTGCCCCTATGTCACGAACCGAGGACACAGGTAGATAAGGAGCCCAGGTGCAAGGGATACGAGGGGCTCTGTCTGTACCCCACGATGCATGATGGCTTGGGGTTGGTACAGACAGGAGCAGGAAATAACTCAAAGACTTGGGATGCGGATTAAGAGTTGTATTGCATATGATGGTACAATATATACTTGGCAGGAAGTCCTCTGGTTGGGGCACACACGGCAGGAAACCCTCTTGCAGGGGCACACACGGCAGGAAGCCCTCTTGCAGGGGCACACACGGCAGGAAGCCCTCGGGTTGGGGCACACACGGCAGGAAGCCCTCGGGTTGCGGCACACACGGCAGGAAGCCCTCGGGTTGGGGCACACACGGCAGGAAGCCCTCTCGTTGGGGCACACACGACAGGAAGCCCTCTCGTTGGGGCACACACGACAGGAAGCCCACTTGCAGGGCACACGGCATGACTAGAAGCCCTCTTGCAGGGCACACGACTAGAAGCCCTCTTCCAGGGCACACGACTTGGGAGTCCACTTAGTGGGGCGCTGGCCGCAACTCAGGAACACGGCAGGTTGCCCACTTGCAGGGCGCACGGCAGGTTGCCCACTTGCAGGGTACTCGGCTTGGGAGTCCACTTAGTGGGGCGCTGGCCGCAACTCAGGAACACGGCAGGAGACAAAGCAGGAGCAAATCAGGAACCAAACCAGGAACCAAAGCAGGAACAAATCAGGAACCAAACAGGTAGTCCTCAAACGTCAATGTCAAGGCCCAGACTGCAGGGCTGGGCAGGTTTATAAAGGTTGTCTTGATCATGAAATCAACTGCAGATGGACCTGATAACCAGTCTGAGTGGTTCTGAGTGGCAAACGTAAAATGAGTAGCACAAAGTTTAACGAAGTCCATACAGCGAAGGGTGAACGTTACACCCTATGGAATCAAGAAGGAATTTTTCCCCTGTTGTGGCATAATTGATAATTGCCCCAAGTAGGGTTTTTTGCCTTCTTTTGGATCAACTTTAGAACTTTACAACTAGGTATGTGTGAAAGGTTCAACTTGATAGACTGAAGTCTTTTTTCAACCTACTATACTATACTATAATTGTCTCTACATCAATACAGCATAAAGATGGTCTTAAAGCAGTGAGTGAAGCTATTTCAGTGTTTGACATTGATAAAGATACTTACCTTAATATTGACTAAGAGTTACTTTAGATTTGAGGATACGTATTATCTACAAATACAGGGTACAACAATGGGGTCTAATGTGGCACCCTTATACGCTAATCTTTTCATGGGCAATTTTGAGAAGAAATTTGTTTATGATACCCGAGGTTCACTTGTTATATTAGGTATATGGCTGCACTTTATTGATGATATCTTCTTTACCTGGATGGAATGGCAGTGATTTGGCACACTTTCTAGATAATAGTAGCATCTTTTGACCTCTACAGAAAATGAACAGACCAAGCTTCCTTCTTACATGCTTTGTCTTTCTACCCAAGAGGCCTTTTACGTCATCCAAAGAACTAACTGATGCACTCCTTTGCAGTGGCTATGGTACTCAGCAACTTAACTGTAGTCGAGAAGGAGCATGTGCCGTTAATAGAGCTAATCTACTTATGTGACAAACTCACTTGTATCCTGGTAGAGCATCTCTGTCAGACACTTGAAGGAGTTACGCGACAGTCCACTTGCACCTACACCGAGATCCCGTGACTTGTATGCATACCTGCTGTCGTTGAATTAATTGCAACATAGTTATTGCCTCCTAAGATTTTGTACATCCACATAGGGACATCAAATCTAAAATTGATACAAACATCAATTGTCAGACAGACTTTGTGGTATCTGATCAAATGCCCATGTGGTCTCTGGTATGTGGGGGAAAACCGCAGGAGCACCCACTCTCTGTGTTAGGGAGGACAAAAGTGCTATATGGACCAACAACAATAAATCTTCCATGGCAAGGCACTTGGCTGAGAGTAAACATACAGTCTTACAATGATGCTTTTTTAGGTATCGGGAGACCTTTTTGAAAATAATAGAGATGTTCTGGATTGATAAGCTTGAGACATTATCACTGAAAGGTCTTCGCAAGTATAATGACTTATAGGTTGTAAACTCATCTGTTGTTTCTGTAAATCAAATTATTACCGTATTTGCTCAATTATAAGACGAGGTTTTTTCCCCAGAGCAAATGCTCTGAAAAATACCCCTCGTCTTATGGCTCCCAGGTGTCTTTTATACAGGTAACCAGCGGGGATTAGGAGCACTCAGCTTGTTACCTGCATAAAAGACACCTGTCCACAGAAGCAATCAATCAGATTCTAAACTCTCCACCATGGCCAAGACCAAATAACTGTCCAAGGATGTCAGGGACAAGATTGTAGACCTACACAAGGCTGGACTGGGCTACAAGACCTTTGCCAAACAGTTGGTGCAATTATTCGCAAATGGAAGAAACACAACTATTGTTGAACTATTTATGAAAAGTATACTACTTGTACCCAGTCATTGTGGCAGGTGTGTATCAGGGGAGTGTATGTGTTGTGTATATGTGTGTTTATGGGCAGGTATGTGTAAAGGCAGTGTATGTGTATATGTGTGTTTATGGGCAGGTGTGTGTGAGGACGGTGTATTTGTATATGTGTATTTATGGGCAGGTGTGTGTAAGGGCGGTGTATGTGTATATGTGTGTTTATGAGCAGGTGTGTATAAGAGCGGTGTTTGTGTATATGTGTGTGTTTATGGGCAGGTGTGTATAAGAGCGGTGTGTATGTATATGTGTATTTATGGTCAGGTGTGTGTAAGGGCTGTTTATGTGTATATATGAGTTTATGGGCAGGCTTGTGTAAGGGCAGTGTATGTGTAAATGTGTATTTCTGGGCAGGTGTGTGTCAGGGCAGTGTATGTGCAGATGTCTGTTTATGGGCAGGTGTGTGTCAGGGCAGTGTATGTGTATATGTGTGTTTATGGGCAGGTGTGTATAAGAGCGGTGTTTGTGTATATGTGTGTGTTTATGGGCAGGTGTGTATAAGAGCGGTGTATGTATATATGTGTGTTTATGAGCAGGTTCGTGTAAGGGCGGTGTATGTGTATATATGTGTTTATGGGCAGGTTTGTGTATATATGAGTTTATGGGCAGGCTTGTGTAAGGGCAGTGTATGTGTAGATGTGTGTTTCTAGGCAGGTGTGTGTGTGTATGTGTGTTTATGGGCAGGTGTAAGTAAGGGCAGTGTATGTGTACATGTGTATTTATGGGCAGGTGTGATTAAGAGCAGTGTATGGGTACATGTGCGTGTGTAAGGGCAGTGTCAGGAACTGGGTACATACAGACGACTGTAATGACCCAGTGTCAGCTACCAGTAGGGTGTCTGTGTTATGGAAGGAGGAGGAGCCCAGTATGCAGGATGACCGGCAGCAAAGGTAAAACAGTTCAAAAAAAGCATAGTCAGGGCACAGGCAAAAGGTCAGGTTCAGACAGCAATCCAAATAGCGTAGTCAGGGCACAGGCAAAAGGCCAGGTTCAGGCAGCAATCCAAATAGTGTAGTCAGGGCACAGGCAACAGTTCAGATTCAGGTACAGGATCAGGTACAGGTTAGGAGCACAGCACTGGGAATGCTATGTAGAACACAGAGCATCTCAGAATATCTGAGCGCCGCCATAAGGGAGCTAGGAGGTTTTATAGGGATGTAGATCAACCCTCCATGCCGCCCCAGACATAATCAGCAGTGAGAGACGGTGCCAGAGGCGCCGCCCCTCCAGGAGAGCCCTCCACATTCACGCCTCCCTCCTCCTCCTGCACGTCAGGACGAGGAGGTGCCGGAGCGGCGTGAAGAAGCTCCGTCCCCATCGTGGAACCCGACACTGCATCGTCGCCGTTCTCCCCAGTGAAGAATACCCCGACTGCAATGGTGCCTGCCTACCAGGGAACCTGCTGCGAGCCATCGCCGCCAACCTTTGGGCGCCTGATACCCAGAGCGCCCAAAGATGGCGTTCAGGAGTTATTGCGCAGTAGTGGAGTGGGACAGGGCCTGGTGCAGGAGCACCCTGACATAGCAGCTGATGTAGTCCAGAACAAAGCAAAGTGATATCCTGCAGGCACCCTGGAGCAGGCATGAAACAGACAAATGTGCAGGATGCTGCAGGCTGGGAGTAGGGAGGCTAAGCAAAATAACAGCAGAAATGCAGCAAGCAAGGGGGACAGAGCGAGCAAGGGGGACAGAGCAAGAACATAACCAAACAAGACATAAGTGATACAGGACACCCTTCTACCGGGGATTCAGGACAGGACACCCTTCTACCGGGGATTCAGGACAGGACACCCTTCTACCGGGGATTCAGGACAGGACACCCTTCTACCGGGGATTCAGGACAGGACACCCTTCTACCGGGGATTCAGGACAGGACACCCCTCTACCAGGGATTCAGGACAGGACACCCCTCTACCAGGGATACAGGACACCCCTCTACCGGGGATACAGGACACCCCTCTACCAGGGATACAGGACACCCCTCTAGAAAGGATACAGGACACCCATCTACCGGGGCTTCAAGGCAGAACAACAAAGCATAGAGCTGCCTAGACTAACCAGGCTATACATGACAGGAGTACACAGAAACCACAGGACCAAACAGGACTAGCCTAGGACTATAACATAACAATTGGAGATTCCGTCACATCTTATGGCCATAGTATGCTTAGCCCACCACTACGCCAAAGTACTCCAATATTCGATGGGTCCTAGCACTAAACCCTGTCTACTGAATAACTAAAGCTGAAACTGAACATTGAATCTATACACAGAACAGAGAAGGACATACCTTTAGACTGCAGACTGAGACAAACATAACAAACAGGTGGGGCACACCTTAGAAAAGGAGCTGAGGCAAAGAGCAGAACTAGAATCCATGAATCAGAGGTTCAGAACAGATCATATGGAGATCCAGGAATGGACCACAGCAAAACAGGAACAAACAGAAACATGCAGCTCCGCAGCCTGGGTGCAGCCTGACAGGCAGTGTATGTGTATATGTGTGTTTATGGGCAGGTTTGTGTAAAGGCAGTGTATGTGTATATATGGGCAGGTGTGTGTAAAGGCAGTGTGTAAGGACAGTGTCAATAAAATAAACTCTGTAAAATAGCGGGGGGGCACATTTTTCCATTCTTGTCTCAGGCGCTAACAGGCAGTGCGAGTGCCTGTTGCTCTGTCTCTGCTAACTTCCAGTTAGCAACAATTGACGACCCAAACGGTGTTGCTGTAACGCCTCGATGTCAAGGCATTCAGCAACACTGACATCGGCAACAGGGGCCATGTCTGGGCCCTCCCCTGGGCATCAACAGGCCATTTTAAAAGAGTTTAGGAGGCTCAACAATCGCCTCCTAAACTTCAATGGTGTCACTGAAATGCCTCAATAGCGAGGCATTCAGCGACACCGAAAACCCACCTCAGGACGAGCTGTGACCGCTCTAGAGATTGCTTTATCTTCAAACAATTCTTGCATGGAAAGAGTTAAAATACTGGCATGTTAAATGTCCATGGGTGTCTACTTTTAAAAAAAATATGTTTTGATGGGGTAAATTGAATTGGCTGGGTTCAACAATGCCCTAATTAACACAGGGGGAAGGGTGACCACATGTTTGGTTTGCAATTTGAAAAATGCATACGTCTCAAATGTTGCCTTTTAGACCCCAAACAACCTGACAAACCCATGCATGTGGGGTATCACTGTACTCAGGAGATGTTGCTGAACACATATTGGGGTGTTGTGTGACAGTGACATATACCAGGAGCTGGTGTGGGAAAAATACACAAAAAAATTCTACTAGGCTGGTGGTAAAATGTGTGCATGGAAAGAGTTAAAATACCAGCATTTAAAATACCCTGCGGTCTCTAGATTTCAAAAATATATGGTTTTATTGGGCACTCTGAATTGCCAGGCTCAAAGATGTACCAAATAGGGCATGGGCAGTGGATCACCAAATAAAGCTCAACATTGCAAAATGTGCATGCCCCAAATGTGGCCCTTTTGCCCCAAAACAGTGAGGAAAACCCATGTATGGGTGGTATCACTGTGCTCAGGAGATGTTACTGAACACATATTGGGGTGTTGTGTGAAAGTGACATATACCAGAACCTGTTAAGTCATACCTGAATAAAATGTGTGTGAAAAAATAACTACCACAAAGTTTGACAAAGACTGGTGGTAGAATTACTGGATGGAATGGGTTAACATACCAGCATTTGAAATACCCTGGGCTGTCTAGTGTTCAAAAATATATGGTATGAAGGGGTAAATTGGATTGGCTGCTTTAAAGATACCCAAAGTAGCACATGGGGCAGAATGACCAGATTTGCAAAAAATGGTTTTGAAATAACAAAATGCTACTTGTACTTATTGCCCAATAACTTAAATAAAGAAGCAAAAGTATTAACAGCCTTGGTCACAAAGGGTACAAAAATAAAAACAACCTGGTCCTTAATGGGTTAAATCACTATAATTGTTCTGAACATCTGTTAAAATAATAGTGTTTGTTCAGTGTTATATTCAGTGTTCTGTGACAAATTGAGTAAATAAAGCATTTTTTCACTGTTCTGAACCTACCTGACCATTAAAAAGGCTGCCTAAAACAACAAGTAGCTAAACAGTGGAACAATAACTATGAGGAACATCAGTACAGGTGTTGAGTTGTACAGTGTTATCCGTCGAACAAAAAGCCTTTGAGGTTATTTAGGTCTCTTCTTCAGGCATTTATACTTCAGTTAGCCAATAAAGATATAATATTTACCAAAATGTGTAGGGTAAACATGTAAGATAAGCTTCTATTGCACGTGTATTTTTAATTTGTAAATATGATATGATTTGTATAATAATGTAAATTGTAGGATTTGGAGAGACATGTCAGATGTATCCTTTGCTTACTGCTTACCTAAGCCTTCTTAACCATTAGGATGTTGAATGTATGCTTAATATAATCATATGATGAGATAAGATGAAGTTTAGCTTAAATCGAAGGCAAAGCTTTTACATATAAATTAGAGGAACAGCCAAGGTACTTTTTTCAATGAAAATAGTAATAGCCACACAACCATTCAGAAGTTTGTTGAGCACATTATCGTAGCTGATGATGTGCTAAAATATCTCTACAAATATATATTTCTTAAATACAGTGTGGAAAAAACAGCTTACCAGCAAATAATGGTGTCCAGAAGAAGTAAAATATTATAAACAAGTTCATACTGTTTTCAGATGGCATAAACTTTATTCAGTAAACCAGTTCTTCCTTTCAAATCTCTTAATTTCCAAAACACAATTGTCCAGGTACCTAAAATTACACAATAACACCTAATGCTAAAGTAGAGTAATAAAAAAAGTCTTTTTTTTCTTATTCCCAAAACTGTAACCATGCAAAATGTTCCAATTTATCATTCCAAATTACTTTTAAAATGGTGCATTCCACAGTAGTTTTTCATCAAACTGATACATCTATTTTACAATAATTAGTAGATACTGGAACACCTTCGCTCATACTGTTTACCAAAAAGCTACGAACACTAATGAAAAAAGCCAAAACTTACTTTCTCTGTTTCCTTTACATCACAATGCAGTATACATACAATTTACCTAGCGAGCACAGCATAACTTAATCAAAATATAACCAATTTTTCACTATGTTTATCCCATAAATACTCGCTTGTTTTGATTGTATTACGTTACTCTTGTGTGATTGGTTTCTGTTGATGTGATTTAATTTGCATAATACTTAGATTTACTGCTCCTAATATTTAGACTTGTTTGTTATTTTAACTAGATTCAAACAAACCATTTACAAGCAGACTGTCATATAATAACAAGCAAATAATTAAAATGAGATGTTTATATTGTCTGTTTATTTTGTCTATTGATGTTTTAATGGTGATGTTGCCCAGCCTTATATCTCATGCAGTGATGATTTGTCATTGTAAATACAGAATGCAAATATATTGTAGTTTTTATTATTTTGCAAGTAACCTGGATAATCTAAAAAATGTGTATTGCTAAATTTTGTCAAAATACAGCAGTTGTGTCACGGCACAGCGTACAGAGGAGACACCGAAGTCAGGTAGGACTGGCAAAGGATGGTCCAGAGAGCAGTGGTCAGGATACCGGAGAGCAGGATTGTCGTGGGAATAGCCGAGGTCAGAATACCGGAGAGCAGGATCGTCGTAGGAATAGCCGAGGTCAGGATACCGGAGAGCAGAATAGTCGTGGAATAAGCCGAGGTCAAATAACAGAAAACAACAGGAACGCGTACTGGGAAGGCACTACCGAGATAGGCACGACCATCAGAAGGCAATGTCTCAGAGTTAGGAAGTCTCTTAAATAGGCACAGGGAATTAGGCACTAATTGGAGATTTCCCGCCAAATATTCAAAGTGCGCGGCCATCTTGTGTTTGCCGATTACGTAGTCTCCCAATATAAATTGAGGTAGTACCTGCCGGCGCCACTAGGTGGCGCGAAGAAGAACGAGTCCGGACTCCAGAAGAGGACCCGTCTCCCGGCTGCAGCTGCTGGGAACACATCGTGCAGGTAGGCGGTCTCCCTCTTCCTCGCGGCGGCTGCGGCTGCTGTGTAGAAGCGGGGGGTCTCCCCCTTCTTCGCGGCGGCTGCTGTGTAGAGGCAGGGGTCCCCCCCTTCTTCGCGGTGGCTGCGGCTGGAGCTGCCGTGCAGAGGCGGGGGGTCTCCCCCTTCTTCGCGGAGGCTGCGGTTGCTGACCGGAGGGTCTAACCGCCGGGTATGTGACAAGTTGTTTGTATTATTACCGTATTTGCTCAATTATAAGATGACCCCCCAAAATGTGAATATTAATTTAGGAAAAAAAGAAAAAGCCTGAATATAAGCCTACCCTTACTAGTAAATATTAATGGATATGTAAACCATTTTTTCCTATTTAATAAAAAATATGATTGAGAAAAATGATTTTTTTTATTTCCTTTTATTTGCCACTCTGCCCCCAGTTATTCACAACTGCCCACATCTATGCACATCTACCCCCCAGAAATGCCTTATACACCCCTATATGCCACTCTGCCTCCAGTTATTCACAACTCCCCACAGTTATGCATATTTACCCCCAGAAATGCCTTATACCCCTCTATATGCCACTCTGCCTCCCTGATATGCCATTTAACCCCCTATTTGCCACTCTGCCCCCCAGATATCCCTTATCCACCCCTATATGCCACTCTGCCTCCAGAAAACCATTATAATCCTCCCCCCGACTTACCAGTGCATCCCTAGACTTGTCCCCCATGCTTCAGATTCCCTGCTGTCTAGTGGAGACAGCCGGTGGAGGTCTGTGCGACAACCTCCGCTGCTCCTAGCCGGTACTTCCGCCGGGGCTTCTATGACTGAGCACCGGAAGGTCATGTCACGCCGGTGCTCCATCATAGAAGCCCCGGCTGAAGTGCCGGCAGCAGCAGGGGTTGTCTGTGCGCATCCTGCAAACGTTCACTGGCTGCGGGATGCACGCAGACAACCCACGCTGCTGTCTCCACTTCCGCCGAGGCTTCTATGGTGGAGCACCAGAAGGTCATGTGAAGCCAGCGCTCTGTCATAAAAGCCCCAAAGGAAGTGCCAGCAGCAACGGAGGATGTCTGCATGCATCGCGCAGACTTTCACTGGCTGCCAGAGAGGAGGATCCAGGTCCCCTGCAGCGCTGAGTACCGCATATGCTCTCAAAAAAACCTTGTCTTATAATCGAGCAAATACGGTACTTTCAAATAAAAAATGGCACTCGTCAAGGTTGTCCACTGGCCCCACTATTATATATATTGATCGAACCACTAGCGGTCATGATAAGACAAAATACAGAAATCTCGGGTATATCTATTCACAAAATAACACTATACGCAGACAATGTTCTTTTGACATTAACAAAGCCAATTATATCTATCCCGGCCTTACTACAGATAATCGACACCTATAGTAAATTTTCTAATTATAAAATAAATTTACATAAAACACAAGTACTCGAAGCAAAGTAAGGAAATAGAGATGTTGAGCGATAACTACAAATTTAAATGGAATAATGCATTTATAGATTATTTGGGGATAAAGTTAGTAATGGACATAGAAACCTTTACAGGTATTAATTATATGAGTCTATTTAAAGATTTTAGAGAAAATTGAATAAGTGGAGAAGCCTCGAAATTTCATGTTTAGGCTGGGTAAATACTATAAATTCATATATTATGCCTTATTATACTTTAATAAGACAATACCCCTAAGAGTAAAAATCAGCATACTCCATAAATTTAAAAAACTTGGTCTTTTCTGACCATATTTGGTCTGGGAAAAAGCCTAGAATATCACAATATATACTTAAACGTAAAATATGAATGAAGGAGGTATATCTTACCCAGATGTAGTAAAATTACATGAAGCATCTATAGCTTGCCTGGTTTAACCCCAAGTATTTGGCTGGTATGGGATCGAATTACCTTATCCGGTCCCATGCCAGCCATCACAATTTTTTGGGGAAAACATAAAGATTATTATAAAAAGACAAGCAATCAATAACCAGATAATTAAAGATGCTCTATTTACTTTGAATACATTTAAGAACACATTTCAGTTAACACAAGCTCTCTCTTTGAACTCTCCAATAGTCATAGCTAGTTACGATATAGAAAATATGGGCTAACGCTGGTATGTTACTGTATTGGCTCGAATATAGGCCGCACTTTTTCCCCCCACTTTAAGTCTTTAAAGTGGGGGTGTGGCCTATATTCGGGGTGTAGCGCCCGACTGCATGTCCCGGGCGCCGGGCAGGCAGCGGGGTTAGGATACAGATCCCCCGCAGCGGTGCAGGGGACCTGCATCCTACTCTCCGATACGCTCAGACAGCCTCCCCTGCCAGCACTTTCCACGGGGGGGTGCCGGCACGGGAGGTTGTCTAAGCGCATCGTGCGGACGGTCACCGGCTGCGGAGGTTGTTTACCCGCATCGCCGCAGCCGGTGACCGTCCTCACGATGCGTTTTACACATCCGCTGAGTGCTGGCACCGGAAGTTGTATACGCGTATTGCGTAGATGTCCCCTGCCAGCCCCGCAAGACACCCGGGAGTCTGCTCTGGTAAGTCGGGGAGGGCAGAGTGGCAGCATATCTCGGGGGGGGGAGGACAGTGGCAGCATATCTCGGGGGGGAGGACAGTGGCAGCATATCTCGGGGGGGAGGACAGTGGCAGCATATCTCGTGGGGGAGTGGCAGCATATCTCGGGGGGGGAGACAGAGTGGCAGCATGTTTTTTCTTTAAAAAAGCACCAAACTTTTAGGGTGCGGCCTATATACGGGGGGCGGCCTGTATCCGAGCCAATAGGGTATATATATATCGGACATAGTGGTAGATGGAAATATTATATCGTTTAGAGACTTGCAATTCAAATTTTATATTCAAAATAAATATATGTTTCTGTACCATTAGATCACCCAGTTAATAGGTTATTAAATAACTTACCGTGAAAAGGTCAGCTCTCTAGAATATTGCTCCTTTACAAAGAGACTAAGCAATCTCAAACTTCATTCGTCATAGAGACCCTACATATTTTGGGTTTCCTCGTCAACATACAAAAATCAGAGTTAATTCCAACTCCAAAAATTTGTGTCCGCTCTCCTTTGCCTTCCAAAATCAAAGATTGCCAATATCAAGACGGACATTTCCACTTTATTGCGAATGAATTCTTGCCCCTTACGGAGGTTATCTTGTATGGTGGGCCTCCGCTCTTCTTCAATCCAGGCAATTTTTCCAGGTCCTCTTTTCTACAGAGTGCTCCAATGGCTCAAGGCGTCTTACCTCAGAGCCATCCTACGATCAACCGGTACAACTTACCACAGAGGTGCGTCAAGAACTCCAATGGTGGCTTTTCCACATGCAAGCCTGGAACGGCCGAGCTATTTTCGTCTCTCAGCCGGATTTCGTTCTCGAATCCGATGCCAGCATGCTAGGTTGGGGAGTGTCAGGTAGGGGGGAGCGGAGCACAGGTGCCACCACACAAAGTCCAGTAAGGCGGTAATAAAGGGGCAAATCCAAGCGAGTAGTCGTGGTCACGGTCCAGAGGTCAAGGCAGGCAGCAGATAGCAGAATCAAGAAACAAAACAACGGTCAAAATCCAAGGAGTCAGTATAAGGAGTAGGGAACAAGAGACAGTACTTCACAGTACGAAGCTCAACTAAGAAGCACTGGGAGAGAGGTCTGTGGGGATTATATAGGGGTAGGGAATGAGCAGTCCGCCCCTAGCACCTGATCCCCTCCCTCCAGATACACCTGAGTGGAGGGGGACAGGGTAGTATCCACCTCCTCCCCCTCCCTCTGGTGTTCTGACCGAGAGGGTGGTCACACCTTCTGGGGCTAAGCCACGCCCCCTCCTCGTCGGGAGCGCGGCGCTGACCGCGAGGTTCAGGATTGCGGCCTGCCACGAGGCAGTGCCGCGGCGTTACCGGGAGACCCGCGGGCAGGATTAGACCTCCTGCCTGACGGTTCCCGCAACAGGGGATCCTGGACTCTTTGTGGCGCACGGTCCTGGGACCGCGTGACCACGCCGTTCGGAGGCCGGTCGACGGGGACCGCGGTCCGAGGTGGCGGACCCCGTGATGAGGGACGTGGTCCCCGTCGGGTCTGACAGGGAGCAACATCGCTTACAGAAGCCACGGGAGGTCGGTGGTCTCAGGAGGAGAGCACACTACATATAAATCATCTAGAACTCATTCTGGTAACTCCGTTATGACGCTCCCAACCTTGGTTTCCAGCTCTTCTGGAAATGTCGATCCAGGATCCTTTAGCACTCCCTGTTTTCCCATCTCTTCTCAGGTGACCAGAAGGTTAGTCCCATCCTCTGATTCTCGAAGGCCGTCTCTCCTTAGTTGTTTGGACGATTTCCAGGGATTTCACCCTGTCCAGGAATTATCGCAGGACGCTAGAGATTTGCTCAGAGACTCTTGGGCTCCAGGGAGACACCAGGCTTATAGAGCAGCATGGAAGTCCTGGCCTGCTTGGTGTGTGGGACGACAGATTGATCCCCATTCTGCCCCTGTAGCTTCTATATTAAATTTTTTAGCAGAAATGTTTCCCTCAGGCAAATCTTACAGCTCCATTAATATGTCTCGTTCAGCCATTTCCAGCGACCATATTGGATCCAAGGAGGGTCCCATTGGTAGGGATCCTTTAGTTTGTCGTCTTCTCAGAGGTACTCGTCTACGTCGACCTCCGAGTGCTCGGTATGATTCATTCTGGGATGTTTCCATACTCCTTGTACGGCAATGGCCCAACAATGATTCTTTGACATTACGTCAATTATCGGCGAAACTTACCATGTTGCTTTGCTTACTATCATTTCGTTGTGTGTCCGATGTTCGAGCATTAGATATCGGTGCCATTTCTTTTTCTCCGGAAGGAGTTATTTTCTCAATTCATAGACGTACGAAAACTTACGATTTCTTATCCTTATCTCACTGAGGATCCCAAACTCTGTATCGCTAGATGTCTTCGGAATTACCTTGCTTTTACTCGTCCTTTTCGTCCAGTTTCAGCTTCTCAACTTTTCATTTCTTATTCTAAACCTTTTCTTGGCGAGATGGATTAGTTGGCTTCTCACTCTCGCAGGTATCGATCGTCATTTTGGGGCGCATTCTGTCAGAGTTAATTTATGTATATTTATTGCTGCTTGGTGGGATGTTGTATCTTATTATCTGTATATTTACGATATGTCTCATTGTATTTTGATTATCTTATGCTTATAGCAATCAGATACTGTCTCTTATTTTTTCAGTGTAAACCATTGAGTGAGGTGTCCACGTTCCCGATCTTCCTAATTTCTCGGGCCTAACCTTGATGCTTCAATCAAGTTTTTTCTTCAGACAGTTTACTTACTTTTTCCTCTTCCGTTTCCATGGTTCGCCTGCTGCAGAAAGAGGAGAAAGGAGGGACTGCTTCCATGATTATATTGTTGAACTTTTTTATGATTGGTTATCAATGTTCTATTTTTATCTTTGCTGCTATGGTGATAGTAAAGAAAGTAAATGCAAATATTCGCCTCCTGTCTTTATTAAAATTCAAATTATTCGGTCATCGAGTCTAGAATAATTGTGTAATTTGTGTGATAAAGAACACAAAATAAATTACTACCATAAAGCTTAAGAGACTGGAGGTAGAAAGGCTTAAAATACCAGCATTTTAAATACCTTGAGGTGTCTAGTTTTAAAAAATATATGGTTTGATGGGATAAATTGCATTGGCCGGCTTCAAAGATACCCCAAATAGCACATGAGGGCAAAATGACCAGATTTGGAAAATATGGTTTTGAAATAGCAAAATGCTACTTGTACTTATTGCCCTATAACATGCAAAAAAAATAAAATAAAAACATTGGGTATTTCTAAACTCAGGACAAATAGTAGAATCTATTTAGCAGTTTTTTCATTAGCTTTTATAGATGAGTAAAAGATGTTTCAAGTAACGTCACTTTTACCATATAGTAAATGATATTATAACAATCAAAATAACATCTAAAGAAAGCCCTTGTGTGGGTTCAGTAAAAGGGAAAATTACAGCTAGACACGAGCACTGCAGAAATGTTAAAACAGCCATTGTCACAAAAGGTACAAAAAATAAAATCAGCCATTGTCACAAAGGAGTTAAGTGTAACTAGGTTGTATATTTAGCCTGTAGTGCCCAGAAGGGAATTGTGACACAGAAGGATTAATAGTGTGATGAAGGCATGTTTGTATAAGGGTTAATATGTTGTTTATATATAATCTTTTATTTATAATTTATATATAATCTTTATAGTATAACAGAAATTTTACATCAAGATGATGTTTGGGTGAACACATTTGACTATGTCCCAGGAATACTGGGAGTTTGAGTACCCAGACTGACAGGATAGGGAGTACAGCATGAGAATCCTTTTTTTTTTTCAATTAACCACAGAATTTATAAACAATAGTTAATGAGCATGATCAGATATTTACATAGATTTTCATGTATTACTAAAAATGGGCTCCTTCCAGCAATGACGAGACTCTGCCACAGACTAGTGTATGGTGCCTGGTGTTAGCCCTGTTTCGCACTGTAAAGCTGCCTCGAGCTTTGGGGGTTTTCCAGTGCAGGAAGGGACGTAAGCATAATCTGTTTCATTCCTCTTTCATTGCTGATTATTATGCATTTTGATTTGGTTATTATACTATATGTATGATTTCATTCATTAAGTTAAAGTGTAATTTATCATTGAACCTGTTAACCCGTTTGCCCAAGCTGGTGTGTGTAGTAGTGGGTTAAAACAAATCCGAAGCACGCAGTGACTCCATTTTGTTAAATGAACAGTCGGCAGCCATTTTTAATGGTAAGTGAACACAGCTTGATTATTCTTTTTTCACAAATATTTAGGTTTTAACCCCTTCATTCCCCTATAGACGTACCGGGACGTCCAAAAAACGCCCACAAAGAAACCCCTATGGACGTCCCGGTACGTCCAGCCCTTCGTGCAGCGTCAGGGACGGCTTTCTGCTGCCCGATCTCCCGTAACAGCTTCCGGCATGAAAGCCGGTAAGCTGTTACAGTTGAAAGTGCGGGGATATCCTGCCCTCCGATGAGGCACAGAGACGCTGCGATCTCTATGCAGGTCTGTGAGGACCTGCATAGAGATCACAGTGTGATCGGTGCGGGGAGGGGAGTGAGAAACCATCTCTCTCACTCCCCCTCCTGTCCTGAAAGAGAAAAGCAGAAAAAAAAAAAAGTTAATTAATTTAAAAAATATTAAATAAATCATTAAAATAATAATATAAATAATACAAAAAAAAATTATAATGTGAGCTGTGATGTCATTGTGACATCACTGGCATGTTCAGGAGGTCCCTAGGAGGACCTCTAACCATTTCTGTGTAAAAATAATATATAAAAAAAAAATGTAAAAAAATTAAAATAAAAAATAAAAAAAAGATATAAAAAAAAATAAAAAAAATTATTAAAAAACCTTACTTCCCATTGCCCTAGCATAACATCTAGCCAGTATAACCCTTCTGCCCCCGTTCACAACCCCCAAACTCGTTAAGCCATAGGCATAAAAATTATACAAAATTGTACACCTTATAGTATGCTCCTTGGTGCTGAGAAAGTCTGGAAAATGTATATATTAGGTATTTCTGAAATCAGGACACCTGAATTAATAAACTTGGAGGGGATTTTCCATCACTTTACCTAATTTTGTGAGGATTCAGAGGGAAAATGTAAAAAAAAAAAATTAGTTTATTTTTCTAATATTCGCTAGTTTTTACTAAATTTCTCATTCTAAATTTTCAGCTAATCATCCAACTATGGTATCAAACGAAAGCTCTATCTCTTCTTGAAAAAACAATATATAGTTTATATGGTACACTATTCACACTATTCACAGCAAAATTGCTCTGGGCTTTGAGGTACCAAAAACCCCTGGGATTGAAGGGGTTAAGTGACACTTATTTGTGTATTTTGGTTTTGCAGTTTAACCCCTTTAGGCTAGGTTTCCACTTGGGTTTTTTTTGCTAAAAACGCCCATAAAAACGCCAATAGCGTTTTTTTAGTGAAAAAACGCTGCAGCCAGATGGTAGCTGTTCTTCAATAGGAAATCGCACAATGCCATATCCACTTGGCGTTTTTTTGTTTGGCGTTTTTTCAGTCCTCTTTGGCGTTTTTCTGCTTTTTTGGGCTCTGTGGCAGTTTTTCAAAATCGCAGCATGTTGACACTCTGGCGTTTTTTGCAAGGAAATCTTGGCGTTTTTCTCCAATAGAAGTCAATGGGAGAGTAAAAACGCCATGAAAAAGCCATGTGGGTTTTTTGCCTTGGCGTTTTTTTCCAGTTACAATGCAGAGGATGGACTCAGTATCTGTGTGTCCTATGAGAAATAGGCTGGAAACAAACAGTTTCACACAAAACAAAGTTCATATTGAATTTTACACCATTTGGAACAAACATGCCATTACAAACAAACCAACTGGATCCTGCCTGCCAAAAGCAACAGCAAACAATTTGCACCATCATTTGGGGCCAATCTTCCTAGAGGAGCAGACATTTGGAATAAAGCATGCCTTACAAACCACAGAAAAGAGACAAAAGGGTCCGCCGGGGTGTTTAAGTAGAACTCTACCAAGTAAATGGCATCAGGAGGGGGCAGATACTTGCCATTTATCCTAATCCCTTTTAGCTGGGTGAAACTTCTAACTTGTAAAGGCTGGAAAAACTGCCTAAGGTCAAAAAAAGCAATTTCCACAGAAAGGCTAAAACGCCAGAAAAAACTGCAGAAAAAACGCCAAAACGCAGGTAAATGCAGTGGCAGTTTTCTTGGTGTTTTTCCTGGCGTTTTCATCAAGAAAAAAACGCAGGACAAAAACCCAAGTGGAAACCTAGCCTTAGGGCCAGGCTGGTTTTTTTGTACCCTTTGTTTTAACACTTTTGCAGTGCTCATGTTTAGCTGTAATTTTCTCTTTTTTTGATCAGAACATCTAATCAAATGAAAAATTGCAAAAAAAAATAAAAATTTGCCCACTTTTATTTGAAAAATCTATTGCCCATCTACAAAAGCTAATGAAAAAAAATCCGCTAAATAGATTCTATTTGTCCTGAGTTTAGTAATACCCAATGTTTTTTTGCAAGTTATAGGACAGTAAGTACAAGTAACGTTTTGCCAAATCTGGTAGTTCTGCCACATGTGCTATTTGGGACATCTTTGAAGCTGGTCAATGCAATTAACCCCCATCAAACTATATATTTTTGAAAACTACACCCCCCCCCCAAGGTACTTCAAATGCTGGTATTTTAACCCATTCCATGCACTAATTCTACTAACTTTTGTCAAGTAGTAATTCATTTTGTTTTATATGACACAAATTGCACTTCAGGAATGAATTTACAGCTCCTGGTATATGTCACTGTAACACAACATCCCAACATGTGTTCAGCAACATCTCCTGAGGACAGTGATACCCCCATGCTTGGGTTTGTCGAATTAGGGAGGTAAAATGCCTTATTTGGGAAGTGCACATTTTTCAACTTTACTTCTTTAACATCTGGTCCTGCTGCCCCATGTCCTAAGTTAGCCATCTTTGCAGCCACCTAAGTAAACTTACCTCATCAAATCATATTTTTGAAAACTAGACACCCCAGGGTATTTCAAGTGGTGGTATTCTTACCTTTTCCCTTAACTAATTTTACCACCAGGCTTTGTCAACATTGGTGGTGGTATTTTGTGGGGTCCCCCCCAAACAAATTGTACTTCAGGTATGAATTAACCGCTCCTGCTATGTCACTGTCAACACCCCAATATGTGTTTGGCGACAGCTCCGGAGTACCGTGATACATGGGTTTGTCAGGTTCTTTGGGAGGTAACAGGCCACCTTTGAGAGGTTAGTCTGTGCCCATCTCCTATTTCTGGGACATCTTTGAAACCAGCCAATGCAAGTTTCCCCATCATATACAATATATGGCGGACACCGACATCTGGGGTAGGGGCCCCTGCTGTTGAGCACAGTGTTTAATGCCTGAACAGCGAGGCTTTACAGTAGTATCATTTAGGTGAAGAAAAACAATCAGATCCCTTTCTACACCGTTTAAAGTCATAACATGCCAGGAGTGTCAATTAGGGCTGAAACGAATCGATAAAATCGATAATAATCGATAACGGAAATCGTTGTCGACGATTTCCGTTATCGATTAATCGAGTGATCGATTCGTTGTTGGAGCACTCGGCTCCTTTTACTTACCTCCGCGAGCGTTCCCCGCTTCCGCTGCACTCTCCGCCTTCTTTTAGTTGCGTGTGGCTCCGTTCGCACAGAGCGGTTCGCTCTGTGCGAGTGGCTCCGTTCGCACAGAGCGGTTCGCTCTGTGCGAGTGGCTCCGTTCGCACAGAGCGGTTCGCTCTGTGCGAGTGGCTCCGTTCGCACAGAGCGGTTCGCTCTGTGCGAGTGGCTCCGTTCGCACAGAGCGGTTCGCTCTGTGCGAGTGGCTCCATTCGCACAGAGCGATTCGCGGGGGTGGGGGTGGGGTTTCAGGGGATGCAGGGCAGAGTGGGGGTGGGGGGGCAGGCCAGGGTAGGAGACTGAGTGTAGGGCAGAGTGGGGGTGGGGATGCAGGGCAGGGTGTGAGTGTGGGGGCAGGGCAGGAGACTGGGTGCAGGGCAGAGTTGGAGACTGGGTGCAGGGCAGAGTGGGTGCAGGGTGTGAGTGTGGGTGCAGGGCAGAGTGGGTGCAGGGTGTGAGTGTGGGTGCAGGGCAGAGTGGGTGCAGGGTGTGAGTGTGGGGGCAGGGCTGGGTGCAGGGCAGAGTTGGAGACTGGGTGCAGGGGCACAGTGCAAAGTGCTGGGTGCAAAGTGCCAGGGCTGGGTGCAAAGTGCCAGGGTGCAAAGTTCTGGGTGCAAAGTGCCAGGGCTGGGTGCAAAGTGCCAGGGTGCAAAGTGCCAGGGCTGGGGCAAAGTGCTGGGTGCAAAGTGCCGGGTGCAAAGTGCCAGGGGTGGGGCAAAGTGCTGGGTGCAAAGTGCCAGGGCTGGGTGCAAAGTGCTGGGTGCAAAGTGCCGGGTGCAAAGTGCTGGGTGCAAAGTGCCAGGGCTGGGGCAAAGTTTCTTGAACAGTAATAGTCCACCTCTTTTCAGAATGTTTGGGGTTATTTTGTTTCATAAATATTGTGTTTGGGTTTTTGTACTTTGAACATATTGTTTTTTTATTACATCATAACAAAATAAGAATGTTAATGTAAATTTTAAGTTGTTTTTTAACATCCAGTTCATTAAATTTTAAATAAACAAAAAATTTGCATATTGTTTTTTTTTTATCCGATTAATCGATTAATCGAAAAAAATAATCGGCCAACTAATCGATTATTAAAATAATCGTTAGTTGCAGCCCTAGTGTCAATTGCCGCCAACAGGTTTTTTTTTTCTATTAATTGTAAAGGAGTTAAACAGATGTAGAAAGTAATCTAACATTGCTTTTTTTCTTCTAAACTGTTGCTGTGAGGTATTCAGCAACACCTAAAACTGCGGCAGGTGCCGTCACACTACCTGGACCGTCAACTTGCACCCCTGGACCGTCAACTTGCACCATATTAAATATGGCATTGTCCACCTGCTTTAAAATAAGATAGGAGGTGATAGATTGCCTCCTAAAATATCAATATCAAGGCCTTCAGCAACATCGATAACCCACCCCAGGATGCACTGTGACCACTCCAGAGAATGGTCACAAACACCATAGTGAGATTTTGCCTCTGGCAAGATGGCGGTGCCCAGTTTACTAATCACACTGAACTGTGTAGAGACAGAATCCTGAATCAAACTTAGTTGTTTCAGAGATTGAAACCTTTTGCGTGTGTGTGTGTGTGTGGTGTAACCCCAAAACCAACCAGCTATTTCTATCAGGTTTATTAGTAATGCACAATGAAGGGAGGAGATGAAGCATGAGTGATTTAGACATAGCTTTAACCCCTTTCCACAAAACATGCCAGGCAAATTTTCCTTTTTATTATGCAAACTCTATTTTGGATATTGTGGATCAAAAGACTTTGTAGAGCACTACATGACCCAAATATCCAGTGGTGCAAGGGTTACAAACACAAAATTATTAGTTCTTATGAGACTGGCTAACTCAGAGTATTACATTAATTAGATTCTTCATGGCCTGATGCATTTTTTTTTGTATGTGTGCAGGAACACTCGAAGAGCTACAAGCTTGAACACAGGGAATGCAAGCTTTGCCAACACCTAATTCTAAAGCAACTAGAAATGTGTACACACATTTTTTTTATATATATATAAATAAAACACACAAATGTTATATTCTTAGAATATTTCGCAATTCCACAGACATTCACCCAAAATAAGTGCTAAGTGCAAGCTAATAGTACAAGGAGCAAAATGCTTAACTGGAAAACCCAACTACTGCGTTAGGTTTAAAATATGTTCAACATTTAATATCTAAAGCAAGCAACACATACAATTAGATTTCTGGGTGTTGCATACTCATTTCACTGCCCCATAAAACCAGTTTAAAACTTGCATTCCATATCAACATATAGGTATGAACTTTATTCCTATATTTAATGCACGTGTTGAAATCTACACACCCCCTTTAAACGTTATTAGGAGCCATTTAAAAAGTGACCACTAAGTGGCCTTATGACTACAAGTTAAATGTTCCTTGGATGATTTAATTTGCAACTATGGCAATAAAACAACTTTTGAAATTGGCTTATTTAAGAAAAGTGATTCTAGTGCAAACACACACAGTCTTCATTAATTTAATCATAAGAAACCATTTGTATGATATACCAGACAAATTTTACCACAGGCTTGCAATTTCTTACGAATTATTTAGTGGTGAAGGATGGGAGAATGTTGCAACATATCACTAAATTGCATCTTGTAAAATTACCTTTAATTTTTAGACTCCCTACAGTTAGCAGCATACGTAAGCCAATATATTTGCGTATACTTGCTGCAGCATTCCCAAATCAAGAGGTAAGTTTCAAAAATTAATGTAATATTAATTTGACAGAACATATTTCTCCCAGCCAGTTGTCAACAAAAAGGGAGAGAGATCTAAAGACCAAGAAAAAAAATGATGACCTCTTATGGTAGCTCATGCGCATGTTAAAAAAATGTCCTACTCACAAACTTCTCTGAACCCTGACATTAAACCAGTGACTGGCCCCTACTACACAAAAGGATAAACTGTGGGGAAAGGACTCTAAAAGTATGTAGGAGAAACGAGGTCCCAAAGATATTCCACCAAAATCCCAGTCTCCGTTCCGCCATTGAAATAATATGGATAGAATCTCAATTTCCAAAATCTAGTTATTACGAATTCTTTGACTCCTGGCCTTATAGACCTCAATGAGGAGGTCCTTAACATACTGGATTTCTCTTTCAATTGAATCAGACTTCTCTTTCAGCTCCCTGTTTCTGACTTCTAGACTCTGGCACTCTTCATCAAGTGCATCGTACTCTGCACGTTTCCGTTGACGGTATCGCAAAGCTGCTGTCTTATTTTGGTCTCTCTTCTTCTGTTTACGATCACCCTTTTGATTAATGGTGGTACTTTTACTGCTCGGCAAAGTAATGGGACGGTCATACGGTGAAGACCTATTCAGGTGTTTGTATTGTGCTGGCGGGTCAGTGGTGTAATTTAGAACAGCAAGATCCTGCAAATTTTCACAAGGGAAATCACTAGAAACATTAGTGTATAGATTTAGTAGGTCAAGGCAACCAGAGTCCAGTGTCTCTAGTGCAACAGTTGGAGATGATGGGGTATCTGTTACATAGGCCTGGAACTCTACTTCCTTTCCACCTAGCTGCTGATCAGGTGTGGGGAAAATGAAGTGCCCTTCATGAGAAGGTGGTGTGCAAGGAGCCACTTGATCTGGAGGTACAGGAAGACCTGGGGAGGGTGTCTCCTCCAGGAAGTAGTCTTCCATTTGCTCTAGCTCTTTCTTCAGAAGCGTAGCCATCACCTCCAAGTCTGGCGCTGGAGGGGCTGGCACCAATAGATCCATACAGCCTGGAAGAAAGCATGAGAAATCCACTCTTTCAGTCATCCAATCCGCGAATCCATCACCTGTTAAATGAGAAGGAATTTTTTTAGGCTACACACATCAGTAAGATAAAACAAATTACATCTGTATACACAAGCTACAATTTCAGGTTACCTGCCAGACACTCTGATCCATCACAACTAGCGTTTACAATGTCTTCCATGGGCACGGGTATTTGTTCATAGTGATTTCGATGAGCAGGAATCTTAAGATCTGCCCGCCAGTGCAGAGTGCTAACTGGCAACATAGACATCTCCAGGTCCAAGTTTAAAGCCGTCAGGAGAGACATTTCGACCAGGATTATTTAGTTTCACACCTGAGAACGGATTAAAGGCACAATTCCTGCTGTAACCGGCAGCGGAAGGTGCAGCGCAAGAAAGAGACCTGTAAATAATAGGGAAAAGTATAAGTCACAAAACAAAATTTACATTAACATGCACGAGCAGTATATCTAAGAGGTGGTCTATAATTTTTGGTTATATGCACATACAATCCAGAACACTAGAGTAGGTGTAGTTCTTACTATGAAATGAAGTGTTCTATGCTTAAAATGAGCCATTTAATGTAATCTGACTATTGTAAAAAAAGCCAATTGAAAGTGATATTGAGGCTACAAGCAGAGTGACAATTAAAAATGTAATAAGTAATAAGAGCATGCAAAATTTGTGGTATTTCAGTTTTTTTGTGAGGAAAATGCAAATGCATATTGGGGACTCTACAGAAGCTGTCATGCATTAACAAGGGGGGGGGAGGAGGAATCTGAAGGGACCACTCAGCTAGAATATGCATTAGAGTGCAAATGATGGCTGGAGTGTATCTTTAAACTCTTGAGTGCTTAATGATGTAATGTTTTAATTCTTTTCATTTGCATTTCCTATAGGATGCACTTTTTGTCTCATTAGTAGAGATGCCATTGTGTGGCTAAACCTGATAAGAGACCCACCACAAAGAGATAATAATGTTTTTTTCTGTATGCTAATCTATATTACTGTACACATGACTGTAGTCTATGTTAAAAAAGGAGAAACCAGGAGTCTATCTAGATAAGATCACAAATCTGAGGCAGAGGCATCTGTGGCAAGAACAATTGCCACTGATGTTTTGAGAATACCAGCAGAGCAGTCTGGCTATCACAGAATGTAGTATCAAGCAGCACAATGTTTTATACATGTTCAAGGCTTGCGAGATTGTCTGCTGCAATAGTTTAAAATGATGCATGCTCCAAGGTTTTTCTGGAAGAGTAGCCGTCATGAATAAGTTTACATAAAGGCAAAATCCAGAGTCTTATCACTTATTTAACCAAATATTCCAAACGAGAAAAATAGCCCTCTTAAAACAGAATAGCTGTTCTGGAAGCAATATTTGAAAATATTGGCTTCAGCCTTTTATCAAATCAGCCAATTAGCTTACAATTCAGAATCTCTCACACAAATACTGATGCTATTCTTACAGGACTCCATCATCTGACTATTCTGGCACCTTGAAGATTGAAGATGCATTTAAAGCCAATCTTAGTGACTTAAAGGGGGTTTACTCTATGGCCCTGAAGATAATTAGGCAGTTTGACCTCATCAACCAAAAACAAACATAAAATGGAAGAGTGGTATGCATGGCCAATACCATTTACTTTAGGATTATCCAGGAAAGCTTGATTATTTTCATCAAAAACAAGCATTGACTTTATCCTATTTCAGTCCAAAATACAGGATACATACTGGCTTTTTATCAAATCAATTAATGCCGTCAGGAAGTGGGCACCAAAACAAGCTAATAAAAAGCTAGCCTACTATGCCAAAATATTTGGCATAATCTTATGAATGCAGGAAGGTTGGCTTCTCACTTTTACCATGTTGCCTCTTTAACCCCTTAATGACAATTGACGTGCCAGCACCGTCATGACTTTATAGGGGTGCAGAAATCGATCTACGTTCGCTTTCTGCACCCAAACGGTGTTGCTGCAATGCCTCGACATTCAGCAACACCATGATCGGCATCAGGGGCCCGTGTCTGGCCCCTCCCCGCGGCATCAACATCCGCCATACACTGTATGGTGGCGGACGCCCATTTTAAGAGTGTTTAGGAGGTGATCAAAGATAAAATATTGGGTATTTCTAAACTTAGGACGAATAGTAGAATCTATTTAGCAGTTTCTTTCATTACCTTTTATAGATGAGTAAAAGATTTTTCAACTAAAAGTTAGAAAGTCATTTTTTTTCTAAATTTATCACATTTTATACTTTTTTTAATAGTAAATAATAAGAAAGCCCTTCTTGTCCTGAAAAAAAAAAACTTGTGTGGGTACAGTAAACGGGAAAGAAGAAAATTACAGCTAAACACGAGCAGTGCAGAAATGTTAAAACAGCCATTTTCACAAAGGGGTTAATATAATTAACACACTTTTCTTAGATTTATCCGGTATAGGCTAATCACAAGATAATGACCAGTTAAGAGCCCACTAGGGCAATCCTTGACAACCTGGGTACAATGCCTGCTATATTATTTTTTTGTTTGTTTGTTTTGTTTTAAACTGATGTGCCAATTGTCTCCCACACTTTTGCTTTGGTGGCCAAGCTAGTCTGCTTATTAGGTTTGTACAGCAAATGCATGAAGCGTAAATGAAGTAAACAGTAAAAAAAACAATACCAATATATAATGTGTGGGTAAACTAAACACGGAAAAGGGGAATCATGGCAAAAAAAGGACATCACCTAGGGGGGGTAAACCCCTGTGCCACAAACCAGGTTAACAGAGTTGCATTATTTATCCTGATTGGTAGAATCAGAAGAGATATTTAAGTGGTATAATAAATGTGATTGAGGGGAAAAAGTACCATTAACCCCTTAATGACAATTGCCGGTCCTGGCACGGCACGGAAAAGCATGTGCTTTACGACAATTGACGTGCCAGGACCGGCACGTCTTTAAACGGGTGCAGAAAGCGATCTACTATCGCTTTCTGCACCCAAAAAGCGTTGCTGAATGCCTCGACCTCGAGGCATTCAGCAACGCCGCGATCGGCACGAAGGGGCCATCTCTGGCCCCTCCACGGGGCGTCAACATCCGCCATACTTTGTATGGCGGCGGACGCCCGTTTTAAAAGCGTTTAGGAGGCGATCGACGATCGCCTCCTAAACTTAAATGGTGTCGCTGGAATGCCTCGATCAGGAGGCATCCAGCGACACCAAACACTAACCTTTTGATGGGCTGTGACCGCTCCGGAGAGCGGTCACAGCCGCAGCTGCCGGCAATCTTCGCCATCAAGGAAGATGGCCGCCGTCCTGTAACAGGAACCACAAATTTTAAAAGTTCGCTAGATGGTCCAGACCATCTAGAGAACTTTGGCTCCACTTGCAGGTTGAATACAGGTACTGCATTCACCATGCAAGTCAATGGAGCCCAGCTTTCTAATCACAGTGTGATTAGTAAAAATAAATTAAAAAATAAAATAAAATTAATAATAATTAGAAAAAAATAGTAAAAAAACAGTAAAATGTAAAAATCATTTCCCACTGATGTCACTATCAGGGGAACCTCCAAGTTGAAAAAAAATGTTAAATTTTTTTTTAAAAAAAATAATAAAAAAAAAATATATATATATATAAAAAATATATTTTTGTGAGCAAGTCCTAAAATTAGCATATTAGCTTAAAACAATTCTCGCATGGAAAGAGTTAAAATACTGGCATATTAAATGCCCGTGGGGTGTCTACTTTTAAAAAATGTATGATTTGATGGGGTAAATTGAATGGGCCAGGTTCAACAACGTCCCAATTAACACGGGGGGAAGGATGGCCACACATCTAATTTCCAATTAGAAAAATGCACACGTACCAAATGTGGCCTTTTAGTTCCCCCAAAAAATGACACACCCATGCATGTGGGGTATCACTGCACTCAGGAGATGTTGCTGAACACATTATGGGGTGTCGTGTGACAGCGGCATATACCAGGAGCTGTAAATTCATACATAAAGTAGGTGTGTGTGGGAAAAATACACACACAAAAATATTACTGCAAACTTTGAAAAAATGCTGGTGGTAAAATATGTGCATGCAAAGAGTTAAAATACCAGCATTTAAAATACCCTGTGGTGTCTAGTTTTGAAAAATATATGGTTTTGTTGGGCACACTGAAATTGCCTGGCTCAAAGATGTACCAAATAGGGCATGGGCAGTGGATCCCAAATGCCAAAGTTCAACATTGAAAAATGCGCATGCCCCAAATGTGGCCCTTTTGCCCCCAAACAGCCAGGCAAAATCATTCATGTGGGGTATCGCTGCGCTCAGGAGATGTTGCTGAACACATATTGGGGTGTTTTGTGATAGTGACATAAACTAGAACATTTTAATTCATACCTGAAGTAAAATGTGTATGACAAAACAAATGCAAAAAAATGACTACCATAAAGTTTGACAAAGACTGGTGGTAGATATGGTGCATGGAAAGAGTTAAAATACTAGCATTTGGAATACCCTGGGCTGTCTAGTTTTCAAAAATATATGACTTGATGGGGTAAATTGCATTGGCCGGGTTCATAGATACCCGAAATGGCACATGGGGGGAAGAATTACCAGATTTGGAAAAAATGGCTTTGAAATAGCAAAACGCTACCTGTACTTATTGCCCCATAATGGGTAGAAAAAAGCAAAAAAACATAAAAACATTGGGTATTTCTAAACTCAGGACAAATAGTAGAATCTATTTAGCAGGTTTTTTCATTACCTTTTATAGATGAGTAAAAGATTTTTCAACTAAAAGTTAGAAACAGTCATTTTTTTCTAAATTTTTCACCATATTTTATAATTTTTTTAATAGTAAATAATATGATACAATCAAAACAATGTCATCTAAAGAAAGCCCTTCTTGTCCTGAAAAAAACAATATCTAATGTGTGTGGGTTCAGTAAACGGGAAAGAAGAAAATTACAGCTAAACACAAGCAGCGCAGAAATGTTAAAAAGGCCATTGTCACAAAGGGTACAAAAAGTAAAATCAGCCTTTGTCTCGAAGGGGTTAAATGGTTGATAGCTAATCAACAATGACAGAGGGAAGTGACTTCAGCTTGGCACAACACCATATTTTGGGATCATTCCGTCTTATCTGTTGCTAGGCACAATCCTATTCCTAAGGCACATCAAGTTTTCAGTTTTGCCTTCAAAGCATGTATAATTATATGTTCTGCTTTGTGTGCAATTTTATCACATTTCTAAGCAATTATATTTACATTTTCTGTTCTACCTCATGTGCAAATGCTCTAAAGGGATCCATCTGAAATAACAAAAACAACTAAATTAAACCCACGGGAATAAAGCTGTTCCTGCTAGACAGTGATTAAAAACCAGGAGCACAAAAAAAGTAGTCTGCATGGAAACTAAAGATTATGCTTTTGTCTAAGCAAGCATAAAAAAAAAACATGACTATGCTATACTACTAAATAACTTACAATTAAGGGAAAGTTATGGGAAAAAATATCTTGGAGTTGTTAACTTATCTGCCTCTATAACCCAATATCTGCTTTTGTTCAAGTGG
This sequence comes from Spea hammondii, assembly GCA_029215755.1. Classification (NCBI taxonomy): domain Eukaryota; kingdom Metazoa; phylum Chordata; class Amphibia; order Anura; family Pelobatidae; genus Spea; species Spea hammondii. The sequence continues at coordinate 20,190,100 of JARDYJ010000010.1, read as the reverse complement.
AAGCTCTCCGTACTAAAGTTTTAGCAACATTGCTAAATAAAACAACATATTTTTCAGGACAATTCTAGCTTTTTATTAACACCCACATTTGGACAAACCTCGCATGATATCCCAAACTTATTTGATTTTTTTTTTATTATTTTAATTACGCAGCGCTTCAAACATTCAAAAAGGTATGACAGATTCAGACTAACTGTTACACGAGGTAAAGAGGGTCCCGCTCGCAAAAGCCGTCAGGTTTATACACGGCACTGATTACATTTAACACAGGTCGGGTCCGTCTTACTAACCCACGTGAACTTTTCATGGGGCAAAATATCCTGCCAAGTGTGCAAAGCTGTAGCATTCTGCGTAGCGAGGGGTGGATCCATGCCCTCATCGCTCCTAAGCACTACCCAAACTCTGGAGCCTGCACCAGGTAAGCGTCTCATGTTTAAACAAGCAGGAATCGAGAAGGGGAGAGACACCATTTTAACATGACTATATACATCATGCCAGCATAGAACGTACGTTTTACAATAAGGCACTTTAAAGGGGAGTCATCTACGTGCGCAGTTGTATATAACTGGCAAATCGCTAATTGTATGAACATACCGACTATATATATCAGTCAGCATGTTTGTACGATATGCCAGTTTTGTTATAACCCTCACTGCATTCGATAGATTAAAACAAAATGCAACGTAATAAACCGTTTTGCGCCTGAACAAATTACTCTGCTCCCAGAACCCTCCTGCTTGTCCTTTGTGTTTTTAAAAACTAATATTGATAAGAAATAGTTACACAACGTTTAGGTCACAGACACTGTTTTAAGTGAGTTCCCCCACCCCCCAATTGCGACTATTCACCACTATTTCAACCAGTACTGACTGAAAAACAGTTATTTGCCAGATAAACGCGTGTGTGTTTTATAATAATCACTTCATCGCTAGATCATAGTTATAAGCGTCGCTGGAACATGCGTTTAATAATGTGGCCGCTAAAATAGCTGCCCAACCATCAAATACGGTATTTTCGACTTAGATCCGACTGCCCGATAATCTAAATTCCAGGTATAAAAGATGCATTATCACAAGGACGATGGAAAAAGACCCAAACTATATGCCATACAACCCATAACATAGTTTGAAGCTGCAATCCGAACGTCATTATATCATGTTAGAGCAAGCTTGGTAAATATGATACCTTTATTAGCTTACGGATGTCATTAGATTCACTTAAACTTTACTGGCTAACTGTAGTGTGATCTATCAAGTATGCTCTTTTTCGTTTAACGGTTACCACGTTACAACTCTATACTGTTAGTCAGCCTTTAAGTGCGCATCCGGCACAAGGACAGTAAAACTGCTAAAAAGAGGGCACCCAGAAGAGACAACGTTTAACCTTACATTTCAAGTTGTTGATATACTTACATCATTTTTGCGGTTGCTGTATTGGCGCACAAGTGCAAATGCACACTTGTTGTAATGCGATCTTAGAAAGCCATAATAACGCACAAGATATCAACAATATAACATCAGCTTGATTAGTTTGAAATGATCTATTTGTTCCTGGAACCTCCGCGTATAGGACAATTTACGTCGATTGCATATCCATCCGCTGTTACCCTCCTCCTATGAAGGTTTGCAACTTTCAGCTAACAGTATAAGAAATGTCGTCTCTGTCAGTTTACGAGTGCTCGCCTTATTTTTAACGGCATAGTTCTGCAGTGAGTGTCAGATAATGATATAAAGTGTATTTTTGTAAAGAATAGGGACTTTTTTCCTCTCGGAAGGAAAAAGAGTAAACGTAAAATATTGCAACAGAATTGCATCAGCTAGAGAGAGAGGCGTGAATTCCCCTGATCTGTCACAAGACAGATAAATGTATTTTGTAATTGGTTGTTACTGAAATGGTTCTGCCCACCTAACGTGGGCTGACAGTGTAATATGTTAAAACTATTAAACTAGAGGTGAGGATACGAAGTATAGCTGATGTTTAATGGGGCCTGCTAAAAAGAAATGACAGAATAAAATGCCCAAAGGTGATATTTGGAAGCAAATTCATGTAGACTGTAATGAGAAGCAATAGTAAAACTAATTTTCCCAAGCCCAGTTACTTATTCACATTTTGTGCTGTTCGGGGCCTGAGTTCGGGTTTTGCATGAGAAATTAGGGACAATGGGACAGTAAAGTAACCCTTGGCACTCTGGAGGTTGTGTACTGTAATCCCTATTATGCATGTAATTATAACATAGTCCTCATCAGTATACGGTTAGCCGGACATAATATGATACAGTGCAGCTCATAAGCACACAATGAGTGACATGTTACACAGCATAAATCATTACTATATAATGAACCAGACACTGATGGTTGTACTGCACAACTCCCATCATTATATATTGGGCCAGACAATGACAGTGGTACAGCATAACTCCCATCAATATATAGCAAACCAGACACTGACGATGGTACAGCCTCACATAAATATCACCCTGCAACTGGCGGTGTGGTTGCAGAACAGGCCACATCATGGCCTCACATAAATGTAATTCTGCAACTGGCGACAGGGCCAGATTAACGTAGGGGCTGATGGAGCTGCAGCACCAGGCCCAGGGGCGGGCTGGGCAGGGGGGCAATAGAGTGAATAGACGGCAGCTGCAGAGGGGTGTGCTCCTCATTAGTAGATGGTTTAAATGGACATACCAGGCCTGTCAACCCTAATGACTGGGAGGAGCCGGTTACCTGCAGCCTTATTAAACCCTGCTAACCCTCATTACTTTGGTTGTGTATTGCCAGGCTGTGGAACCTGTCCATGTGCAGTTTCCAGCTCCCTTTTCATGCTACAGCAAGTTACCTGACTTAAACCTGCTTGACCTTCGGCATTTTGACCTTTGGCTTGTTCTACAACTATCCTGATTATTTCCTGTTCCGCAACCTTGACTTGTTTACCCTTTATGATCCTGGACCGCCTGCCTTTGACCCTCCTGGAGTGATTATTGTCTTTTGCTTTTGGACTGTCTGCTTCTGGGTGTCTACACCATCTGCATGAAAGCTCCCAACCCAGTCCTGACAAAGGCAGTCACTGAGGGAGGTACAGAATAACACTCATCATAATATACTGAGGCTGACAGTCGTATACCACAACTCCCATCATTATATAGTGTGCCAGACACAGAAGGTGATACAGCATGACTCATATTTGGGCTGCAACTAACGATTATTTTCATAATCGATTAGTTGGCCGATTATTTTTTCGATTAAATCGATTAATCGGATAAAAAAAATTACATTTTTCATTTATTTTAAATTATTTAATAAAGTAACATAGGATGTTAAAAACAAACGGCAGAATAACAATTTTTTCTTGTTTTTATTTCCCCAACCTGCCCCCCAGTTATGCATATTTGAGCCCTCCCCGACATGCCACACTGCCCTCCCCACATATGCCTTATATACCCTATATGCCTTATACCCCCAGATATGTCACTCCTTCCTCCTCAGGTATGCCGTACACCCCCCTGATATGCCATAGTGCCCTCATAGGATTTGTAGACTAGTTCACAGACACAATACTTTTATAAATAAATACAGGATTAATCTTCACTGCCCCCAGGATTTAGATTCCCCTCAGTTTGCCCCCCTTTACCTCTAACTGCACCTTAAATTAATTAAATTAACCCTCAGTCCTCTGCATTAAATTAATCCTGAAGAGAAGACCCCATTAACCACAACTGCCCATAAATTAACCCTGAAGACCCCATCAACCACAACTGCCCCTAAATTAATCCATTACCTATAACTGCCCCTAAATTAACCCTAAACACCCCATTAACCACAACTGCCCCTAAATTAACCTTAAACACCCCATCAACCACAACTGCCCCTAAATTAACCCTAAACACCCCATCAATCACCACTGCCCCTCAATTAACCCTAAACACCCCATTAACTATAACTGCCCCTAAATTAACCCTACACACCCCATTAACTATAACTGCCCCAAAATTAACCCTAAACACCCCATTAACTATAACTGCCCCTAAGTTAACCCTAAACACCCCATTAACTATAACTGCCCCTAAGTTAACCCTAAACACCCCATTAACTATAACTGCCCCTAAGTCAACCCTAAACACCCCGTTAACAATAACTGCCCTTAAGTTAACCCTAAACACCCCATTAACTATAACTGCCCCTAAGTTAACCCTAAACACCCCATTAACTATAACTGCCCCTAAGTTAACCCTAAACACCCCATTAACTATAACTGCCCTTAAGTTAACCCTAAACACCCCATTAACTATAACTGCCCCTAAATTAACCCCACCTCCCCTAACTTTCAGCAGCCCAAATATTAATTTTATACTCACAGTTAGATGAGTGTCACAGCCATGGCGATGCTAAGAAAATGGGCGGAGCCAATTGTCCGTTTGGCTCCGCCCCTTTCTTCCTCCCTGTACCTCCCTGCAGTCACTGCCGATTGGCCCCGCCCCTTTCTTTCTCCAGCAGCGATTGCAGGGAGGGACTGGAAAAAGGAAGTGGGCGGGCCAATCGGCAGTGACTGCAGGGAGGAACTGTAAGTAGCAACTGCTGCTGTGACTCCTGTGAGTCACACTAAACGAATTATAACACGAGGGGTATTTTTCAGAGCATTTGCTCTGAAAAAACCCTCATTTTCTAATCGATAAAAATCGATTAAACTAATCGATAATGAAATTCGTTGCCAACGAATTTCATTATCGATTATCATCGATTTTATCGATTAGTTGTTGCAGCCCTACTCATATCATTATATTTCCAGCACAGAGGGTGGTGCATCATTATAGAGTAAGCCAGACACAGATGGTGGTATAGTATAACTTCCATCACTACATACTGAGCCAGACTCAGACAGTGGTATAGTATAACACATATCGTTATATCGCAAACCAGACACAGATGGTTGTACAGCTTAACTCCCTGCACTATATACTGAGCTAGACATTGATAGTGGTACAGCATAATTCCCATAATCATTTTCGCTTGCATTTTGGTGCTCTTTCACCCTTATTCACTCTCTCTCACATTCTCACTCACTCTTTCTCACACTCTTTTACATTTTCACACTCTCACTCTTATTCATGTTCTCTCCCTCATGCTTTCTCACATACTCACGCTATCTCACACTCCCAGACTCTCACTCTTAAGCTCTCCCACATTCTAACTCTTATTCACGCTATCTCACATTCTCTTACACGCCAACTCTTATTGTCCCGGACCGCAACTCAGCCTATCACCCGAGTACCCTCGGTTACCTACTTTTCCCGCTGCCCAGTGGCGGTCCTTCTTGGGCTGTGTTTCGTGGAGGCGACATGACGCGCATAGCGCTAAGTTATTGGCTGGCTTGGAAGCACGGCAGGTTTAAAAACTGAGCACTTACCGTCATTCAGTGCTCGGTTGTTGTACTGGCTGAGCTACTACTCTTGCAGTAGATATCCTACACTACTTGTTGATGATTTCTGCATGTTCTTGACTACGTTGATTTCTCCATTCCTGACCCGGCTTGCCTGACTGTTCTACAATACTCTGTTGCTGATATTTGCCTGTTTCCTGAGGACGCTGATTTCTCCATTCCTGACCCGGCTTGTTTGACCATTCTAAGTTTGGACTGTGTACGTTACCTGTGCCTATCGTTGCAATCAGTGCATACTGGGTTCCTCACCTAAATTCCACTTTACAAGCGTTACGCTTATTCATGTTCTCTCACATTCTCACTTTCATGCTCTCACACTATCTCTCGTACTCTCACACTCTCTCACTCTTGTTCTCTCACACTCTCACTCACTCTTATTCATTCTCTCTCACAGTCACTCATGGTAACACTCATACTCACACACTTTCTCATAATCTCTCACTCTGACATGCACTCACATTCTCACTCACATTCTTATTCATGCTCTCTTTTACACTCACTCTTATTCATTCACTCTCACTGTCTTGTTCTCTTATTCACAAACTCACAACACTCACTCATGCTCTCTCACACTCTAATTTACAATCTCTCTCGCACTCTCACCCTCTCACTCCCACTGTCGTACACTCTCTCTCTCTCAATGTCTCCCTACCTTTTGTGCCGACCACTTCCATGTCACTGTCTCCTTTCCTGCAGATCCACTTCTTCTCTTGCCTCTTCTTCTTATTATTTCTGTCTCCTTCTTCCTGGCATCAGCTCTGCTGACCGAGGCCTCACGGAGCACTTGCTCAGGCCTGTCCTGGAGAAAGAAGGCGGGCATTTTAGATACAGCTTTACTGATCCAAAGAGACTCAGTAAAGGTGGTGGTAGGGCCTCCCACAAGCTGTACCGAGTCTCTGCAGCTCAGTGCAGAGAGACGAGAGACACATATACCGGGACACCTGCCAGGACAAAATCGGGACAGTTGGCAAGTATGACTCCACCCATCATATGCACTTTAATGGATACGATAGCTGAGAGATACCTTTAAATTTACACGGTGTCCCACTTGCAAATTGATAGGGGACGCTGCAGATGACCCCATATGCATTTACATTGAGGTTCCCACAGATGACCAAAAATTAGTTTTGTATAATTAGGTTTTTCTGTGTTTCTCCTTTGTTTTATTTTTACAAACTGTATTATATACTGTGTGTCTAAATTGTTATCACCTTTGTTCATATTTGTGTACAAAAGCACTGTGACATTCGTCAGATTAAACTATATATTAATCCAGTTTCTGTCTCTGTGCTTTAACAAAACTCTACCTTCCTAGAAAGCTGGAATAAACCACATTACTTAATTGTTTTAGTTAAATTGGCTTTTATACGGTTTTAAACGGTTCAGTGTGGTACTGGGCGTTAACGAAGCGCCCATAAACTGTAGTCAGCTTAAAACATAACTTGGTGGTGGCAGCGTATTACCAGTCTGGTGTGGGCTTTTGTGGCGTGTTTAAGGGTTAAGTGAGTGACCAGAGGGCTGGTATTGTTAACCCTTGCACACCCACACCCTATTTGTCCGGTTATCCGATAGCTAGCCGTGACACCATGTTAGGCTGAACATATCAGCCCCTAGGTACACAGTGGTACTTATCACCAGTTAACTCTAGTGCTGCCTCAGCAAATGTTTTTGGAGGTTCTAATGGGACCCTCCACGACCGCCTTTAATGTTGATTGGACCCTGGGCATTAGCGTGCCCCCACACACGCTCCCTAGCATGCAATCACACCCTCAACACCCTCTGTCCCATGCGTAGGTTCTAAAAGCACTATCATTGATTTAAATTTGGGCACAGAGGAGGTGGGGAGCTGCGTTGTCTCCATAAGGTAAGTAATTCTTTTTTTTTAGGTTTTTTAGGTTGACATGCAATTTATATTCCATGCTCATATGCATAAAATGTCTCTTTAACAGAGATTAAAGGTGTATTTTAGCATAAAGAACAGTCTGGATTTTTAGGCGCTGTCTAGCATAACTGTTCCACTTTCCCAATTTTGCATGCAGGTAGGGATCAAGGGTTAGTTAAGGAGATCATCTGATCTTTTATATAGTGCACCAAAAGGAGAGGAAAGTGGATAGAACAAAAATGAAAAAGGAGAGAAAAGAGAAAAAAGAGTGAGAAGATAAGAGAAAGGACAGGTGATAATTTGGTGATTCCTGACAGAAACAACCCAAATATTAAACCACTCCTTTGTGAAATCTTGTCTTGATTATTGCCACGTCCTAGTAACTGATCTGAACTTCTACCACCTTTCACCGATCAAATCTATCCTCAACACTGTAGTTAGACTATTCTTTGTTCCTCATCTGCTGCTCTGCTATGCCAATTGCCCCTGACCTACAGAGCCCTTAAAACTCTGCACCCACCTACATCTCTTCCCTTTCATGAAATGCTTCTCCCTGTCAGACTTTCTCCCTTTTTTATAAAGTTTCAAAAGCTCTCTGAAAACCAACCCTTTTTGAGAAGCATACAATCCTTTTTCCGAACACTTGGCCAGCATCCTAATCAAGGCATTTGAACGACCTACAACCGTAAAGGTTGTAGGTCGTTCAAATGCCTTGATTAGGATGCTGGCCAAGTGTTCGGAAAAAGGGTTGTATGCTTCTCAAAAAAGGTTTTTTGGAGAGACCATCCTGACTCAATCAATTCATCCTTATCCAAAGTTAGTCCTCTCCTACTGTTTCACTTCCCCCTCAACCACAGACTAGATTGTAAGCTGTATAATGGGAATGCCCATAAACACAATAGAAATTAAAGGAAGACTGCAGCCTCCCAGGAAGCAACCTAAAGAAACAATGCATATTAAAGTACTTTGTAAGTACAGGTTGGGTGTCTATTTTCTAAAATGCTTGGGCCCAGAAGGATTTCGCATAAGGGATATCTTCTGATAACAGATTTGTGACCGCTCCGTTTTCAGGCTTTTCCCCACTGACCATGAGTGCTTCCTGTCCATTGCTCTGGTGAAGTCGGAACAACAGAACTCTCTCATTCTCGTTCACTCTCACCCTCTCTAAATGTTTACGTACCTTCTCTGTTGGCTGCTTCTGCTGACAACTTCCGCCTCCGGATTTTTTTCTTCTACATCTTCTCTGTTCTATCTTTGTCAGCATCTCCGTGGACATAACTGCCAAAGTGGCAGTGGATGCAGTGAACCGCGACCCTTTAAGCTGGAGGCGGAGTCCCTGACATCACCAAGGGGCAGCCTTTTTAAAATACACTGAGTGCTTAATGTCAGCACTCAGGTGTTTAGATACTATTTGTACATGTCCCAAGTCACCGTGCTTCTGACACGGTATTGCGCCAGCTCTGACCCCTGCTGTCTCCTGGATTCACATTTAGAATGCTGCCTGCTCTTGACCTTTGGATTTTGACACAGACTTTTTCTATTTCCTCTAAGTCATTATCTGAGGTACAGATACAGGTTTTAGAAAAGGGATTGGCTTTTGTTCCTATATTTAATGGTAACAAATTCTTACTTCATTGATGAAAAGACTTTTAAATTTCTTACTGTGAATTTTGCCAAGGTGTCACGTTTCCCCATGCGCTGACCGGACTTGTTTATATTTTGCATTATTCATTTCTCGTTTCCTGCCACTAGTGGCCGCCCTAGCCAATCAGGACATCCTAGACTAATTATCAGGTCCAGCTGCAGTGGCTTACCTGATCAAGTCAGCCTTGATAAACCTGCCCAGCCCTGCAGTCTGGGCCTTGACATTAATGTTGGAGGACTACCTGTTTGGTTCCTGATTTGTTCCTGTACCTGCCTTGTTCCTGTACCTGCCTTGTTCCTGTACCTGCCTTGTTCCTGTACCTGCCTTGTTCCTGTACCTGCCTTGTTCCTGTACCTGCCTTGTTCCTGTACCTGCCTTGTTCCTGTACCTGCCTTGTTCCTGTACCTGCCTTGTTCCTGTACCTGCCTTGTTCCTGTACCTGCCTTGTTCCTGTACCTGCCTTGTTCCTGTACCTGCCTTGTTCAAGGACTACCTGTTTAGTTCCTGCCTTGCTCCAGTACCTGCCTTGCTTCAGAACCTGTCAGAACCTGCCTTGCTCCAGTACCTGCCTTGCTCCAGTACCTGCCTTGCTCCAGTACCTGCCTTGCTCCAGTACCTGCCTTGCTCCAGTTCCTGCCTTGCTCCAGTTCCTGCCTTGCTCCAGTACCTGCCTTGCTCCAGTACCTGCCTTGCTCCAGTACCTGCCATGTTCCTGAGTTGCGGCCTGCGCCCCACTAAGTGGACTCCTAAGTAGAGTACCCTGCAAGTGGGCAACCTGCCGTGTGCCCTGCAAGTGGGCAACCTGCCATGTTCCTGAGTTGCGGCCAGAGCCCCACTAAGTGGACTCCCAATTGGAGTGCCCAGCATCGTTACTCCCAGGATGACTGCCCACTAGCGGACTACCCCTGGTTGAGTGCCCTGCAAGTGGGCAACCTGCCGTGTGCCCTGCAAGTGGGCAACCTGCCGTGTGCCCTGGAAGAGGGCTTCAAGTCGTGTGCCCCGCAAGTGGGCTTATCTGCCGTGTGCCCCGCAAGGGGGCTTATCTGCCGTGTGCCCCGCAAGGGGGCTTGTCTGCCGTGTGCCCCGCAAGGGGGCTTGTCTGCCGTGTGCCCGCAAGAGGGCTTATCTGCCGTGTGCCCGCAAGAGGGCTTATCTGCCGTGTGCCCGCAAGAGGGCTTATCTGCCGTGTGCCCCGCAAGGGGGCTTATCTGCCGTGTGCCCCGCAAGGGGGCTTATCTGCCGTGTGCCCCGCAAGGGGGCTTATCTGCCGTGTGCCCCGCAAGGGGGCTTATCTGCCGTGTGCCCCGCAAGGGGGCTTATCTGCCGTGTGCCCCGCAAGAGGGCTTATCTGCCGTGTGCCCCGCAAGAGGGCTTATCTGCCGTGTGCCCCGCAAGAGGGCTTATCTGCCGTGTGCCCCGCAAGAGGGCTTATCTGCCGTGTGCCCCGCAAGAGGGCTTATCTGCCGTGTGCCCCGCAAGAGGGCTTATCTGCCGTGTGCCCCGCAAGAGGGCTTATCTGCCGTGTGCCCCGCAAGAGGGCTTATCTGCCGTGTGCCCCGCAAGGGGGCTTATCTGCCGTGTGCCCCGCAAGGGGGCTTATCTGCCGTGTGCCCCGCAAGAGGGCTTATCTGCCGTGTGCCCCGCAAGAGGGCTTATCTGCCGTGTGCCCCGCAAGTGGGCTTCCTGCCAAGTCGCGTGACTTTCTTTGTATTTATTGATGTACCACCTTATTCAATACAACTCTTGATCCAGATCTGTTGTCTGTTGTATGTTGTATCCCCTGCACCTGGGCTCCTTATCCATCTGTGTCCTCGGTTCGTGACACAAGGTCCCTTTCCTATATTTAATTGCAAAAACACATAAGAAACTGATCCAAAAGGAAGACCGATGGTATCGGGTATCAGCTCTATCCTATAATCTCTCTTTCTAGATGCAAATCTACAACCATTGGTCCTACAAATTAGATCTTACATAAAAGACATGACAGATTTTATTAAGAAATTCCAGGCTTTTGACAAAGTTCCCAACAATGTTACACTTTGCACTATGGATATAGAAAACCTATATACATCCATCCTATATACATTCATCCCTCATCCGGAAAGTATTAAAACCATCATTGCTGCTATTCAACAGCTTGAGTTTTTATCATTGGTCCTTTGTAAAAACTATTTTAATTTTGAGAATACGTTTTATCTTCAAATTCATGGAATGGCCATGGGGTCAAATGTGGCACCATCATATGCTAATTTTTTTGTTGAGGAAGTATTTGTATATCCAAGTGATTATTTCATTAACTGCATACAGGGGCGTAACTAGATGCCTCAGGGCCCGGGTGCGAGAATCTGTTAAGGGCCCCCCCACCCCCCCACCCCCTCACCCCCCCAAAAAAACATGATTTTTACCCAACAATTTTTTTTCAACAAATTCAATTTACATATTGAATCATATCTGTAAAAAAATCAAAGAAAAAGGGGCGCATGTACAAAGGGCATAATCCAGGGGTGTCCAAGTTTTTTCTGCAGTGGGCCACTTCATCAGAATTGTATACGTGCGCGGGCCGCACTCATTTTTCACTGTGACAAAAAATATGGCCTTTAATAAAATATGCAGATTAAAATAAAGTAAAATGACACAAAACCTTTACTCTTCCTCTCACTGATTTCTGGGCCTTGAAAGTTTTGCGACTACAAATTCAGGATTCCCTAGATTTATTCTAGGGATGAACTAAAATGAAAATTCTGGACCAAAACATTCAGGGTTCACTTAGCCAAAACCGAAAATGACCCCCACCTTTAAAAATAATAATAAAAACTCACATGTTTAATAAAAGTAGGTAACACACAATTGGACAAAATTAGCAATATGACTTGGCATGATAGGAGTGTGATTGCTAACAGCAATCACACTCCTATCATACCCAGGCAACCAGTAAATGCTGGTACCTAGGCATGATGGGACTGTGCTCGCTGTGATTGCTGTTAGCAATCACACTCCTATCATGCCAAGTCAGCCAGTACATGTGATGTGCAGACCCCATACTGCTGGCAGCATCACTACACAAGGGGGGCAGCTAGCTAGGTTTCAGCATGTACTGGCTGACTTGGCATGATAGGAGTGTGATTGCTAACAGTAGTCACAGTCCCATCATGCCTAGGTTCCAGCACTTACACATCCATCCAGTAAATGCTGGAACCTAGGCATGATGGGACTGTGATTGCTGTTAGCAATCACACTCCTATCATGCCAAGTCAGCCAGTACATGCTAGTACAGGGTGGCTGTAAGTGCAGACCCCATACTGCTGGCAGCATCAATACACAAGGGGGGCAGCTGGCCAGGTTTCAGCATGTACTGGCTGACTTGGCATGATAGGAGTGTGATTGCTAACAGCAATCACAGTCCCATCATGCCTAGGTTCCAGCACTTACACATCCATGCTATCACACACACACACACACACACACTCATTTATTCATATAATCATTCATTCACAGATTCATTCCCTCAATCACGCATACTCATTCAAACACCCTCCCCACCCCCTTACCTGCACTGCAGCTCCTCGATGCCGCTCACAGACTTCAGCAGGGGGCGCGGCCTCCCTCTGCCTTCTCTGCTAAAGCACAGAGGAAGTAGGATGTCACGTGAACTCCGCTTCCTCTGTGCAGTCCAGAAGACCCTCCCACAAGTAAGTAGCAGGGCTTGAGGTGCGGCTCGCGTAAGATCGGTTGCCCTGGCTGCCGATCTTACGCGGGCCGCACCTCGAGGCCGCATGTTGGACACCCCTGCCTTATTTAAAAAAAAAAAACGGAAAACAGATTTCGGGCGGCCCCTTGGCTTGGGCCCCCCTGCCACCGGGGCCCGGTCGCAGTCGCGACCCCGGTAGTTCCGCCACTGACTGCATACTTGTCTGGGTCAGATTCATAGATTACATATTCTTCTTATGGACTGGTAGTACAGAATCCCTTTTGGAATTTAATTTCTGGTTAAACAACAATTGCCTACTATCTGTTTCTCCTTGAAATATGACCATACAAGTGTACACTTTTTATATGTTAACATACAGGTAACCAATGAAACACTGGTCTTTGATTTATGTAGAAAAGACATGGCTCTTTACTCTCTTATATGCCTCTGCATTTCATTCACATCATTTACTTGACCATCTTCCATATAGCCTATTTATTAGACTGAGGAGAATTACCTCAACGATGACGATGTAAGTAAGGAGAGCTGAGGACCTAGTTACAACATTCTCAGAGAGGGAATATGATTACAATATTCTACACAATTGTAATGAAAAGGCACTTAATGTGCTTAGATCAACTATTTTAGAATTCAACAAGTGAGATAGATCCAGCAATAAAATACTCTGTATTGCTACCTGCTCCACCCACTCACAGGTAAGAAACATAATTTATAAATATCGGAAAATTGTTTCAAACCCTAAGATTAAATTTTTGTTCCCAGACCATCCTCTCATGCCTTCTAAACATTCTAGCAATCTTTCACAGATTAACTCATACCGGTAATTTTGGATTATCTGACAGTGTTCACATATCTTGGCAAACCCCTTGTTTGGGTATGTACAAATGCGGTAAATGTTGTAATTGCAATGGGATTTTTATGAGCAGCACATTTAATCACCCAAGATCTGGTAATACATATATGGTCAATGAATATTTAAACTGCCAAACCGATTATGTAGTATATTTACTTAAGTGCCTGTGTGTGCATTGTTTATGAGGTGAAACCACTAGACCTTTTTCTACATGTATTTCTGAACATAACAGCACTAATTATACCCAGAATACTAAATACCTTCTTGGTAAACATTTTAAGATGTTTAAACACCATATTTCTCAATTAAGGTACAAGGCTATTGAGAATGTACACACTCCTAGAAGAGGTGGAGACAGAGAATTCTAAAATAGAACTATTTTGTATTTAACTCCAGACTCTACATCCATATGGATTAAATGAAAACAGGGATTTATCGCCATTCCTTTAACATAGGATAGCTTTGTCCTTTTGGGTCCACCTCTGCCTTAAAATATATTATTTGATTTTATCTTTTTGTAGTTTTTAGCATGTATATGGTGCACATATCTCTTTGGGGGTTATATTATTTTATTGACATATTGTTAGGGCTTTATCTATATAACGAGGATCCTCAGTCATCTAAAATAGCAAAATTTTTATTTAATTTTGTTGCTGATTATCATGTTAAAATGCATTACGCTGCTTGTGATTCATTTATGTCTATGTGATCATGAGACTTACCTATTAGGATCATGTCATTAACTCTTTATGTATTTTTTTAGCATCAGCACGTATTAGGACAGTACCACACCATTACCAACATGGTGGCCACCATTTTTCCTGCAAATACAAGGTATTTATACCCCCTCTGCATAGCCAAACGTTTTGGGTTATAGCCAAAACGTTGGGGGATCTCATGGGGTGTTAGCCTCTACTGTCTGTATCTGTCATTTCCCTAGAGCGGTATCAACGTCCAAAGGTTGATCACCCAATTTGGCGGCCTCCAATAATTCATATAACTTAGTGACAGGACCTAGTGAATCCAATACCCTGTCCTGGCAATTCTTGAGAGAAAACTCAAGACCCTTACAGGGTTTCCATCCAGTCTTCCCCAGAAATTGAATGATCTGAGGGTCTACCTCAGGAGTCTTACAAACCCCATCGGGAACAATCGGCCGTGGACATTCGGCTCTCAGCTTATTCCTAGTCTCTTTAGATAAAGGAGTACGAATACGAGATGCCAGATAATTAGCAATGTGTACAGGGGGCTCCCACTCCGCAGAATGAGGATGGCGGAGATCGTCTGGGTCAAATAGAGGCATCTGAGGATCTAGCAGAGGACCCTGAGACTCTACACCTCTAACACCCAAAGCCTGCTTAACAGGCACATTAGGAAGGGTATTGTCAGGATTAAGGTGAGGAACCCGATATGCAGGAAAACCCAGCAAAGTCCAGATCAAACCAAAGGTTTGATAGCGTAGCCGGTAACAAGCCAAAGGTTCAGGATAGGAGATAGCAGCGTAGTCGGTAACAAGCCAAAGGTTCAGGGTAGGAGAAAGCAGCGTAGTCGGTATCAAAAGCCAAAGGGTTAATAACAGGGCTCAGGAGAGAACAACAATGTAGCTCTTAACAGCACAATAACTGAGCACTGAATGATTCTCAGTGCTCATTTTTAAAGCTACCACCAGAGGTCGCCCTTCCCCCTGAACGTGCTGACGGTGGTGTGTGTTCCCCGCCCTCTCCATTCAGGAGTGAATAAGGAGAGGTGGGAGCATGCGCGCTCGCTCTTTGAGACCGGCACTGTGGCAGGAGCAGTGAGAGCAGCGGTGTGGGAGCTGGTACCCGCAGTCAGCGGGTACTCAGGTGAGTCACTGCGTTGTGGGTTTCTTCGTGGACCCTGACAGTACCCCCCCCTGAGGGGAGGCCTTCCGACTCTAGAAGGTCCTGGGCGGTTCGGATGACGACGATGGAAAGCAGAGATGAGATCGGGAGCATGGACTTCGTGAGCTGATTCCCATGAATCTTCATTGGGGTCATATCCCTTCCAGCGGATCAGGTACTGGAGGCGACCATAATGTCGTCGTGAGTCCAGAATCTCCTCCACCTCATATTCTTCAATGTCATCAATCAGGACAGGAGCGGGAGGATCAGGTCGTCTGTTAGGAAAGGGATTCTCCTTCCATGGTTTTAGGAGACATACGTGAAAAACAGGGTGAATAGACATGGTGTCTGGCAATTCGAGTTCCACCACCAAAGGGGAAATGAGGCGACGGATACGAAAAGGTCCTATGTACCTTGGCCCCAACTTCTTAGAAGGACAATTGAGATGGAGGTGTTTGGTTGATAGCCAGACCATGTCGCCCATATGATATATTGGGGCTTCAGTACGGTGTTGGTCTGCAAAACGTTTGTGTTGTTGTTGAGTCTTTTGTAGTGTCTCGCGAAGGGTTTCGAATGTTCTGGTGAGTTTACAAACGTGTTCGGAAACCGAAGGAACAGCACATGAAATGGGAGAACCCGGAAGCATAGCAGGATGGCGTCCATGATTGGCATAAAAGGGGGACATCTTAATGGAGCGATGAGTATGGTTATTGTAAGCAAACTCGGCTAAAGGTAGGTAATGGTTCCAATCATCTTGGAGATAGGAAGTGAAGCAGCGAAGGTACTGTTCCAGAGTTTGATTTGTGCGTTCCGTCTGGCCGTTACTCTGTGGGTGGAATGCCGTAGATAGGGACCGCTGAATGTGTAACTGTTCGCAGAAAGCCCTCCAAAAGTGGGAGGTGAATTGGGAGCCGCGATCCGTAACTATTCGCGTGGGTAAGCCGTGGAGGCGGAAGATTTCACGTATGAACAGTGCGGCTGTCTCGGTGGCGGAAGGGAGATGGTTAAACGGAAGGAAGTGCGCCATCTTCGTAAAGCGGTCGACCACAACCATGATCGTAGTCTGATTATTGGAAGACGGTAAGTCAGTAATAAAATCTGCTGTAATATCAGTCCAGGGTCCCGAAGGAATAGGAAGGGGTTGTAAGAGACCAGCTGTCTTTTGATGGATCTCTTTGGAGCGGGCACAGGTACCACAGGAGTTCACGAAGGATATTACATCTTTTTTCATCTCAGGCCACCAGAAGGAGCGCTGGATCAGGTCGAGAGTTTGTTTGATGCCCCCGTGACCAGCAGCCGGAGTGTCGTGAAATGACTATAAAATTTGTAAGCGATCCTCAGGTGGAACATAAATAAAGTTTTTGTAACGATAAAAACCCTGTTCATGACGTAATCCCGGAATCTCAGGTGGGTTAGTTCTACTAGAATGTTGGCGTACTGAATCCCAAACGGAATGGGTTACAGCCAGAAAGTGGTTAGAGGATAGAACGGTATCCTGATCTGGCGGATCTGCTGCAGGAAGTTCATGCATTCTGGACAGGGAGTCTGCCTTGGTGTTGCGAGAACCCGGGCGGTAGGTAATATGTAATGGAAATCGGGTAAAAAATAAAGACCACCTGGCTAGCCGTGGTTGCAAACGTCTGGCGGATCGAAGATATTCTAGGTTTTTATGATCTGTGAAGACCGTAATAGGGTGAAGGGCCCCTTCGAGGAGATGTCGCCACTCCTCCAGTGCAAGCTTTATGGCCAACAATTCCCTTTCACCGATGCAATAGTTTCTCTCGGCTGGTGTGAGTGTCCTTGAGAAGAAAGCTACTGGGTGCAACTGGCTGTCAACGTCCTGCCGCTGGGAAAGGATGGCACCGACGGCGGTGTCAGATGCGTCAACCTCCAGTGTATAGGGTTTTTGAGAATCCGGTAATTGGAGTATGGGGGCGGAAGAAAACTTTTTTTTTAGGTGATCGAAGGCTTTCTGAGCTGCTTCGGTCCAGTTAAATCTTTGTTTCTTTGATGAGAGTGCGGTAATAGGTTGTATTATGTGGGAAAAATTACGAATAAATTTACGATAAAACTTAGCAAAACCAACAAATCGTTGGACACCCTTACGGTCTGTAGGAGCTGACCAGTTGAGAATTGCCGAAACTTTCTTTGGGTCCATCTCGATACTGGTTGGGGATAGTATATACCCGAGGAATTCAATTCTTTGCACTTCGAACACACACTTTTCTAATTTAATATATAGTCCGTGCTTTCTTAAACGAGACAATACTTGACACATATGCCTCCGATGCTCCTCTAGTGACGGAGAGTACACCAATATGTCATCTAAGTACACTATTACAAAATGATCTAGGATGTCGTGGAAAATATCATTTACGAAGTGTTGGAAGGTGGCTGGAGCATTGCATAGGCCAAACGGCATCACTAGATATTCAAAATGTCCGTAGCGACACCGAAAAGCCGTTTTCCACTCGTCATCCTTCCGTATTCGGACCAGATTGTACGCCCCACGGAGGTCCAGCTTGGTAAAGATTTTAGCAGACCGCACATGCTCTAGTAACTCCGAGATTAAGGGTAACGGGTAGCGATTCTTCACCGTGATGTTATTGAGTTCCCGGTAGTCGACACAGGGACGTAAACCCCCATCTTTCTTGTGTACAAAGAAGATGCCGGCTCCCGCAGGTGAAGTGGAAGGACGTATAAAACCTTTCGCCAGGTTATCCTTTATATATTCTTTTAATGTGATGAGTTCTGGCTCTGAGAGGGGATAGATACGGCCGAAGGGGATAGCCGCACCTGGCAAAAGGTCAATAGGACAGTCATACGGTCGGGAGGGGGGAAGTTTATCGGCACTTTTCTTCTCGAAGACATCTTTGAATTGATAATAGGGACGGGGAATTTCTTGTAAAAGCATAACTTGTGTGTGGCAGATGGATTCAGTCCTTATGCAACGGATGGTGCACTGAGTGGAAGTAAATTGGAGCACGCCAGACTCCCAGTTGATACAAGGATTATGCTTCCTAAGCCATGGGAGGCCCAGGATAATAGGAGATACCGGAGAAGGAACAACGTCGAATTGGATGGTCTCAACATGGCCGACCCCTATTTGGAGGGTCAAAGGGATGGTCTCCCTTACAATAGGGCCGGTCTTAAGAGGGCTTCCGTCCACTAGTTGGATAGAGACAGGAGTTTTCTTGTAACGTGTAGGGATGTTCAAAATCTGAAGTGTCTTGGCGTCAATGAAGTTTCCGCTGGCGCCGGAATCTATCATGGCTGGGAGACGGATTTCCCCTTTAATCCACTGCAAAGATACGGAAATGGATAAGTGAGGTGATAGACAAGGATTTCTTCCAGAATTAACATGAAACAGGGTGGTTGGTTTCTTACCCTGAGTATAGCGGTTACGGGTTCTACAGTCTTTGTAGGTATGGCCAGGTCTACCACAGTACATACAGAGGTTCAGGGATCTGCGACGTTCTTTCTCCGCATCCGAGAGTGGCCCTCGAATTATGCCGATCTGCATGGGTTCCTCTGTAGAAGGAGGAGAGAGTGCCCTGGGAAGGGTACGTACAGGTGTCCAGCTAGGAGACGTGGCTTGTCGCTCAGATCGCCTCTGCCGGAGCCTTCTATCAATTTGTGTGGCCAGGCGCACAAACTCCTCCAAAGAGGACGGAACAGAAGTGCGGGCTAATTCATCCTTTATGGCCTCCGATAAACCCCAGCGAAATTGGTCATGGAGTGCTGGTTCATTCCAGTTAGACTCTAAGGCCAGACGCCGAAACTCTGTGATGTATTCCTCTACTGGCCGCCGGCCTTGTTTCAAGGTACGTATAGTAGTAGCAGCAGAGGACATTCTGAAGGGGTCCTCATAGAGGGAATCCAGAGCTTCACGGAACGAATGCCAAGAGTCCCAACAGCGGGCTATTACTGTGTAAAAGATGGTGTGCCCAGAGTTGAGGTTCACCAGAGAGCAAGGCTATAGCAGTATGTACTTTGATGTAGTCGGTAGGGTAGGTCCGGGGTTTAAGGCGAAACAGGATCTCACAGGACGTAATGAAAACACGATAGGCCTTATGATCTCCTGAAAACCTTTCCGGTAATGGGATTTGGGGTTCAAGGGCAGTAGCGCCCTCAGCGACTGGGGGTGCTGACGTAGAAGGAGTAGGTGGAACTTGTTCGGTAGGTGCACTCAGTTGTAACTGCAGGTGATGCACCTGTTGCCGTAGATTCTGTTGGTCAGCCCGCATATCTTGGAGCGTCTGTTGAAAACCGGTCAACTGCTGTGTAAGGGCAGCGATAGAGTCAGCTAATCCTGCGGGTTCCATGACAGGCTCAGTTATTATGTCAGGATCAAGGTGAGGAACCCGATATGCAGGAAAACCCAGCAAAGTCCAGATCAAACCAAAGGTTTGATAGCGTAGCCGGTAACAAGCCAAAGGTTCAGGATAGGAGATAGCAGCGTAGTCGGTAACAAGCCAAAGGTTCAGGGTAGGAGAAAGCAGCGTAGTCGGTATCAAAAGCCAAAGGGTTAATAACAGGGCTCAGGAGAGAACAACAATGTAGCTCTTAACAGCACAATAACTGAGCACTGAATGATTCTCAGTGCTCATTTTTAAAGCTACCACCAGAGGTCGCCCTTCCCCCTGAACGTGCTGACGGTGGTGTGTGTTCCCCGCCCTCTCCATTCAGGAGTGAATAAGGAGAGGTGGGAGCATGCGCGCTCGCTCTTTGAGACCGGCACTGTGGCAGGAGCAGTGAGAGCAGCGGTGTGGGAGCTGGTACCCGCAGTCAGCGGGTACTCAGGTGAGTCACTGCGTTGTGGGTTTCTTCGTGGACCCTGACAGGTATCTGGAATTTGAGGGGGAACATCAGACTCATCCGAGTCTGCACCGTCCAGAGGATCCCTATAAGAATTCAAAGACTGGACATCCTCACCATCACTGGCCTCTGAATCAGAGGACTCAACTAGGGCACGAGCCCTTTTCCATTTCCTGACCGACTTAGCCCGATCAGAGGCACTATTGGTGCATACGCGCCATCTGTGACAGTTTGGGAACCGTCCATAACAGCAGGGGAGACCCTGACATCACGCAGTGAGGGAGACAAGTGTTTGATCTTGGCAGAGGCTTTACGCCCTGTCGACCGGGGCTCAGAATGCCCTGAAGTAGAAACCCCAGGTTGAATCAGGCCAGGACCTTGAGCTTGAGCAAAAGCCTGGGCAATAGAATGAGATATGGAGGATGACATAGCCCCCACAGCTTGAACTAAGGCCTGATTAATGGACCTGAACATAGTAGTGTCCATCATTAATTGGAATTCCTCAGAAGAAACCAAATGATCATCCCTAACCATATTGCTAGTAGGGACAGCAGTGGGAACATTAGCCCCATTAGGGAGATCGCCTCCTGAATTCTGCATAATCAGAAATAAACAGTAACAATACCTGAAAAGAAAGTACTGAAATGGAGAATATGAAGGGTGAAATAACCCTTAAAATAACAGCACAAAACGGAGAGGCAGAGCCAGAGAACCGCTAAAAGCAAAATCCGCGCAAAACAAACTAAAAAATGTCCGCCGCGTACGAAGAAAAAAACGTCACTGAAAATCCAATAGAAAGGACAGCAACGGCATAAGCGTAGACACCTACAAGAGAGCCGCGTAGGACCCGCTGCCAGACACAAAGATGGCCGCTGCGACACAACCGCGCATGCGCGGCCGCCTCAGCAGGCCGCAAAAAGAATGAAGGTGTGACGGCGTACATGAGAATGACACGCCGAAGAGCCGAAACAAGGAGAAAATTGCCACGATCGGGCAGAAAAGAACACCAGCACCTCCGGAGAGACGCTGACAGGAGAAATACAAAGACAAACAAGGTAAGGACACCGAGAAGAGGGAAAATTAATACAAGAAACGTCAATAACGGAAAGAAATACAATACAGACTGAAAACACGAAATTATATAAAATATAAGGCTGAAAAGAAAAATATCTAGAAATCAAATACAAAATACAAGAGAAAACAAAATATACTGAAAACACCAAATAATCTAAAATATGAAAATTCAAATACAATATATTTAGAGAGCAAAAAAAAAATGGTACTTAGCTGTCTGAGGGAGCAGCAAAGAAAGAGGAGCATTATGGGACTGGGCGTGACGATATTGGAGGCGCTACCTGCTTATTGGCTGATGTTATTTGTTTTTTGTTAATATCTCTTTGCTGCTGTTGGGAATAAAGAAAGAGAATAGCATAATACGAAGCCTCCCGTGTCTTAATAAAATTCTCCACTGCCCGAGGACGCTGATGCTTTTAGCTTGGCCTAAATTATATTTATATTCGATGCACCAGTTATATTCGATGCACCTGGAAGTATGGGAACTGCCAAATCAAGCATTATCTATATCTAAATTTTAGTAAGGCATTCGACACTGTCCCTCATTGAAGACTTATAAATAAATTGCAATCTTTGGGTTTGGATGCCAGCATAGTTGAGTGGATAAGGCAATTGTTGAGTGATAGGAGGCAGAAGATTGTAGTTAATGGTGTATATTCAGAGCAAGGACTTGGCACTAGAATGATTGAGAGTGATTGGCGACCCGATCTCCAGAAGCATATTGAAACCCCGGAGAGAGTTCTGAGGAGAGCTACAAAAATGGTAAGTGGTTTGCAGGAGAGAAATTGTCAGGAAAGGTTAAATGATCCTAATATGTATACCTTGGAGGGGAGTACAATAGAAACTTTTAAATACTTAAATGGATTTAACAAAGTACAGGAGGCAAGCTTATTTAAAAGGAGGAGCAACTTTGAACAAGAGGTCATGTGTCACAATCTCTCCCTCGGTGTCTCCCTCGATGCGGGCGGTCGGGTTCCCGATCGCCGGCATCGAGGTGTGGCGGTCTCTCCCTCGGTGTCGGGTGCTCGCGGGCAGGGGATCGCTCGCAAGCAGCCGTTAACGGGGGTGACGGATGTCTCCCTCGATGCAGACGGTTGGGTCCCCGATCGCCGGCATCGAGGTTTCAAGGCGGTGTCTGGGGACATTGCTGCCGTCCGGCATCATGATGCCCAACGGAGCATTGATCCCCAGTATTCTGTACTTACTCGCTCCTGGTCCAGCGGCGTTCCTCCTGTCTGTATCAATGGGGGCACGGCTGGACGGGTCCGGAGGCGGAGTTCTGTGAGACTGCCCAGAACTGCGATGATGCGGTCCAGACGGAGCTTGTAAGGGCGCCAGATTTAAAAACCCAGGAAATGCTTTAGTCGGTACCCTGTTGTGGTCTAAGTATCCAGAGTTATTGCTACTGCTCATTACTTTAGTTTTTGACCTCTGCCTGCCTGACGATTCTTTGCCTAGCGATTCTGTACCTTCTCCTGCTTATCCTGGTTACCAGTTTTTTGGCTTGTCTGATTACCCGCTCTGTTACCGACTTGGCTTGTCTGATTACCTGCTCTGTTACCGACCCGGCTATCCTGAGTACGTTACCTGAGTTAACCCCTGCTCTGCTGCATTTGCCTTCTGGTTCCTGCTGTTGGGGCTCCTGCACCTTGCACTCCAACTCGGCCCTTAATTTATCCACCTGCATCTGGCCTCCTCACTGTAGGAATCATCCCAGTCTCCACTCCCTGTCACTAAGGGTCACCCATTGGTGTGGGCTTCGGAGCAGAAGAACTTCTGCGGTGAGTGCCTTGGTGTTCGTGGTCGTGACATCATGGTTTAAAAATAGAGGGTCAGAAGGTAGATGTAAGTTAAGGAAGTTCTCTTTTTACACAGAGGGTAATAGATAAATGGAACAGCAGAAGTGGTGAAGGCTAATACAGTGAGGGAATTTAAACAGGCATGGGATAACCATAAAGCTTTCCTCACTATAGGACCAAATACTGATGGAGGTTTAAACCCCTTACATCAGTAAAAATAGACAGGCCTCTTAATACCCCCATTGTCACCAAGCTATGCTCTACATCCTCTGAACCAATGGAAAACCAACAATGGCGCACTATGGGATTCTGCTTATACTGTGGGTAGAAAGGTCATATGGCCATATGGGAAACTCCCAAACTTAGTGGAATGAAGAGGCATACCACTGAGCGATTGCTGATCGTTTCCTAAGCACTGTTTTAGCCGGCGGCCATTTTTTTCAGGGGAGGGCTATCCTCCCATGATCCACGGCCAGCCTGGATCCTGCAAAGCCACTGATTGTGGAGATGCAGGTATTAAACAGCAGCGGGTACATGTACGGGCTTTGTCACCAATGCAGTGCATCGTGACCCCATACATGTACGCTCTTTGTGAAGGGGTTAAATTATACATTGCTTTTCATACATTAATCGATATGTTTTAGTTTTTAGTCTGCTGGTTGTTCTAGAAGTTTGGAACAAGGACCCCCTACATTGATCTGATAGTGTGACTGCAACATCAAAGGGATATAGATACATTATTTGCTAACTATATCACACTATACAGTGAAGGAAAAAATTATTTGATCCTCTGCTGATTTTGTACGTTTGCCCACTGACAAAGACATGATTAGTCTATAATTTTAAATAGATTAGATAGTTTCAAATAGGTTTATTTGAACAGTGAGGGACATAATTAGCCCCAGACTAAGGGAGATTGATAGTTATTTTGTGTTTCTTCCATTTGCCAATAATTGCACCAACTGTTGTCACCTTCTCATCAAGCTGCTTGGCGATGGTTTGGTAGCCCATTCCAACCTTGTGTAGGTCTACAGTCTTGTCCCTGACATCCTTGGGCAGCTGTTTGGTCTTGGCCATGATGGAGAGTTTAGAATCTGATTGATTGGTTCTGTGGACAGGTGTCTTTTATAGAGGTAACAAGCTGAGATTAGGAACACTCCCTTTAAGAAAGTGCTCCTAACCTCAGCTTGTTACCTCTATAAAAGACACCTGGAAGCTAGACATCTTGCTGATTGATAGGGGGATCAAATACTTATTTCACTGAGTAAAATGCAAATCAATTTATAATTTATTTGAAATGTGTTATTCTGGATTTTTTATTGTTATTCTGTCTCACACTGTTCAAATAAACCTACCATTAACCCCTTAAGGACAATAGGGGTTCTTACATTGTGGGACAATGGCTCTTTTAACATTTTTCAGTGTTGCTGTTTAGCTGTGATTTTCTTCTTTCTCATTTCATGCTCCCACAGATATTATATATTGTTTTTTTCAAGACAAACAGGGCTTTCTTTAGATACCATTAATTTTATCATATCATCTAATTTACTATAAAAAATGATAAAATATGGGTATTTTTTGTTAAAAAATTACTTTTTCTAACTTTTTAAACAAAAAACTTTTACTCATCTGCCAAAACTAATGAAAAAACCTGCTAAATAGATTCTACTATTTGTCCCGCGTTTAGAAATACCCAATGTTTTTTTAATGGTTTTTTTGCTTTTTTTTCTGCACGTTATGGGGCAATAAGTACAGGTAGCGTTTTGCTATTTCAAAACCTTTTTTTCCATATCTGGTCATTCTTCCCCCCATGTGCCATTTCGGGTATCTTTGAAGCCGGCCAATGCAATTTACCCCATCAAATCATATATTTTTATAAATCAAAGATTTTATTGATTTTGTCTATAAAGGGCGAAGGGAGGGGTATACAGAAAAAAAAGAGAAAGGGGGGGGAGGCCCTGACGCAGCAGGACCAGGCACAGTACAGAAGGAACAAAACAAACAAACAAAAAAAATAAAAAAACAATAAAAGAGCAACAATAAAATACAGGACATGGTAGAAAGTACACAGCAGAGTAGTAACATAACAAGATACATGGCTTGGTAAGGCTCCAGACGCGCCCCAGAGCGCAGCAGAAAACATTGAAATCAAACTACACCCATCATGTAGGGGCCCCAGCCACAAAACGAGACCAGTAGAACCATTTCTTCCCATGTTGTGCCTCTCGACCCATGTGCCCAGCCACCAACTCCTCAAGGGCCCGCGTATTCTCCAACCTCGACACCCATTCCCTAAAGGAGGGAAAATCATATATTTTTAAAAACGAGACACCCCAAGGTATTTGAAATGCTGGTATTTTAACCCTGTCCATGCACTAATTTTACCACCAGCCTTTGTGAAACTTTATGGTAGTACATTTTTTTTGTATTCTGTTCACACATGTTGTACTTCAGGTATAAATTTATCGCTCCTGGTATATGTCCGTGTCAAACACCCCAATATGTGTTCAGTAACATCTCCTGAGCGCAGTGATACCCCCGATGCATGGGTTTGTAGGGTTATTTGGGAGGTAAAAGGCTGCCTTTGTGAGGTGTGTATTTTTATGCCATTTAGACATCTGATCCTACTGCCCCATGTCCCATATTTGGGACATCTTTGAACCCGGCCAATTCAATTTACCCCATCAACTCATGCATTTTTTAATACGAGACACCCTATGGGCATTTGTAATGCCAATATTTTAACTCTTTCCATGCTGGAATTTTTGTAAAGATAAAGAATTTTAGGACTTGCTTATTAAAAACTTTTTTTTTGGTGACAGTGGGGATTTTTACATGTTACCATAATTTTTTTACTAATCACTGATTAGTGAGCTGGGCTCCATTGACCTTGCATGGTTGGGTGCAGTACCTGCATTCAACCTGCAGGAGGAGCTCATGAGTTCTCAAGAGGGTCTGGATAGACCCTCTGTGAACTAATTTTCTATTGTTAATGCCATCCTGTGAATGACGGCAACGTCATTCACAGGACGGCACTTGTGGTTGCTCTTCGGAACAATCACAAGGCGATCGGGGTAGGGGGTTAGTGTTACTGACATGCCTCGATATCGAGGCATGTCAGCAACACAGTTTATGCTTAGGAAGCGATTCCGATCGCTTCCTAAGCTGTTTTAGCCGGGCGGCCATTTTTGTTCCTAGGAGGGCTTTCAGCCTCACTTGTGAGGCTTCCGTGGATGCTGGAAAGCCGCCGATCGCGGCGTTTTCGCAGCGATGCAGCTATTTAACGGCAGCCTGTACATGTACGGGCATTGTCGTTAACGGGTTGCATGGCAACCCCGTACATGTATGTGGATTGTCGTTAAGGGGTTAACATTATAGACTGATCATGTCTTTGTCCGTGAGCAAACGTACAAAATAAGCAGGTGTATATGTTAGCATGAGTGTGTAAGTGTGTGAGAATGTATGTCTGTGTTAGTGTGAGAGTTTGTATGTAAATACGTGGGTGGGTATAATGATGGTCAGGTCTACCCTTATGCATACATACAGTATCTCACAAAAGTGAGTGCAACCCAGCACTGAAGAAATGACGCTCTGCTACAATGTAAAGTAGTGAGTGTACAGCCTGTATAACAGTGTAAATTTGCTGTCCCCTTAAAATAACTCAACACACAGCCATTAACCCCTTAAGGACAATCCACGTGCATGTACATGGTAGCGTTATTTGCCAATGATCGCGGCATTTTCGTCGCAATCGGCGGCATTTCGGTTTTCCTGGAAGCCTCACAAGTGAGGCTGTCCAGGCAAACCCAAAAAAAAGTTTTTCAAACCTTCCGCCAAGATCAGCGGTTTAAACAACAGACCAATGCAAATCACCGGTCTGTTAAACACGCCCCCGAGCCCGATGCAAATCGGGTGAGTGGCAATCCAGGCTGCCTCTTCTTTGAGGCAAGCCTGCAATGCCCCAGAGGGGGCTTCACACCCTCCTGATCTGCTTGATTCACAGTGATCGGTGGGTTTAACGACAGACTGAAATCACTGGTCTGTCAATCACAGCCCCCCAGCCAGATGCAAATCTGGTGAGGGGCATTCCAGGATGCCTCTTCATTGAGGCAAGCCTGCAATACCCTATATACCTCAGTGTATAGTTAAAAAAAATAAAAAATAAAATATATATATATATATGGTAACATGTAAAAATAATTCCCCACTGTCACCAAAAAAGTGCAAATTTATATATATATATATATATATATATACATATATATATGTTTTTTTTTATGAACAAGTCCTATAATTAGCGCTATATATTCCCAAAACATTCCTGCATGGAAAGAGTTAAAATATTGGCATTATAAATGCTCATAGGGTGCCTAGTTTTAAAAAATGTATGATTTGATGGGGTAAATTGAATTGGCCGGCTTCGAAGATGTCCCAAATATGGGCCGTGGGCACAGACTGACCAGATGTCTAAATGGCAAAAAAATACACACCTCACAAACCCAACAAACTCATGCATGTGGAGTATCATTGCGCTCAGGAGATGTTACTGAACACATATTGGGGTGTTGTTTAGCAGTGACATATACCAGGAGCTGTAAATGTATACCTGGATTACAACATGTGTGGAAAAAAATACAAACATTTTTGACTACCATAAAGTTTGACAAAGGCTAGTGGTAGAATTAGTGCATGGAAAGGGTTAAAATACCAGCATTTGAAATACCTTGGGGTGTCTAGTTTTCAAAAATATATGGTTTGATGGGGTAAATTGCATTGGCCGGCTTCAAAGATACCCGAAATAGCACATGGGGCAGAATGACTAGATTTGGGGAAAAATGGTTTTGAAATAGCAAAACGCTACTGGTACTTATTGCCCCAGAACGTTCAGAAAAAAGCAAAAACAAACAAAACATAAAAACATTGGGTATTTCTAAACTCAGGACAAATAGTAGAATCTATTTAGCAGGTTTATTCATTAATCTTTTGCAGATGAGTAAAATATTTTTCAAAGAAAAGTGAGAAAAAGTCATTTTTTTAACAAAAAAATTACCATATTTTATCATTATTTTTTTTTATAGTAAATTAGATGATATGATAAAAATAATGGTATCTAAAGAAAAAACAATATATAATGTGTGTGGGTACACAAAATGAGTAAGAAGAAAATTACAGCTAAACAGCAACACAAATTTTTTTTTAAAAGAGCCATTGTCTCAAAATGTACTACGAGAAAAAAACAGTATTGTCATTAAGGGGTTAATGTCTAAACCCTGGCAACAAAAGTGAGTACACTAAGTGGAAATGTCCAAATTGGGCCCAAAGTGTCAATATTTTGTGTGGCCACCATTATTTTCCAGCACTGCCTTAACCCTCTTGGGCATGGAGTTCACCAGAGCTTCACAGGTTGCCGCCACACACGCTTGACACCATCTGAACCAAATAAGTTTATCTTGGCCTCATAGGACCACAGGACATGGTTCCAGTAATTCTTCAGCAAACTGTTTGCAGGCTTTCTTGTACATCATCTTTAGAAGAGGCTTCCTTCTGGGACAACAGCCATGCAGTGTGCGGCGTATGGTCTGAGCACTGACAGACTGACCCCCCACCCCTTCAACCTCTGCAGCAATGCTGGCAGCACTAATATGTCTATTTCCCAAAGACAACCTCTGGATATGACACTGAGCACGTGCACTTGACTTCTTTGGTCGACCATGGCAAGGCCTGTTCTGAGTGGAACCTGTGCTGTGAAACTGCTATATGGTCTTGCCACAGTGCTGCAGCTCAGTTTCATGGTCTCTTCTTATAGCCTAGGCCATCTTTATGTTGAGCAACAATTTTTCAGATCCTCAGAGAGTTCTTTGCCATGAGGTGCCATGTTGAACTTCCAGTGACCAGTATAAGAGAGGGTGAGAGCAATAACACCAAATTTAACACACCTGCTCCCCATTCACACCTGAGACCTTGTAACACTAACGAGTTGCCTGACACCGGGGAGGGGAAATGGCTAATTGGGCCCAATTTGGACATTTCCACTTAGGGGTGTACTCACTTTTGTTGCTAAGGTTTAGACATTTATGGCTGTGTGTTGAGTAATTTTGAGGGGACAGCAAATTTACACTGTTATACAGGCTGTACACTCACTACTTTACATTGTAGCAGAGTGTCATTTCTTCAGTGTTGTCACAGGAAAAAATATAAAATATTTACAAAAATGTGAGGGATGTACTCACTTTTGTGAGATACTGTATACCCAGATAGAAAGTTTGGAGAGGATGCACAAGAATATGTTGCAGGACAACGATTTTTTACTAAGTGAGCTAGCTACAATTCTTAATGACCAGGCTCAGAGGCACTATGCCAGGCTTTGAAAACTCACCTGTTCAGGGAAGCGTAAACATTCCTTCCCAGTACTCCCAACCATCACAATCAAGTCATCTGAATAATCAACAGCTTCAACACATCATTGGAACCAGATCAACTCATCCCCATCCAACCAGTCCTCTCCTATTTTTCTCACTTCTCCCTCAACCACCAACTAGATTGTAAGCTCGCAAGAGCAGGAACCTCCCTCCTTTGCACCAGTTTATTTTATGTGTTTTTGTATGTGAAATTGTTCTACTGACTGTAACAGCGCGGCGGAATCTGGCGGTGCTTTATAAATAAATGAAATGTATGGGAGGGACTGGGAGCATTGTTGTAGTTACAGGCCCATCTCCCTATTAAACGTGGATTTGAAGTTGTTCTCGAAGATCCTTGCATTGCGTATAGGCAAGTTCCTTCCAGGTTTGATCCACCTGGACCAGTCAGGCTTTGTGTCAGATCGGGAGTGTAGGGATGGGACTATCCGTGCAGTCAATCTCATTCACTTGATTATGCATACAGGGTCTAGGCGTTTGACTGGACGTTTATGCTTGCGGTGCTTCGAGGTTTGGCCCTCATATGTTGAGTTGGGTGTCTGCTTTGTATTCCAGGCCTTTGGCTAGGGTCCGGATTAACGGTGCACTCTCTGATTCCTTCCCCATAACCAATTGCACTAGACAGGGATGCCCCTTGTCTCCCATGCTTTAACTTCTTTCATTGGAGCCCTTTTTAGAGGCTGTGAGGAGTAATCCTGATATTACGGGTTTGATGTGTGGTGATGTACACTATAAAACGGTGGCGTTTGCTGACAACGTTGTTTACGCTTATGAATCCCTTGTGTCGTTGCCGGTGCTTCTGGATGAATTCCAGAGGTATGGTCAATTATCTAATTTGAAGATTAACCTTACAATCTTAAATCCGAGATACTAAATATTTCTCTCCCCCAAGCTAAGGTAGAATCTTTGGCTTCCTCTTTCCCTTTCAGATGGTGCGCACAGAGGTTGAGGCATCTTGATATTTGGTTGACTGATGTTATGCTTGTGGCGATACAGAAGGATATTTGTGCTTGGGGACCCTCAAGATGAATGTGCTTTCTAGGGTCTTATACCTGCTCCAGACATTGCCTATCACAATTCCGCGTACTTTCTTTTTGTTGTTACGATCACTGTTTCTTTCGTTTATTTGGGCACGGAGACCTCCGAGACTGGCATGCTCCCTGTTACAAAAGCCCAAGGATGCAGGAGGTTTGCCTTGTATGCATACCTATTATTATGCTTGTCACCTGCTGAGGACGCAAGAGTGGAGTAACTGCCCGTCACATAAGTTGTGGGTGGCTCTGGAGGCCGATGCTGCTTCTGTTCTAGTATAAGTCCTCCCCTGGCTGGATCCGTGTGTGTGTCTAGGAGGAGGGCTGGGGGTTACATATGACGTATCCCTCGCCCTGGACTCCCCTTCGCCACAATCCGGATTTCTTTCCGGGCTTGACTAGAGGGCTTTCTTGCTGACGGGGCCTGAGGAATCACCAACGTTGAAGTCCTATATGCTCAGACATTTTCTGCTCTTTTTAACGAAATAACCCCGACTGCGTTACAAACCCTTCAGTATTTACAGCTAAGGAATTACATTGTGTCTATTCTGAAAAAGCATAATGTAAAAATTCTACGGCTTTGTAAAGAATAATGTACACCTTTTAGTATGTTCCCTACAAGTGCTGGGAAAGTATGAAAATTCTATATAAATGAGGTATTTCTGAAATCAGGACACCTGAACTGATACATTTGCAGGGGATTTTCCATCACTTTACCTAATTTTGTGAGGATTCAGAGGGGAAAATACCATATTTGCTCAATTATAAGACAACCCCCCAAAATTTGAATATTAATTTAGGGAAAAAAAAGAAAAGGCCTGAATATAAGATTACCCTATAGGAAAAAAGTTTTTAACTAGTAAATATTAATTCACATGTAAACTATTTTTTCATATTTAATAAAACCTATGATTGAAAAAAAAGTGTTTTTTTTTGTTTTTATTTGCCAATCTGCCCCCCATATATGCCTTACACCCCCTATATGCCACTCTGCCTCCCAGATATGCCTTATACACCCATATATGCCATTCTGAGATGCCACTCTGCCTCCAGAAAACCATTGACCCCCCCCCCCCCCGACTTACCAGTGCATATCCATGACTTGTGACCGATGCTTCAGACTCCCTGGTATCTAGTGGGGCAGCCGGTGGAGGTCTGTGCGATGCAGACCTCCGCTGCTGGTGGCCAGTACTTCCACCAGAGCTTCTATGACTGAGCGCAGGCATCACATGACCTTCTGGTGCTGCACCATAGAAGCCCCAGCAGGGGTGCCGGAAGCAGCGGAGGTTGTCTGTGCATATCCCGCAAACGTTCACCGGCTGTGGGATGTGCACCGACAACCTCTGCTGCTGCAGGCACTTCTGCCGGGGCTTCTATGATGGAGCACCAGAAGGTCATGTGATGCCAGCGCTCCGTCATAGAAGCCCCCAGAGGAAGTGCCAGCAGCAGCAGACGCTGCCAGAGAGGAGGATCCGGGTCCCCTGCAGCGCTGTGGGGGATCTGGATCTTAGTCTTGTAATCAGACCTCTATTTGAGGTCTGATTAGAAGACGACGTTAATATAAGACAAGGGGTATTTTTCAGAGCATTTGCTCTGAAAATAACCTCATCTTATCAGGGGCGGGCTGGGCCGGGGTGCTGATGCCGCCGGCCGGCGCTACTTTAATACTTTTTAAAAAAATTTAATATGGCAAGCCGGATCGGCTATTAAATGGAAAAAAAAAATAGTATTAAAGCAGCGCCGGCCGGCGGCATCAGCACCCAGCGGCCGTATGCGATGGCCGCCAAGTGATAGGAGCAGCGTGAGGGGTGAAAGCTCCGCCCCCTCGCACTCACCTTTCACCCCTCACGCTGTTCCCATCACTATGCGGCCATCAGATTGTTGGAAATTGAATCTAAACGGCCGCTGGGTGCTGATGCCGGCCGGAGCTACTTTAATACTTTATTTATTTTTAATATGGCAAGCTGATCCGGCATATTAAATAAATAAAAAAAAGGATTAAAGTAGCTCCGGCCGGTGGCATCAGCACCCAGCGGCCGTTTAGATAAGTTTTCCAGCAGTCTGATGGCCGCATAGTGATGGGAGCAGCGTAAGGGGTGAAAGGTGAGTGCGAGGGGGCGGAGCCACTTCACTTGACTTGCCCCCCCCCAGGCCTTAGGCTCCCAGCCCTCCCCTGCATCTTATAATCGAGCAAATACGGTATATTAAAAAATTGCAAAATTGCTCTGGGACTTGAGGTACCAAAAAACCCTGGGACTAAGGGGGTTAAGTGTGTGGTTTTTTTTTCTTACATTGAGCCCCCCCTTCATTTTTCCTCCTCCTTTCATTTTAATTATTGATCAACTGAATATTTGCTCAGGTGCAATTTGGGCATATTTCTTATGCATCATTTTATTCTTACCCGGACCTTTATCTAGGTATTCCCAGCCATAAGGTGAATGATCTTAGTTCAAATCAAGTTGTATACCAAGCACATTTGGCTCTTCTAATGCGTTAACCCTGTACAACCTCGAACACCTATGCTACGGCATATGAAACAGCTCGGGTGTAATTTCATAGGCTCGTTAGTACGTCCCAGATGCAATAATATTTTGTAAAACCAGTTAAGGTCGCAAAACTCGTAGAAAAAAAGATTTATCCATATCAAAAATGATTGCAGTTCCAGCTTAAGAAACGTGTTACGTGGTGACGTCACGGTGCGCTGCTTGCATTTCCTCTCTCTTTTCTTATTTACATTTTTCGCGCGAATTTTGCGTTGCTTCTTTTAAGGAAGAATAGCAGGGTGTTCTGTCACAGAAGAAAAAATAAATTTACTAAACAGCCAGAAGTGGATCTTTTAAAATTCATCATAAAAGGTAATAGACGAAATATTGCAAACTACCGATTTTAAGTATGTTCTTATGTAAAGTCTTAGATAATAGTGTTCGTTCACCAGCTAATTGGGAGACCGTAACATGTCATTATAGGGAACCTGCCGCACATTGTTTTAAGTTTCAGAAACGCTCGATATTTTTGCCAACTGAAGTAAAGTGGCCAACGACGCAGGCAGGCCATCGTAAAACGTAAAACATCTATCCGCAACCACAATTAGCCAATTTAAATGACGTTCTCGGTTAAAGGAAGCAGTTCAAAGTTAACGCGGGAGTAATGGCTACGACAGTATAATGCCTCAGGAGGCAAGATGCAGAATACCTAGCTGTGCTGTACTATTTCTGCTTGCATGTAAACCTTTATTGTTACGCGAGTCATTGCCTGGTTAGGTTTTGTTATGTTCTGTTTAACTCGAACTGTTTGTCATTGTTATCACGGGATAATAATTTTCGTTGATCGTTCTAATGCTTATGTGAACGAGAGAGTAGGGCCCATGCTTTGCATCTTAGGCACACTTGATTCATATTACATATGAATACTACGATTTTGGAACAAACAAGCATTATTATACAAAACCATAGTATATTATTTGTTTTCAGTGGATGATACGTTATGGTGAACAGTTGGCTAAATGTTCCATGGCCTATTTCATATTTTGAGCCATTGTTTTTGCTACAATCATTGGCAAAACTCTCTCTAGCGTATGCTCCCAGGCCTTTTATCCTCTTCGTGATCAGACTGGTTTTCAAATTCTGTATCTTTAATGCAGTTGCTGTTTTACCGCTCTTATGTTAAAACCTATGCATGGGTATCACTGTACTTAGGACATATTGCTGAACACATATGGGGGGGTTTTGACAGTGACAATTACCAGGGGCTGTAAATTCTAAAGTACAGTGTGTGTGTGTGTGTGAATACTACCACAAACTGACAAAGCCTAGTGGTAGATTTCGTGCGTGATGAGTGGTAAAATACCACTAGTTGAAATATATGGTTTGGTGGTAAATTGGATTAGCATTGTAACTGAAATGCACGTGTCCCAAATGTGGCCTTTAAGCCCCCAAACAACCCAATACACCTATGCATTGGTGGTATCACTGCACTCGGGAGAGATTGCTGACCACATTTTCCGTTATGGCTGGAGACCGCTTTTCCCCAATCATGTTTTTATTTTACTGGTGCCCGGGGTTTGTCGAGTCTTGTCATGTGCTGACATGCATACATTTACATACTCTAATGCTCACAAACACCAGTACACTACAGTAACACACAATATTCTGCGCTCGTGTACGCTTGTGTACAAGAAGTCAGTGGGGGTCCCCCTTCTTTAATTTGACACAGTACTGGTAAGAATTTTGCTTATCAGGAGATGTATCTGGTCAAACATGTCTCCTGTATGTTAAAAAAGACTGGAGGGGGTTGAGAAAAGGGGCATATGTGTGTGTATGTATATATAATATATATTGGTGTTTGTATTACGGCTGCAACTGATGATTATTTTCATAATCGATTAGTTGGCCGATTATATTTTTTTAATAATCGGATAAAAAAAAAAAAAAAAATGCCCCAGGCTTGCCACTCTGCCTCCCTTATATGCCACTGTGCCCTGATATGCCTCAAACCTTCCTATATGCCACTCTGCCCCTATATAGGCTTAAACCTCCCTATACGCCTCTCTGCCCTCCAGATATGCCTTATACCTTCCTATATTTCACTCCACCCCCTTATGCCACTCTGCCCTCCAGATATACCTTATACCTTCCTATATTTCACTCTGCCCCAGATATGCTATTCTCCCCCCAGATATGCCTTATACCTTCCTATATGCCATACTGCCCCTAGATATTCCTGATACCTCCCTATAAGCCACTATGCCCCCTGATATGCCTTACACCCCCCTGATATTTCTTATGCCCCCCCCTCATACTCCCTGGTGAACCTCCGCTACTGGCCGGCACTTTGGCTGGAGCTTCTATGACTGAGCACTGGAAAGTGTGACGCTGGTGCTCCGTCGTAGAAGCCCAGCGGAAGTGGAGGGCAGTAGCAGAGGTTGTCTAAGCGCATTGTGCAGACGCCCACCGGCTGCCCGATAGGAGTATCCTCCAGCGCTGAAGGGGACATGGATCATCCTCCCTGGCAGCTGGTAGGCGTCTGCGCGATGTGCACAGACAACCACCGCTTCTGACCTCTACTTCCGCCGGTGCTTCCATGATGGAGCACCGGAAGGTCATATTTTCATTATCTGTTAGCGATTTTATCGATGAGTTGATTCAGCCCTAGTGTATATGTATGTGTGTGTATATATATATATATATATATATATATATATATATATATATATATATATATATATACACACAATGTGTGTGTATAACTTATGCTCAAACAAAAGCTCTCTGTCAACTTTTTTTTTCTTTTCTTGATAGGCACTTGAGGGTTGTGGTCCAGGGCCTTTCTTTTCTTTGCAGAAAATGCAGAGAACAATAAAGTAAGTATTCTATATTTGACATCATTTTTAAAAATGTTTTTACGCTTAATTTGTTGACAGCTGCTCTATTTATAATACAACTGTATTTGGATTGTGCTTGGATGTTGAATTCAGCGCATCCCCTGGTTAGAGTAATACCCCAAATATACATATTTATGTATAAAAGGGCTATATCGATGTCGAGGCATTCAGCAGCACTGAGATCGGCAGCAGGGGCCCCATGTGGCCCCTCACACAGACATCAACAATTGCCTCCTATGCTTAAAAAGCATAAAAGCAAGGCATTTAGGAACACCGAAAACCCACCCCAGAACGCGCTGTGACCGCTGTGAGATTTTGCCTCTCGCAAGATGGCGCGTCCTTTATGAAAATAGTTAGTTGCCGCCCTAAGAATTTGTTTATTTCTTTTACTCGATTAGTTTTTTTTGTTTTTTTTTTGGTTAATCTGATAAAAAATGAAATAATAATAATTTAATGAATAAACTGGGTGTTAAAAACAAACATCAAAAAACCCCAAAAACTTTGATAAAAATGCATTTCTTGTTTTTATTTCCCAGTATTTTGCCCCTCAGTAATGCACGCCTGAGCCCAGGATTACCACTCCGCCCCCCTTAATTGCCCCCCCCCGTGCTCTAGACTCTCTGTGTCTAGTGGGGGGCAGCAAGTGGGAGTCTTCGCTGGAGCTTCTATGACTGACCGCCGGAAGGTCATGTGACGCCGGTGTTCCATGATAGAAGCCCCGACAGAAATGTCGGGTAGCGGCAGAGGTTGTCTGCGTGCGTCACAGATGTTTACCAGCTGCCAGAGAGGAGGATCCGCTGCAGACCTGCAGGGGACCTGGATTCTCCTCTCTTGTAGGCGATGAACATTGCACGATGCATGCAGACAACCTCTGCTGTCGGGGCTTCTATGGTGGAGCACCGGAAGGTCATGTTACGCTGGAAGTGGAGGGCAGTAGCGGAAGATGTCTGCGTGCATCGCACAGACGTTCACTGGCTGCCAGAAAGGAAGATCCAGGTCCCCTGTAGCGAAGTGGGGGATCTGGATCTTAGTCTAGTAGTCAGACCTCTATTTGAGGTCGGATTATAAAACGAGGGGTACTTTTCGGAGCATTTGCTCTGAAAAAACCCTCATCTTATATTTGATAAAATCGATTCAATTAATCTATAATGAAAATCGTTGGAAACGATTTTCATTATTGATTAGTTGTTGTAGTCCTAAAGAAGTTTCCAAGAGGGTCTCTCCAGACCCTCATGAGAACTGGTTGAATACAGGTACTGCATTCATCCATGCAAGTCAATGGAACCCAGCTTTCTCATCACAATGTGATTAGTAAAATTATTTATTACTACGAGAACACAACTCCTTGCAACTTACAGGACTTAAAGAATCTACTGCTTTCATCTTGGTGCCAGATACCATAGCACACCTTCAGATGTCTAGCAACGTCTATGCCTCGATAGGTCAGGCCTGTTTTGGTGGCAACACCTTCTGCCCTTATCCCCAATAACGGGAATGTTATTGGTGACTTGTAGATTTGCTTAGGCTCCCTTTCTAGGGAGTGCATTTTTCTAAAAATCTTTTATGATGTTACTCTGGAAACTAACTGGAGATGGCTGGATTCCTGATTATAGAGAAAAGTTGAAGTGGAGTTTCTGCTGGGTAAACGAGTGACATGAGTATGGTTGCTGAAATTTACGTGCAAAATCTAAGCTTTTGGGAGGAAAATGAGCAAGATAGGTTGGAAATAGTTACATGAAATCCCCAAATTATACACAAACAAATATGAAAAGGAAAAAAGTTCTGAATTCCAGTCTGCATACCTTTCTTAACCCCTTCACTATCATATGGGCTTACCAGTACGTCCAAGGGTAAGCACAGCAGCACACTCGGCATAAAAATAGGGCTGCAGCACTCGGCTCACTTTACCTCCTCCGCAATCGTTTCTCCGCTTCTGCTACGCGCTCTGCAGTCTCCGCCTTCAATGGGCTACCTGACCTCGCTGAGCGCCGGATGTGACACGCTTCAATTAGGAAAAGGGTGTTGGTGGGAGACGGGGTGCAGGGCTGAGCGACGGTGTGGGAGTGCAGGGGCAAAGTGTAAAACTTTTTTTGGTATTAAAACTTAGTTTGAGAAATGTTTTGGGTTCTTGTACCTTTTTAAAATTTAGCTTTAATTACCGTATTTGCTTGATTATGAGACGACCCTGATTATAAGACGACCCCCCAAAATCGGAATATTAACTTAGGAAAAAAAAGAGAGCCTGAATATAAGACGACCCTATAGGAAAAAAGTTTTACCAGTAAATGTTAGTTCATGTAAACTATGTGAACAATTGTTTGTTAATAAAAGCTATGATTGAGAAAAATATTTTTTTTATTTCTTTTTTTTTTTTCAACCTGCCACCCCAGTTATGCACATCTGCCCCCAGGCTTGCCACTCTGCCCCAGAAATGCGTTATACCCCATATATGCCACTGTGCCCCATGCCAGTGGCATTCATTTAACCCTCTGAATGCCACTGTGCCCCATGATACGCCTTTTAACCCTCTATATGCCACTGTGCCCCATGATATGCCTTTTGACCCCCTATGTGCCACTCTGCCTCCAGAAATGCCTTATACCCCTATATGCCACTCTGGCGTTTAGGGGGTTAAAAGGCATATTATGGGGCAGAGTGGCATTAAAGGGGTTAAAAGGCATTTCACAGAGCACTCTGCCTCCAGAAATGCCTTACACCCCCCATTTAACACTCCCTCCCCCAAACTTACCCTGAGAGATAGTACAGTATCCCGTTTATATCGTGTTTTGGCCACCAAAGCTATTTGACAGGCGGGACACCCGGATTTTAAACGGACAACACGAAGGTAGCGCACGTTTGGGCCACAATACGATTCATTCAAATACTTAGTGACCGGGCTAGAGGAATAATATAAATCCCGAGGCAGCCCCAAAGCCGTGAATCGGGTTCTTCCAACGTACACGAGTACCGGATTGCACCGAGGGTTTCCAATGGAAAGACCCAGATACTTACGCAGTCTTCATGTCTCCTCCGGCCTCTGACACTTCTTAAAACCGCTCTATTTCTGGCGCACTGGTAAATTGGAGGGGGGGGGCATCCAGGTCCCCTGCATCTGAGTCCCCAGTGCTTAGTCCGGGAAGCGTGTAGAGCTCTATGCGATTATATCGCGTAGAGCTTTACACGCAGCCCGGACTAAGCAGCGGGGACTCAGAAGCACCGGTAAGTTGGGGGGACATAACACAGGAGGATCCAGGTCCCCTGCATCGCTGCGGGGGATCTGGATCTTAGTCTCATAATAACCTATTTGAGGTCTGAGTATAAGACGACCCTGATTATAAGACGAGGGGTATTTTTCAGAGCATTTGCTCTGGAAAAAACCTTGTCTTATAATCGAGCAAATACGGTATTATGTCAGTAAAATAAGAAGGCGGATAGAGAAATGCCATTGTGATAGAGATAAGTGTTAATGACACATCTTAATGTAAATTATAAGTTTTTATTTTAAATAAACGAAAAATTAGCATATTTTTATCCGATTCATAAAAAAAATAATCGGCCAACTAATCGATTATGAAAATAATCGTTAGTTGCAGCCCTACATAAAAATATAGCGGGAGTAGAGCTTTCTGATCAGCGTCTACAGCTGTACCGGATATTGCACAAGACTACAACATGATGCGAAAAGATTGCCATCTACCCTGGCTGCCCTGTTCAAAACATACGTACTGTACAAAAAGTTCAGAACTGGAACGACCTACCGGTGAAAAATCCTGAGAAACATGCCACTCCAAATGTGCTTTCTTACTGCCAGGAGTTTTCCTTACACTACCCCCCTCCCCACTGGTGCCAAACAAAAAGCCTAAAAAACCCCCAAATAAAAATTAAATGCTGAGTGTGCTATGATAAAGTTAGTAAGGACTTCACGTACCGCTACACTTTGTCCCTCTGCCAGGACTCTGCATCGATACTCAGGGTTGTCTGTTTAACAGAAATATATACATTTATAGGGGTATTTTGAATTGGGGGTCCTAAACAGTACAAAATTACATAAGGCCACTAAAGCAAAATATGAATATCTCGCGTTTGGGAGCGCTAACGGGTATGATCCAACTTGTGCCCTGTAATGACCGGGAAACCAAAACAAACCTATGTGGGGAATTTCCATACCCTGGAGATGCAGCTGAACAAGTTTGAGTGGACTTCCATGCCATAATGCATAACCTGTTCAAAACACCCCAAGCAACACAGAAGTTGTTGCTATGGCTAACCTTGGCAGTGGTTGATGACCAAACATCTGCATGACAAGTCTCCATTAACATACCCTGGGCTGTGTGCTTTATAAACATATTTATACTGTTGGGGTGTTTTGGGGTTTCTAAATTGAGTTGCAAACCCAGCATACTAAAAGTAAAAAAAATGCAACAGTTTTGGAACCTTACTGTAACTACTGGGAAGGCTCTCTCTTTGAAAAAAACAATATACCGTATTGGCTTAACTATAGGCCAATAAAGAAAATAAAGAAATAAAGAAAAAAATACACGTTAGTGGAATGGTAAAACAGTATTTTACCTAATACACAGGAATACATGCAGGGGGGGGTGCTCCTCCACCGGAGCTGCGTTGGCTCTGCGGCTAGCTGAAGCTTAGTTAAACAGTGTGACTATTGTCCTAAAAAGGACAACCCCAAGCATCAGACAGCACTCATGTTGAGGTGAAAACAGGACTCGGTTTATTTGGAAACGCACCAGTATTTAAACGATACGAGGGGGTAATTTACATACAATAGACACGGCAAACCATACACAGGTCTCAATCAGGCCCTCCTTTGCACGCCGCTCAGTATTTGCACCCAGCCAATCTCGGCTTAGTAGGGGGTCGCTATTATAGTCTGGGGGGGGGGATGGTAAACACGGGTGGTTCCTTGACTTCTGTTTGAAACATGCTGGATATCAGATCCTGGTGCAAACACTGGCCATGGAACTCTCTGTCCTGTAAGTCCTGACCTGATGGAGAATAACACCACACGTAAACCCTTTCCCAAAATGCAGGTGCCGCAAATCTGTGTCTGAGCTCCACAGTCTTCAGAGTCTCTGGTACTTGAGGAAACATGCCGCTCTGTACCAGAGGGTAGAAGTAGTCCCAATGGACCCCCTGTACACGCCTTCCCAAAAACAGAACAGTCTCCAAAGCCAGGGTCCATAGTCTGTAGGCCCTCAAACCCCTCTAGGGGCTCATGACAAGGAGGCTTCCGTGACAGATTTCTTTAACATGAAATATTACTCTTTCAGGTCATTCTTCCAGCCCAAAGCTGGATTAGAACACAAAGAAGTAAAGGAAGATGTTCTGAAACGGTCATTAGAGGTTGCAGAAAGGTAGGTTTAGCATTTGTTCTTCAAATACTTTTTTTAACCTAATGTTCAAATTTATCAAAATATTTACCCATACGATCTGTATGAAACATTGCTTTTCTTCCTTTTACTTTCTATTTCTTATGATGGAATTTTCCTGGTGAGTTTGCAGTGTCAACTCACTCGGTTAGTTAAATTCCAGTTTCAACACCTTCCTATATGTGCCTACTCTGCTATATTATTTTAAGCTCGTTTGAGCAGGGCCCTACTTACCTTAACTCCTTACCATTGTTTTACCCACTGTGCAGACATGTGGATATGATGGCAATATATAAAGCAATAAATAATTGTGTACTGTGACTCACTGGCTGTGTGGGCAATAAATGTGCATTTACACACATCCATTGGAGAAATTTGCTTAGGGGAAATTTAAATATTTACCAGTTTACCAGTGTTCTTGCCCAACTCAGGTATGGTCATGCTTATGGCTCTACCATTGATTTAGTTACTTTATTTCTTAGGACACTTTGGAGGTTTTACACTAGTTTTAGTTCTTTCAGGAAAGAGTTGTTTGCCTTTCACCTGAATTCCTTCACAAATTTGTTTCAGATTTTCATCTCTCTCAGTATCTAGTACTACTTGTATTTTGAAAATATCTTAGAATCAAAGAAGTTCAGCTTCACTCATTGTTGCTTAAGAGATGGTTTGAGACCTACCTGGCTTGCACTAAGAATTTGAGACAATCTGCATAATTGACAGTGTTTTCAAGTTTCAGAAAAGGCATGAAAGTTTCCAAATCCTCTTATTCGATATATTACAGAGGCCTACATAGCTCCTGGGAAGAACCATTCTACCGGGTTGACTGCTCACTCTATCATGGCTATTTCTTCTTTGTAGGCAGAAGCAACAGGCATAGAACCAGCTCTCGTCTGTAAAGCAGCCACTTGGAGAGCAGTCTTCATACTTTTACCAGGCACTTCAGACTGGATGTGGCCAACCTGAAGGACACTGTTTTGGAGGCTTGTTCTCCAAGCTGTTGTCTAATGGCTCCTCCCTCCCTTGGATCTTGCTATTTCTCCTTAGTGCCACCGGGAACGGCAAGGAAACATCGAATTCTTACCTGGGAGTTCCCCACTGACACAACATCCCCACCCCCAGTAAAAATACTTTGCATTTGATATGAGTTGGTCTTGTCATTACAATGAGGAATTAATGCTAAGGTTTTAATTTACCTGTTCATGCTCTACCTGATGGGCAGTGCCTTCTCTACTTAGTGCCACTGGGGAAAAGGAATTCCCAGGTATAGATTCTGTGTTTCTCAATTATTGAACAAATTATATATTTTTTAGCACAAGTAGGGTTTCTTTTGAAACCAAATGGGTGATACATTGTTTTGTAGGAGTAAAAGGTCAAAGTGGAGAACATTGGGGAAAGTTTTTCAGTTGTATACTGTAATTTATACATAGCTGGTACTAATAGGAGAAAAAATTAGCCAAAATATATTCATTGGTGTGTCCTGATTTGGAACCCACTCTATATGCGAAGATTTTCATATTTCAGCCGTTTTAGGCCATATATTTAAAAAGGCGCTTGTCAATGGCAGTAAAAGGGTTCAACGCCAAACAGACTTCCGGTACGTTTGTCACATTCCCTGGCAGAAAACCACTGCTGACCCAAACCGGTCGCCATAAAGTTATTTTTTGGGATTCTAAAATCCCTGGAAGGCTTCGAAAACCACCTATATACCCAATTATGCCAAAAAAAATAAATACTGAAGGATTTGCTGCAGTAATACAGTCACCCTCGTAATGTGGTATAAGGGACTTTCTCTAGGCTGAGTTCAATTAACGAAACAGAACGGATTAATATTTATATGGGTGAAAGGCCACATTGATTTTTTTTTTTTTATTTGAGAATTCAGAACTAGAGCATGTACATTTAAGTTTTCAAATATGGAATTTGCAAGAATTGCTTTCCTGGACCCATATTCCATTTGGGACAATTTAGCAGCCTGCCAATTCAAATGACCCACCATAAAGCTATGTCTATGAACCATAGCCAACTTAGGGTGACGCTAATAAAGGTAGCTATTTCATCAACAATATCTGCCAAAAATTTTAGGAACTTAATTTTTTTACAATGTTGCTCACACTGCGCCAGAAATACAGTTCATATTCATCAACATCCCCTCAGCTGATGCATAGGTTTGGTTTGATTTGCCAGATGTTGCATCTAGGGCTGCAACAACTAATCGATGGTAACGATTTTTTCAGAGCAAATGCTCAAAAAAATACCCCTCGTT
Source organism: Spea hammondii (assembly GCA_029215755.1). NCBI lineage: Eukaryota > Metazoa > Chordata > Amphibia > Anura > Pelobatidae > Spea > Spea hammondii. The sequence goes on along the minus strand of JARDYJ010000010.1, from coordinate 20,146,545 downwards.
TTATAATCCGTTTCATTAAGTGACTCACAGCAGTTACTACTTACCAGTCCCTCCCTCCAGTAACTCTGATGATTGGCCCGCCCATTTCCTTATAGCATCCACACTGCTCAGCAATTCATCTGAGTATAAAATTAATATTTGGGTTGCTGACAGTTAGGGGAGGTGGGAGTTAATTTAGGGGCAGTTATGGTTAATGGGTGTTTAGGGTTAATTTAGGGGCAATTATGGTTAATGGGTGTTTAGGGTTAATTTAGGGGCAGTTATGGTTGACGGCATCATTAGGGTTGATGGGGGGTCTTTAGGGTTAATTTAGGGGAAGTTATGGTCTATGGGGTCTTCAGGGTTAATTTAGGGACAGTTGTGGTTGATGGGGTCTTCAGGGTTAATTTAATTAATTTAATAAAGTTAACTTAAAGGTGCAGTTAGAGGTAAAGGGGGGCAAACTAAGGGTAATCTAAATCCTTGGGGCAGTGAAGATTAATCCTGTATTTATAAAGTATTGTGTCAGTGTGCTGTGAACAAGTCTGTGAATCTATGAGGGCACTATGGGATATCTGAGGGGTATAGGGCATATACCCCTCATATATAGGGTATATAAGGCTTATGTGGGGAGGGCGGAGTCGCATATCTGGGGGTATGTGGCATATCTGGTAGTACAAGGCATATAGGGTATATACGGCATATATGGGGGGGCAGTGTGGGAAGCCTGGGCTCAAATGTGCATTACTGGGGGGGGCAGGTTGGGAAATAAAAACAAGAAATGCATTTTTATCAGTTTTTTTTTATTCTGTTTGTTTTAACATCCTGTTAAATTATTTTAAATAAATGAAAAATTTACATTTTTTTTTATCTGATCAAAAAAAATAATCTGCCAAAGAATCGATTATGAAAATAATAATGCAATAATAATGCAGCCCTACTTGCATCCTGTAGTAATTAACTGCATTCTGCCACATCTCTGCAAATCTTTACAGCGCATCTGTTACCCCAAATTCAACTCCCACTGTTAATTTGTGGAAGTAATTTTGGGAAAATTATATTCCTCTAATTCTCTACTTTATGGAGTAAAAATGTGATCATGGACTCAAATATTTCATTGGGGTATTTGAGTTGACATTTAAACCCTTCAGGTTTTTATACCCTAGGAAGGCAGCATGATGACATAAGTATGCATGCTCCGGGAGCCTTGGGGGGGGTGCAATTAAGGAGGATGCGGTGTAGAGAGGCGAGACACGGCAATGCATCATTAACTTTAAGATTATTATTATTATTATCCAAACAATCAGAGCTGAAAGTAGAATCGCTGGTAATGAAATTAAGTTATATTGAGGATCTCTCCTGAAGAAAGAAATATACAACCAGGGAGACTCACAGAAATAGTGGATCGATCTCATCGACTGCCAAAGCCGAAGGATATTTCTGAAAATTATCCAAGCGATGTACTGTACAGTGGGGCAAAAAAGTATTTAGTCAGCCACCAATTGTGCACTCCCACTTACAAAGATGAGAGGCCTGTAATTTTCACCATAGGTACACTTCAACTATGAGAGACAGAATGAGACAACAAAGTCCATAAATCACATTGTCTGATTTTTAAAGAATTTATTTATAAGTATTTGGTCAATAACAAAAGTTCATATCAATAATTTGTTATATACCCTTTGTTGGCAATGACAGAGGTCAAACGTTTTTTGTAAGTCTTCACAAGGTTTTCACACACTGTTGCTGGTATTTTGGACCATTCCTCCATACAGATCTCCTCTAGAGCAGTGATGTTTTAGGGCTGTCGCTGGGCAACACGGACTTTCAACTCCCTCCAAAGGTTTTCTATGGGGTTGAGATCTGGAGACTGGCTAGGCCACTCCAGGACCTTGAAATGCTTCTTACGAAGCCACTCCTTCGTTGCCCGGGCGGTGTGTTTGGGATCATTGTGATGCTGAAAGACCCAGCCATGTTTCATCTTCAGTGCCCTTGCTGATGGAAGGAGGTTTTCACTCAAAATCTCACGATACATGGCCCCATTCCTTCCTTTACACGGATCAGTCATCCTGGTCCCTTTGCAGAAAAACAGCCCCAAAGCACCATGTTTCCACCCCCATGCTTCACCGTAGGTATGGTGTTCTTTGGATGCAACTCAGCATTCTTTCTCTTCCAAACACGACAGGTTGAGTTCCTACCAAAAAGTTTTACCTTGGTTTCATCTGACCATATGACATTCGCCCAATCCTCTTCTGGATCATCCAAATGCTCTCTAGCAAACTTCAGACGGGCCCGGACATGTACTGGCTTAAGCAGGGGGACACGTCTGGCACTGGATAATTTGAGTCCCTGGCGGCGTAGTGTGTTACTGATGGTAGCCTTTGTTACTTTGGTCCCAGCTCTCTGCAGGTCATTCACTAGGTCCCCCCGTGTGGTTCTGGGATTTTTGCTCACCGTTCTTGTGATCATTTTGACACCACGGGGTGAGATCTTGTGTGGAGCCCCAGATCGGGGAGTATCAGTGGTCCTGTATGTCTTCCATTTTCGAATAATTGCTCCCACAGTTGATTCCTTCACACCAAGCTGCTTGCCTATTGCAGATTCAGTCTTCCCAGCCTGGTGCAGGTCTACAAATGTGTTTCTGGAGTCCTTCGACAGCTCTTTGGTCTTGGCCATAGTGGGGTTTGGAATGTGACTGTTTGAGGTTGTGGACAGGTGTCTTTTATACTGATAACAAGTTCAAACAGGTGCCATTAATACAGGTAACAAGTGGAGGACAGAGGAGACTCTTAAAGAAGATGTTACAGCAGGGCTTGACAAATTTGTTGTGAATCTAGGCGCCAGCTAAAAAAGTTAGGAGCCAGGATTTTTTTTTTTAAACTAACAGTTGGTCAGGAGTGATCTGATCATCATCGGCCCACTTACTAAACTCACAGCATTTGACCTGGAAGCACCCTGGACTTTCAGGTCAGTGCTGTTTTGTTTTTTTTTAATTAATTTTTGTGGGGACAAATGTTAACCCCTGCAATGTCACGAATGTGTTATACACAACTGTGGCATTGAAGGGGTTAACGCTGCACTGTCGCTCTCATGGAGCGATTGGGCAGCAGGGGAGTGTTGGGGCTGGCCTCCACACTCATGTGGAGACCGAAGAACCCTCTCCCCTGTCCCTGAAGCTGCCTCTGGCAGCTGGGACGCAATTGCTGGTCTATAGACCAGCCATTGCAGGGGGAGGCTCTCTGATGACTGTTGTAGGCTTCCATGCCTACAGGAATCATCAAAGGGCTTGTGGGGGCTCGTTTTTGCTGTTGCTGGTCTGCCTGGGCTTCCAGGCAGACCACCAGCAGCAGGGCCCCTTACAAAATGGGAATTAACCCTGATCGCGGCATTGAAGGGGTTAACGCTGCACTGTCGCTCTCATGGAGCGATCAGGCAGCATGGGGGTGTTGTGTGGGGACCAAATCAACACTAAACCCCCTTTCCTGAAGCTGCCTGTGGCAGCTGAAAACGTAATTGCAGGTTTTCCTGCAACCGTGTTTTCAGCCTACAGGATCACTCCGTGGGAGTGATCTCAGGCTCGGGGGCGGGCTCCGAGTGGCTGTGCTGTCTGCTGGGCAGACAGCAGCAGCAGCGCCCCCCGCGATCACAGGCTGAACAACACCTAGGCGCCAGGACAAAATTCTGAGTCGCCATGGTGACCTGGCGCCTGGGATTTGTCGAGCCCTGTGTTACAGGTCTGTGAGAGCCAGATATCTTGCTTGTTTGTAGGTGACAAAATACTTATTTTACCGAGGAATTTACCAATGAATTCATTAGAAATCCTACAATGCGGTTTCCTGTATTCTTTCCCCCCATTCTGTCTCTCATAGTTTGTGTACCTATGGTGAAAATTACAGGCCTCCCATCTTTTTAAGTGGGAGAACTTGCACAATTGGTGGCTGACTAAATACTTTTCTGCCCCACTGTAATTGTCTATTTTCATTCATTCCATGACAAAGAACTGGTAATGAAATCTTTCAAGGAAAATTGTTTTTTTTAAAAAAATAAATGAAACTTTAATTAAAAATATTCTCTTAGAGTCGAAGAAAATAAGAAAAAAAAATGGGATTTAATAAGTGTTAGATATTTCCGGTTTAGATCTAATAGAATATACCGTATTTGCTCGGGTATAAGACAAGGTTTTTTCCGAATAAATGCTCTGAAAAATACCCCTCGTCTTATATTCAAGGTAGTCTTATCAGATCTCAAACAGAGGTCTGACTACAAGACTAAGATCCAGATCCCCCGCAGCTCTGCAGGAGACCTGGATCCTCCTCTCCGGCAGCCAGTTTGCACGGTGTGTACAGACAACCAGCTGCCAGAGAGGAGGATCCCCTACTGAGCTTAGTCTTATAGTCAGACCTATTTGAGGTCCGATTTATAGGACGACCTCGAATTTAGGATGAGGGGTATATTTCATAACCGCTATAGGACTTTTCACACACCACTGGAATGATTATTCAGTGGCAACAGAACAGATCTAACAAAGATTCATAGTTGGGTTGTTTTTTTGTGGTTGAATTTTGTTAGTCATAGTTGCCATATTAAGCTATACTATGGGCTGGGTGCATGGTTTCTTTTGGCTGTAGGGAGAGTAGACCGTTCCTTACTAATTTTCCTTAAATTGGTGTTGATAAATGCCCAGGGCTTAAATACTCTGCAAGAAAGAGGACATCTATATTGTCCTCTGGTTTACAATACGATTGATATAGATTTTTTTTTTTTTTTTAAAACAATTTATTCAAAAGAGGATGTTGCACAAAGAAATTACAAAACACAAATGGAGATAAGGGCAAACCAAATCAGAGCATACAGAAACAATAAGTATGCAAAATTAACATATGAGTCCTGAGATGTACATACCGATAATCAGGATGGCAGAAGAAACAGAAATAATAAGAAAAAACCATGTGAGAGGAGTCAAAATAAAAGGCACCGAATATCAGTAGCCCTTATGACTGCAAGTGAGCAGAAGTTAGAATCGCAGCACGCCACCACTGACTCTCACACAACCGACGTGCGAATACAAGGAAACCCTGGAATCGGAGAGGACCCCTTTAGCGTTTGAAGGCAGAACCAACTGGTGGAGCGAAATGTGTTATGCAGGGACATTTTAATAGTCATCCATAACCGCCATAAAGGAAGACCATTTCTGGAAGAAAGACTTAGCCTTGACCTCTCTATGCAGAGCGGCTTCCAGCCAGTCTAATCGGAAAATGCAATGCAGGCGGCCTACAGCCATGTCAAGAAGTGGCGGGGAAGGTAATATCCATTGGGCCAGTATGGCTTTCTTACTAACAGCTGACATAGTGATAAGAATGGTCCTGTCCCTAGCCGAAAAAGGTCTAGCGTCGGAAGGCGGCAAGATACCAAAAAGGGCCCATTCCGCTGTCAAATGAAAAGTAATTTTTAAAACGGTAACTATATATTTATGAATGTCATTCCAGAAAGTCACAATGTGAGGGCAGGTCCAAAGGTTATGATAAAGATCAGCATCAGGTGCCGCACATTTAAAACAGCGCTATCACCCAACCGGGCCATTACATAAAGCTTCGGGGTCATATATGCTCGGTGGAGAAGTTTCAGAAACATTTCACTATTGGAACGTGAAATGAGGAGCCTAGAATTTAGCACCGTAGCGTCAACCAGGGCATCTAGATCTTGTTTCCAAGTGGGTAAGCCCTGCCTAATGGATCCCCAGGTAAGAAGAGGACGGAGTTGCCCATAGAGAATAGACATAGAGAGGGATCTGGAGGAGGTACATAGGGTTATATTGTCGAGCGGATTGTTGTGATCCCTGGGTGACAGTGTAGCTAAGATACTGACAACAAAGCTGCGAAGCTGCAAGTAATGTAACGGGTGAACAGAAACTGAGGAGAACTTCTCACAAAACTGTTGCCATGTAACTAGTGTACTAGATGTAGCGGGGGAAACAAAGTCAACAACAAGACGACCACCCACACACTCCAGTCGTTTAAAAATAGGAGCGGATTTGCCCTGGTGGAACCGAGGATTATGGACCAAGGACTCATAGATAGTAGGGGAAGACCGTAAGCCCAAACGTTTGCGCACCCGGGTCCACGCCCTGGAGGTATGAAACAGCGGATTTAGTCGCAATTCATGTGACCACAAGTGCATCGGCAGGTGTAAGAGAGAAGGTAATCGGATATCAGGGGAAAGTTGGGACTCCAACCCAGTGGACGCAAAACGGTTCCTATCCAGAACCCAGTCGATGGCATACCTATAATTAGCTGTGAGATTATAATCAGGGAGGTGCGGGATATTCATGCCTCCATTGGAGGTGGGCTGCTGTAGTTTAACCAGTGCGATCCGAGACCGCTTACCGCCCCAAAGAAAGCGTTGGAGGGAACGATGATGAGCGTGGATACCAGCTCGTCGCAACGAAATTGGAAGCATATGAATAGGGTAGAGGAGCTTAGGGAACGCAACCATCTTATACAGGTGGCAGCGACCCGTGAAGGAGAGGGGGAACTTGGCCCAAGTTTTAAACAATCCATCAACCTGTTGAAAAACAGGAAGGACATTTAATTTGTACAATTGGGAAAGAGAGGAAGGGATCCAAAGACCCAAGTATTTGAGAGCCGGGGAGGCAGTCCAGCGGAAAGGGAAACGATCTCCCCAACCGCTCCTGGCCTGAGGAAAGATGGGAAGTGCTTCTGTTTTGGTCGCATTAATTAAGAACCCGGAAGCCCGATGAAACAAAGCAAAAAGGTCCATTAGATGGGGAATAGACTGCTTGGGGTCAGAAAGAAATAAAAGTAGGTCATCAGCAAAGGCTACAACTCTCGCCTCAGATTCACCCACTGGGATACCCTTCAACTGAGGTGAGCTAAGAATCAAACGGATCAACGGTTCAATAGCTAGGTTAAATAACAACGGAGAAAGGGGACAGCCCTGACGGGTGCCACGACCTAACGGAAAGCGAGGGGAATTAAGTCCGTTAATAAGAAGTTGGGTAAGGGGAGAATTGTAAAGAGACTGAAATAAGTGGGTAAAGCGCATGCCGAAATGATGGAATTTGAAAAAAGATGTCAAATAATGCCATGAAATACGATCAAACGCCTTATCCGCGTCACAACTAAGAACAATAGCAGACTTGTTTTCAACAACTTTGTGGATACAATAGCCGAAATCAAACTTCGAACATTTTGGGTAGAGTGTCTCCCACTAATGAAACCCGTCTGAGAGGGTCCTATCAATCTAGCGAGAATGGGTTGAAGGCGAGAAGCCATGATAGCAGTCAGGATTTTAAAATCCTGGTTAAGGAGAGAAATTGGGTGGTAGGAAGACAGTAATTCCGGGTCACGATTAGGTTTAACAATAAGCGGTTTTAGAAAGATTAAAGTCTCTCGGAGGAAGTTCCCCTGCCAGGAGACGATTATGTAACTCCCGGAGGTGAGGCAACAGGTGGGGCATCAAAATCTTATAGTATTCTGCACCATCAGGCCCCGGCGTTTTATGAGTCGGTAAAGATTTTATTACAGTTCTAATCTCGTGTAGAGAAACAGGCGCCTCCAAGAGTTTAGGAATCTGAGCCCGACGGAAAGTTTCAAGTACCGCATCAAGAGCAATAGGTTCCGCAGTATAAAAATCACGGAAATAGTCGACAAAGAGTTGGGTTATTTTGTCAGGGGACGGTATACGAGTCTGATTGCGATCCCTCAAGTGGGTAATAAACTGCCTCTTATGCTTAGAGCGAGTGACCAAATTGGCTAAAAGTTTCCCAGCTCTATTGCCCCAGCAAAAATAGCTATTGCGCACATAAGCACAAGAAACCTGGGACTGTTCCGTGGCCCAAGCGTCATACAACGCCTTAGCCTCCTTATAGACTCTCGCAGATTCAACAGAGCGGGACAGTAGATGTTTAGAGTAAGCTTGAGATAAATCATGGCCTAAACGCAAAAGTTTCTCAGTAGACTTCCTCCTACGACCCGCTACGTAGCTAATAATGTGCCCGCGCAACACAGGCTTAGACGCCTCCCAGAACAGGTTCACATCATCAATATGAGCGATATTATCGTCAACATAATTGAGCCATTCCTGTTCCAAAAAGGACCGAAAATTGTCGGAGCAGTAGAGATTGGAGGGGAATCTCCAATTATTGGAGAATGAGCGAGGGGAAGCAAGTGTAAGATCCAACCCTATCGGAGCGTGGTCAGAGATAGCTATAGGAAAAATGTGGACATCTTTAATCCTATGCAGCAGAGGTTCAGGGAGAAAAAAATAATCCAATCTAGAAAATGAGTCGTGGGGATGTGAGTAAAATGTAAATTGTCTATCTACTGTGTGACAATGCCGCCAGGTATCCACAAGATGGAAGTGATCCAACAGGGGTACCGAAAGGAGTCTTGTAGAGTGGGAGACTGAATGCGACGTGTCCAGGACAGGGTCAGCGGTAAGATTAAAGTCACCCCCTAGAATGATATTAGTAGCTGACAATTCCGATAAAACAGAATATATTTGAGCAAGGAATGAGAATTGGCCCGAGTTTGGGGCATATACATTGACTAGCGTGAAAGAGTCGTCCCCTAATCTTAATTTCAGTATAGTATATCTCCCCTCAGAATCATACCTTTCCGCCTCCACAGAAAATGGCAACCGTGTCGTGAGGATAATGGAAGTGCCCCTGGATTTTTTACAATAGAATGAAGAGTAGCAATCAGCGATCCAAGGGGCCGCAAGTTTATTAGTGCCCGGATCATTCCAATGGGTTTCTTGTAAATAAATTATATCAGGACGTAGTTGATTAAGGCGAGTGAGATTTTTTTTTATGCTTAACGGGTATTAAGCCCCTCTACGTTCCAGGAAATTAGGCGAAATGAATTGACGGTATGTACCTTGTCCGTGGAAGCGTGTAAGGCAGGAGGATCAGAAGCCATCAGCCCAGACCCACACTGGGGAACAGAACTCGAGAAAAATAAACAGTAAGCAGTTGCCTCAGGGAGTCCCAGCGAGCTCCCAACAAGACATACGTAGTAAGGCAGGAACAAATTCGCCCAAGTTCGCCCATAAAGTGAACAAGACCTCTTAAGTTTTTCCATAGTTTTACCCAACCCATGATGCGAGAACATACGCACCAAAAAAACCAAATAAAACAAAAAACAGTTAGATAACAGAACAAAAAACAGTTAGATAACAGAACAAAAAACATGGCGGTTTCCAAGAAATAAGCGAGATGTAGCAGGCGTTACTTGGAAGTAACTGAAACAGAAGGGGTGGAGCAGGGAGAGGTAGGAGCAGAAGGGAGAGACCCGGCGCCCCCCTGGGAAGGTTGTATGGTAGGCGACAGGCCCAGATCATTAGCCAAGAAACACCTAGCATCCTCCAGGGATTCGAAGAAGGACATACCAGTATGATGCACTCTCAACTTTGCCTGATATAATAAAGCAAACTTTATCCTCTTGGCATACAACTCCGTGCAGACTTGGGAAAACTGTCGTCGTTTAGCCGCAACCGCAGCGGAGAAGTCTTGGAAGAGCAACAGTCGATGCCCCTGATAGCGAAGGTCCCGAATCTTACGGTATGCGTCAAACAGCCTGGTTTTGTCCTGGTAATTCAGAACACGAAAAATGAGCGCGCGAGGCCGCGCCTGAGAGCTCTTAATTTCAGGGCCAATCCGATGCACCCTTTCCACAGGTATCTTATCATAGGGATAGGAGAGACCCAATTCTTTGGGAAGCCAATTGCTCACTATGTCCATCAGAGAAGAGGCCTTCTCGGATTCCGGAAGTCCCAACAGCCTAACGTTGTTGCGTCGGCTACGCTTCTCCAAATCCTCTAGACGGTCCTGCAACTGAAGAATAACGGCCGCTTGATCCTGTACAGTAGTTGTTAAAGACGTGCGGTCATCCTCCAGATCGGAGACCCGCGACTCCAATTCGCCAATTCTCTGACTCTGTGAAGTAAGTTCAGCCAACGTACTGTCTATTGAAATTGGCAGTTTCTCGAGCTTCGCATCCAAAAGAGGAGAGATCAAATTGACGATATCCTGCGCGGTAAGTGGAGGATGCGGCGTACAGTCAGCAATGGAGTCGGTGAGAAGAGTCTGTTTCGGAGAAAGAGGAGCAGGTTTGGAGACTCCGTGCGACTTATCTCTGGCTTTACCCTGTCGAGTAGAGGACTTGGGTGGAGGATCCATGTATTTTTCCATGAGATCCGGAAGGCACCGGGCACTCCACGTCAGAAAAGAAGGGGGAGAGGAAAAAGAGGAGGGGAGGAAGATAAAGTAAAGAAGACAAGGCCCCAAAGGGTTAAAAGGGGCTAGCCACGTAAGATATCTGCCAGAGGTACAGGGAAACAGCTGCAAATCGACTGAAAGTAAACACAGAGCAGTATGTGTAATAAAAAGTAAGGTGTACACAACGTGACCAATAATACACTGTGTAATGCAGGCAATATATGGTGAGCCACAAAGATATGCAAAGAGTACTGCAAGCTTCCAGTAGGATATAAGGAAGTTCAGATCAATGGCAATTAAAAGGAACTGTAAATGGCGCAATGTGTCACAAGAAAAATAATATGCAGTGAGGTCCACTAAAATAAAATACAGCAATCAAAAATGAAAAAGTCCCAGACCCCAAACCCACCACCCAACCTTACTAGAGCCCACCCTAAACCCCTGCTAACTGTCACCAGATATAAACAAAAGAAAAAGCGGGTTGCCACGGGGGATCTAAGGCCTACCCCACCGCACGAGCCTAATGTCCAGGCGCAGATGCAGATATGAAGTGCAGGGCTAGGAGAAGCAGGGCAGTGTCCCCCACGTGGCTGCCGGCGAATCTCATGAGGACCGCACCGCAGGAAAGCAGCTGACTTCGACCCCCGTCGGAACACCGGGTAGGAACGGAGCTGTGTGTACAGAAGGGCAAGCAGCGTATGCAGCTGCATGGCCGAAATCGGTGTAACGCCTTGCTCCCCTGGCCGCCACCAGGTCGACATAATGTGGGAGTCCCGCGGCGTCGGGCCTGAAGCCCTAGATGAGGCCCTGACTTCCGGGCCGCAACCACGTTGCGGTAGAAAATGGCTCCAATCAGCCAGAAAAAAAAGAAAATAACAGCCGATCAATTTGGTGGGCGACTTATCGGTCGCTCAGGAGATATCAGCAGCCCCAGCAGGGGTATCAGATCAGCAGATGGATGTAGATTTAGGCTGAGGTAACGGAGCACAGCTAAAAAGCGGCCATCTGTAAGGCCCGCCTCCCGGAAGTCCGATTGATATAGATTTTATCTAGGAGTCTTATTGGAGTACACAACCAAAGAAACTAGTAAATTTCCGTAAAGCAAAAGTGGTATTACAATGGTAACAGAGTAGATAAACAACTCTTGAGTGTGGTGTGCACCTAACCTCTATAAGTCGAACTAATTTCCGCTGGCGCCGCTAGAGGGCGTGAAGAAGCTGAGAATGACGCCTCGTTGATGGACCGGGATTTGCCTGTTGTCTGCAGTGGTTGCGACTGCTGCGAGGTGGCGGGATGTGTCCCCCTCCTTTGCAGCGGCTGTGGCTGCTGTGGTTTAGAGGCGGGGTCTCCCCCCTTCGCTGAGGCTGCTCTATAGTAGAAGCGGGGGGGGTCTCCCCCTTCTACGCAGGTAGGTAACAGTATGGAGAGCATTTGGCGCTGAAAAAAGGTATTTTTATTTTATTGGGAATTAAAAATTAACATTCTATTAAAGACCATTATTTATCCTTACTTGCAAAATATAAAACAAAAATCATTGCAAAGGTTTGGAAATATCCTGGTTAGGCAGGATAAATGCTATAAACTACCAACCTGAACCTTTGATACAAGGCAGGATGGCAGATGACTCTGCCATCTGAATGTCGCAGCTGGGATCGAGACTTATCAGACCAGGCAATGTTCTTCCAGTCTTCCATTGTCCAATTTTGGTGAGGCTGTGTGAATTGTAGCCTCAGTTTCTTGTTCTTAGCTGACAAGAGTGGCACCTGGAGTGGTCTTATGCTACTGTAGCCCATCTGCTTCAAGGTTTGATATGTTGTGCATGCAGAGATATTCTGCATACCTTGGTTGTAATGAGTGGTTATTTGAATTAGTTGCCTTTCTGTCATCTCTAACCCGTCTGCCAATTCTTCTCTGACATCTTCAAGGCATTTTTGTCTACACAACTGACGCTCACTGGATATTTTCTCTTTTTCAGAATATTCTCTGTAAACCATAGAGATGGTTGTGTGTGTGTGTGTGAGTGAAAATCCCAGTAGATCAGCAGTTTCTGATATACTCAGACCAGTCCGTCTGGCACCAACAACCATGCCACGTTCAAAGTCACTTAAATCGCCTTTCTTCTCCACTCTGATGCTCGGTTTGAACTTCAGCAATTTTTCTTGACCGTGTCTACGTACCTAAATGCATTGAGTTGTTGCCATGTGATTGGCTGATAAGCTATTTGTGTTAACAAGCAATTGAACAGGTTTCCAACACCTTGTAGAAAGTATGCCACGAAGAATGAAGGCAGTTCTGAAGGCAAAAGGGGGTCCAACCCGGTACTAGCAAGGTGTACTGAATAAAGTGGCCAATGAGTGTATAGTTTTATAACGAATTATAAATTAAATGTGAATAAAATGATAGAACCGTCCAGGACAAGGTCATTGAATGTCTAAAAATGAAATTTCATTCAAATGGACAAAAAGTGATATAATATAGCCAATAGTATGGAAAAAAAACGGTATTATGGGGTAATTAAGAATTGATGCGGCCCTCTGGAACTGAAAAATATGTATGTGAGGTATGACTTTTCAAGAGATGTCGCAACAGAAATTGGGTCATTGTTCTATTTTCTATTTTAGTATATGCTTCTATCACCAAAAATGAAGTTTATTTATTTCTATGATGTTAAAATATGGATCACGGGCAAGCTTAATAAAATAATGGAGTAGTTTCATATATTAAAAAAGACAAAAACATCCATAAAAGAATAGAGATGTAAGAAGATTGCCTGGTGGGAGAAGAGCCAACGTTATTAAGGCCTGTATTGTGTCAAAGTGGTTCTAATTGTTTTGTTTAGTTTCCAAGATGTTGGCTAGATATGGTGCAATACAGCTTTGTAAGTTTAATATCAAGAGGGAGGAAAAAAAAGACCGAGGATTTTGGATAAAAAGAAAACGTACCATGGAGCATTAAGATACCCTATTTATCAATATTATGAGGCAAGCATGATAGCCCGTATACATATGTCATCTAACAAGGGAGGAACAAAAAGCTTGGTATAAAATCGAATCAGTGGCATCCAATTTTAAAGACATACCCTGTGTTTGGAGCTATAGTGATTTGTGCATCCTAAGAAAAATTGCAAATAAAAATTTAAATTTAGGTGAAATAATCTCGCAAATATAGTAAGAAAAACTTAGGGTTGCAAAATGAAATCAAGAACTGTTTGATCAAAGCTCTAGAGCAAAACAAGGAGAATATTTATTTGAAGGTGTGGTTATATAGCATTTAGTAAGAGCTGCACCTTTGGTCCCATTAAAACTGTACATTTATTTTTGTCTTTTAACATCATAGAAATAAATAAACTTCATTTTTGGTGATAGAAGCATATACTAAAATAGAAAATAGAACAATGACCCAATTTCTGTTGCGACATCTCTTGAAAAGTCATACCTCACATACATATTTTTCAGTTCCAGAGGGCCGCATCAATTCTTAATTACCCCATAATACCGTTTTTTTTCCATACTATTGGCTTAAGGGCTTTGGTGGCTTAAGGGCTTTTTATTTTGTTCCCCGTGCAGTATGGAGCGATGCCTTTGGGGGATCTCTCATGCATTTTGTATGCCAGCGTTGTCATAAATGGCCTGATCTCCAGTCTATTAGAAGGGAGATATCCCTTGCCCCTGCAACAAAATCAGGACGTGCCTGTTCATGCTAATGAAACTGAAAAGGTTAATGGTATAGCACCTTCTGCATTGTTTGTGCATTTTTTTTTTAGAATTTTAAAAGAAAAATGTGCAACCCCAATTCACAGTATTCATTGGAGATATAGAAGGACCAGAATAATTTTGCCCTAAAGCTCTCTAATTAACTGGAGTGGAAATTGCAAAAACATTTTTTTTTTGGTGGCAACTACCTTAGGACCTTAGTTGTGTCCGGTTACATGCTTTCTGTCCCTCAATTTTACCGTCAACAGCTTCTCTTGGCTCACAGCTAAGAAGCCCCCATTTTAACTCGATATCGGCAAGCTTTTTTTGGAAACCATTTGTGTTTTTCTTCTTATGGTACCATATGCCACAGTGTCCAGACAAAAAAGTAACGTGAAAAAATACTTTTTTATATTCTTTGTGATTGTCTACATTAGGGCTGCAACAACTAATCGATAAAATCGATAATAATCTATAATGAAAATCGTTGACAACGATTTTCATTGTCAATTGAATCGATTTTTATAGATTATTAAAAAGAGGTTGTTTCAGAGCAAATGCTCTGAAAAACTCCTCTCCTTATATAATCTGACCTCAAACAGAGATCGGATTATAACACTAGAATCCAGATCCCCCACAACGCTGCAGAGGACCTGGATTCCCCTCACTGTCAGCCAGTGGGTGTCAGTGCGATGTGCACAAACAACTTCCGTCTCTCCCCTCCACTTCCGCTGGGGCTTCTACGATGCAGCGCCAGCATCACATTATGTAGAAGCCCCAGCGGACGTGAAGGGGAGTAACGGAGGCTTTCTGTGCACATCGTACAGACCCCCACTGGCCGACAGAGAATAGAGGTCTCCTGCAGAGGATCATCCTCTGTCAGCTGGTGGGGGTCTGTGCGATGCGCACAGGCAGCCTCCGTTACTCCCCTTCACTTTCGCTGGGGCTTCTATGAAGCTGCAGTGAAAGTGCCTGTCAGCAACGGAGGTTCACAAAACACCAGGGAGTTGGGAGAGAGGCGGAGCGGTGTATGAGGGGGGAGGAGGCAGAGTGGTGTATGGGAGTATAATGAATTTCAGGGTGGTGCAGGGCATTTATGGGGGCAGAGTGGCATATCAGGGTGCACAGTGGCATATAGGGAGGTATAAGGCATAAATGGGGGTGAGTGGCATATTGGAAGTTATAAGGCATTTCAGGGGGCATATAGGGTGGTATAGGGCATATCGATATTAGGCATATCGGGGCATAAGACATATCTGGGGGTAAAAGGTATATCAGGAGGCGCAGTTGCATATCTCTGGCATATAAGGAGTATAAGGCATATCAGGGAGCAAAGTGGCATATAGGGGGTATAAGGCATATCGATATTAGACATATCAAGGGGTCATAAGACATCTGGGGGTAAAAGGTATATCAGGGGCTCAGTTGCATATCACTGGCATATAAGGAGTATAAGGCATATCAGGGAGCACAATGGAATCTCTGGCATATAGAAGGTATAAGGCATCTGGGGGCAGAGTGGCAAGCTGGGGGTAAAATGTGCATAACTGGGGGCAGTTTGGTAAATGAAAATATAAACAAGGCTTTTTTCTCATAGTTTTTATTAAATATGAAAAATAGTTAACATATGAATTTAATATTTACTAATAACTTTGTATTAAAAACTTATTTGAGAAACACTGTTTGGGTTCTTGTAGCTTTTATTATTATGACAGTAAAATAAGAAGGTGAATAGAGAAATACCATTGTGATAAAGAGATGAAAGTGTAAATTGTACGTTTTTTATTACATTATTTTAAATGTAAGAAATTTTTTTTATCCGATTAATCGAAAAAATAATCAACCAACTAATCGATTATTAAAATAATCGTTAGTTGCAGCCCTAGTCTACATACAAGTGAAAGCCTTTAATCATTAAGGTGTCAACAAGGTTTTAGACTTTCACTTTGCTGCATAAGATAATGTATTGGTGGCAAGTGTACAGATTACTTTGAGAGGGAATTTACCCCCCAAAGTAATCACTCATGAATAGTGCCATAAACTAAAATGGGGGAAAATTGAGGACATTGGGATAAATGCTGGGTTGCTTGTGCAAATATCTGGTAAAGAGCAAGCTACGGGGACTTACTCCATCGAAGGATCAGGATCATTACTTGGGGCAACATGGCTCTTCTTAACTCTGACCCAGCAGCAGATAAAATCTGATGCCAAAACAGGGTATGCTTTTTCAGTATACAACCTCTAAATTCTTGAAAATAAAGGTGCAAAATAGCTATTTTTTTTCTTAAATCCCTACCTCACCATAAAAAATTCACCTTACGGTCAAGCACTGCTAATCAGCTGTAAAGAAACAAAACAAGAAAAAACTCCACTCTCCTCTCCTCTCTACACGATTACACCATGCAAATAATTGGGGATTATTCTAGCTCTGTGTCTGAATAATCAGGATTTTATTAAAGACAGGAGGCAAATATTTTGCATATTTTCCTTTACTTAGACCTCACAGCAGCAAAGTAGAAAAAAACTATGTAAACAAATAACCAGGACTTGAACAAGTTTAGCACCAGGCAGATGTCCCAGAAATGGGAATACTGAGGGGCAGGGGGTCTGGAAAGACGCATCCCTTGCAAAAGACGGCAAATCAAAAGGTCCCTAACGATCGGAAGACCCGATATGGGAATGTGAGAAGCTGAGATGGCAGAGCGGGTCACGTTGATGGTACGATACTATTTTCTTTGGGAAACAGTGCAGGCAAAAAGTTGATAACGTCCGTCACAGGGGCCGTAAGGGGATCACCTTGTTGCGCCTACTCCACCGCTTGGAACAAGTGGAGTAGCTGGTGTATGGCTCGTCTAGTACCTGGAGCCCAGGATTCGCGGAGTAGGTCTCTAGCCGAGTCTGATAGGCCTGGCAGATTCCAGGAGCCCCTGAAATCGTCCATGCCACCAGAGAAAGACTTCATGGAAGAATGAGGGGATCCCTGTAGGACACTTCCAAGAGAGCCGGGAACCAGGGTTGAGCTGGCCGCTGGGGCGAAAACAACACGAGAAATCATCTGTCGCCGCACTTGGTGGATCGCTCGAGAGGCCAAGTCTGAGAGAAAGCGTCAGTCGCTGTTGATTCCGGGTCCGGGAGCCAACTGAAGAAGGATGAAAGTTCCGTCTGGACGCGAACAGGTCCACTGAGAGTGGACCCCGACAAAGAGCCATCCTTGAGAAAACATAGTCACTGGCATCCCTCCAGGTTCGGGAGAACCAATCCGCCGACAAGCTGCTCGCTCCTGGAAGGTACTCTGCCGAAGGAGAGATTTGCCTGTGAAGACAGAATTGAAAGAAGTCCTTGACCAGATTGTTGATATAGCGCACTGAGGACACATTGTCCATGCGCAGCAAAATGGAACAATGAGAAAGCTCCTTGGAAAAACTGCTGACCGCAAAAGATCCGGTTCTAAGTTCCAAGCAGTTGATGTGTAAGTGACGCTCGTCCCGTGACCAGCGCCCTCCGGTTGCGGAATCTGCACAAGAGGCCTCCCAACCCCATAGACTGGCATCTGATTCCAAGACAAAGTCTGGTCTGGTTCCGAAAATGGCTGTGCCATTCCATGCTTCCATGTGCTTGAGCCACCAATTGAGTTCCAGATGCACATCTGACTGGAGGGCAACCAATTGATCGTAAGATTTGAGAGCCTGAAGATGTCTGGCTTTCAGGCGTTGCATGGCCCAATAATAAAAGGGGCCTGGAAAAATTGCTTGAATAGAAGAGGATAAGAGGCCTACTATTCTTGCAAGGTGTCTCAAGGAGATCTATTCAAGACGAATAACCTTTCTGATCTTTTTTTTTTTCTTCACAATGAACCCCAAATTCAGCCGATAACCCATGTTGTTTGAAACCACAGACTCGGGTCTGAGTGGAAAAGCAAGATGTCGTCGAGGTAGATGATCAAGCGAACACCCCGAGCTCGAAAGAAGGCCGTTATGGCTTCATTAGCTTGGTGAAGCACCACAGAGCTGAGCTCAAACTGAACGGATGGCAAGTGCCACGGTTGGGAATTCCATAGGAATTGAAGAAACTGTCGGTAGTCTGAGTGGATCGGTACCGTAAGGTACGCATCCTTCAGGTCTAGTCTGGTGAACCAATCGCCTTCTCTTAGAAGGTCTCGAGGCATATGAATACCTTCCATTTTAAAGTGACGGTAAACCTTGTATTCATTTAGGAATTTCAAATTTATGACTGGACGTTTCTCCCCTGATTATTTGCGAACAAGGAATATGTTGCTGATAAAACCTTGGGGGGCCAGTTGACCTTTGTCTCTGAGAAGTGCTATTTCTTGGTCGATGAGACTTTTTGTCTCTTGACAACCAAGGGGGGGGGTCGTCTGGAGGACCAAATTGTCCGAGGTGATGAGGTGCCAACAATGAGAAAGGAATGCAAGACGAGCCGCTGGGGAGGAAAGAAAGAAGATAGTATTGGAGGACTTACTAGATCAAAATATTGTTCGTCCACATCCACCTCTGCTATGACCTCTCTGGAAGCAGGAAACTGAGTCCGAAAGGTGGGATTATATTGGGGTGCGGAAACCGGACTGTAGCCGTATCTAGGGCAAGCAAAGGTTCCGCGGCTGTCCAAGATGGCCGCCGAAAAATCGCGAGATTAAAGATGGTGGCCGTGAGATCCAAGATGGCGACCGGAGACGGAGAAAAATGTCTGTTAAAGAACACAGTGATGGAGGTGAGAGCCCTGGACAGAAGCAGGAAAGAGGGAGAAAGCTCTAAACAAAAAACACATGTTTAGGCACAGATGTGTATATATAAATTTTAATAATAAAAAATAAAATACCAGTGGCATGAAAAAAAGTGGGTAGCAAATATCTCAGAAGTCAAGAGCACGAAAAAATCACCCACTAGACAAATATGAGAAATGTGACTGACCTGTGTGAGGAGCAGCAAAGGAAGAGGAGGCAGTCTTGCTCAATGGGACTTGTATATGCTAAGGCTGTCTCTGGTTATTTTTTTTTTTGTTTACATTGTTCTTTCTCTTTTGCTGCTGTGAGGTCTAAGTAAAGGAAGATATGCAAAATATTTGCCTCCTGTCACGCTATAAAATTCTGCTTCAGTGCCGCAACTGTGTTTAGAGCTATGTTATGGTGCAGCTTAGGTCCCTTTAGACCAGGTGACTCCTATGGCGCACAAGCATTGGGAATTTTTTTTTTTTTAAATAAAAAAAAAAACAAAAAAAACAGCTGATCTGGACGTCAAAGGTTGCTTGCCTATCAGGTTCTGCACCACTTCAAACTACTGCAGAATCCACCAGGGGACAGTTTTGACTTCTAGTGAGGTGCAATGCATGGTTTGTCTTAAACTGGGCATTTATGAATAGCCTACCTTGTCCTGGAAAATATAGGCTTTTTATGCAGTTTTGTTATTCTCAAGACTGAAACTCTCGAACTGAAAACTGCCCTGGCATTCAAATGTTTAACTCTTCTATATATTTCGCAAAAATATCTTTCTTTTTTTTTTTTTAAATAACTTTTGAAGTTTTCACATCGACATTTTTATGTATTCCTTTTAGGGTTCCTGAAGACTTAAACAAAACTGGGACTTCTGATCTGTATGAAGAGTGCTCTCCAATAAAGGTGGTTTCTAAGAAGGCCTTACGAGTTATTGAAAGTGATTCTGATGAGGGGGCAATGGTGGAACTTAACAGGAAAAATGAAGGATACCAGAGTGATGCTGTTAAACAAACACCTCAGAAAAAAAAGGTGAATATGTTAACTATTTTTCTGTCCTCCCTGATTCACAAATGATTCAGAAATTATTTGGTACTACAGGTGGCATAGCACAAAATGTTGGCCCTTCCCCTGCAAGCTTTGGTGTAGTGGCCTCCACTCTATAGGCTATGATAAGTAACATATCTGCGCTAATAGATTGTAAGCTCGTTTGAGCAGGGCCCTCCTCACCTGTTGTCTCTAAGACAAATTGTTATGTTATATACTACTTATGTCCTGTCTACCCATTGTACAGCGCTACAGCATTTGATGACGCTATATAAAACAATAAATAGCGTTTTGATATTTAAGTGTCGGACTCCAGAGTGGGCAATAGCTAAAGCAGAAATGGCTCATTTTGTTATATCAGATATGAATAGCAATGGTAAGGCAATTAATAAAGATTGTGCAAGTACCCCCTAATATTTATATATATATAAAAAAAAAAAAAGTTGCTTTCAATTCAGTTCATGGTAGCAGAGTCATGTAATGCTACTGCCTGGGCACTTAGACATTCCAGACAAAAAGCTACCCATCTAAATGGCTCAAGTGTATCTACAATAAAGTATTGAATACAGAATGTTTGGTAACCCTTACCTCTCCATATTTTAGATTTTTTTTATAGGAAATTAGATATGATCATTAAAAGAAATTTTTGTCCTTAATAAATATTAGAGTGGGTTCACTAAATGAGAGAGAAGAAAACTACAGCTAAACACGAGAACCTCAGAAATATTAAAAACAGCCATTGTCAACGAAGGGTACAAAAAAAACCTTCCTTAAGGGGTTAATGATAGACATCCTCTGCACTTAACACTTTGAATGGATCTCCTACTACAAGGCACCATTTACCACCCAAATCTATGCTCTTGGCACCTATCAGCATGGCTTCTGAAAGGCAAAGACTAGACAATAAGGACCTATCTCTTGCAGTTATTGATACCCTGCTAACCAGCAGGGGAGCAGTCACCTTGATCAGATATGAAAAGATCTGAAATACTTTTTACCGGTGTCAATCACGCCACACATTGCATCATTCAGTCTCCCAGTTGCTAGATTTCTTTCAGAAGGCTACCATCAAAGTTAAAATTTCTGCCATCAGTGCTGCTCTTGATACCCAGGGTGATACCCACTCTTGAGGCACCAATCCTTATCTGACAGAGAACTCTACTGTAGTTTCCTTTATAAACCAGCACAGTGGGCTGACTGATTCCCCCCCCCCCCCCCATTGGAACTGTAGATTCTGTAAGATATGTCTAGATTCAGACCACACCTCTCCAAGTAAGTACCAACTTGGGACCTTAATTTTGTGCTCTGTCTGTTGACCTCTGCTCGTTTTGAATCCTTGGAAGTACCCCTTAAGTTTCTTACACTCAAGTTTACTCTTCTGATTACATTGGCTAGAAGGGTACGTGAATTACAAGCATTATCCTTGCTAGATCCTCTACTTGTTTTGAAGAGGGAATTGTTTTTCGCCTTTTGACTAAATTCCTTTCCAGATTTGTTTCAGACTTTAATCTCCCAAAAGATATTACCTGTATTTTGCCCCAATCCTCAGATTCCCAAAGAAGTTCAACTTCACTCATGCTCACCTGATGTCTTAACATTTACCTTAAGCGCACTAAGAATTGGAGTCTGGAATGGCACGAAAGAGTGTAAATCTTTAGAGTAGGGCTGAAACAACTAATCGATAAAATCGATAATAATCGATAATGAAAATCGTTGTCAACGATTTTCATTATCGATTAATAGAATCGATTTTTATCGATTATAAAAATAATCCGACCTCAAACAGAGATCGGATTATAACACTAGAATCCAGATCCCCCGCAACGCTGCAGGGGACCTGGATTCCCCTCACTGTCGGCCGGTCTCTCACTTCCGTCTCTCTCCCCCTCCCATACACCCCTCTGACTCCTCCCATACATCACTCTGCCTCTCTACCCGGCTCCGTTACTGACTTCATAGAAGCCTCAGCGTAAGTGAAGGGCAGAAACGGAGGCTGTCTGTGCGCATCGTTTAGACCCCCACCGGCTGACAGAGAATCATCCTCTCTGTCTGCCGGTGGGGGTCTGCATCGCACAGACAGCCTCCGTTACTCACCTTCACTTACGATGAGGCTTCTATGAAGTCAGTAACGGAGCCGGGTAGAGAGGCAGAGCGGTGTATGGGAGGGGGGAGGTGTCAGAGGGGTGTATGGGAACCACCCTCCCATACACCACTCTGGCTCCTCCCCCTCCCATACGGAACTCTGCCTCTCTATCCGGGTCCCTGGTGGCTTGTGAACCTCCGTGGCTGACAGGAGGCAGAGTGGAGTATGGGAGGGGGGAGGAGGCAGAGTGGAGTATGGGAGGGGGAGGAGGCAGAGTGGTGTATGGGAGGGGGAGGAGCCAGAGTGGAGTATGGGAGGGGGCAAAGTGGTATATGGGAGGGGGAGGAGGCAAAGTGATGTATGGGGGAGGAGCCAGAGTGGTGTATGGGAGGGGGGAGGAGCCAGAGTGGTGTATGGGAGGGGGAGGAGCCAGAGTGGTGTATGGGAGGGGGAGGAGCCAGAGTGGTGTATGGGAGGGGGAGGAGCCAGAGTGGTGTATGGGTGAGTTATAGTGGCGTATGGGGGGTATTATGAATTTCAGGGCGTATAAGGCATATCGATATTGGGCATATCAGGGGGGCATAAAACATATCTGGGGGTAAAAGGTATATCAGGGGGCTCAGTTGCATATCACTGGCATATAAGAGGTATAAGGCATATATGGGGGCAGAGTGGCAAGCTGTGGGTCAGATGTGCATAACCGGGGGCAGTTTAAACAAGGCTTTTTTCTCAGTTTTTATTAAATATGAAAATTAGTTAACATATGAATTAATATTTACTAATAACTTTGTATTAAAACCTAGTTTGAGAAACACTGTGTTTGGGTTCTTGTAGCTTTTATTATGTCAGTAAAATAAGAAGGTGAATAGAGAGATGAAAGTGTAAATTGTACGTTTTTTATTACATTATTTTAAATTGGAAAAAAAATTAAATTTTTTTTATCCGATTAATCGAAAAAATAATCGGCCAACTAATCGATTATTAAAATCGTTAGTTGCAGCCCTACTTTAGAGAGGCAATTTCTGGAACCTGCGTTGCTTTAGGGAAGTACCGTATTTGCTCGATCATAAGACAAGGTGTCTTATATTTGAGGTTGTCTTAGACTTTTCTAAAGAGTAAAGTCCGTAAATCGGAGGATTTCAATCAATAGGTTGAGATTATGGTAATAAGCATTGTCTTTAAAAGTTTTGAGAGGTTCGCGAATAATTAACTTTGGGCTTCTACAATTTTGGACTGTTACTTTGATTACCTAATCTGATATTTACTATCTTTTCATGGCTAATTGGAATTTTATGGCAGTTGCCTAATTTTCTTTCCACTTAATTTTTCCACTCAACCTGGATTTATATCAACAGGTACCAGTTGGACCACAACAAGTGATGTTTTATTAATCTAAATAGAGGTGAATTTTGTTCTTCAATATAGAAGAATGTATCACTTCTTTTGGGGAAAGAAAATATTTTATTGTTGTATATGACGGTTTGAGACTGTAGCTTATAACCTGTAAACATGGCAATGATGTAATAAGTATTTTTACCTGTAATTAAGTATATTTTTCTGAAGTTTGACATTATTTTAGGGCTGAAACAACGAATCAATAAAATCGATAATCTATAACGGAAATCGTTGTCGACGATTTCCGTTATCGATTAATCGAGTGATCGATTCGTTGTTTACTTACCTCTGCGAGCGTTCCCCGCTTCTGCAGTCTCCGCCTTCTTTTATTTACGTGACGCATTCCGGAGGTAAGTATTCTTCATGTCTGTGCGAATCGCTCTGTGCGAGTGGCTCCATTCTCACAGAGCGGTTCGCTCTGTGCGAGTGGCTCCATTCTCACAGAGCGGTTCGCTTTGTGCGAGTGGCTCCATTCGCACAGAGCAGTTCGCTCTGTGCGAGTGGCTCCATTCGCACAGAGCAGTTCGCTCTGTGCGAGTGGCTCCATTCGCACAGAGCAGTTCGCTCTGTGCGAGTGGCTCCATTCGCACAGAGCGGTTCGCTCTGTGCGAGTGGCTCCATTCGCACAGAGCGGTTCGCTCTGTGCGAGTGGCTCCATTCGCACAGAGCGATTCGCGGGGGTGGGGGTGGGGTTTCAGGGGATGCAGGGCAGGGTGTGAGTGTGGGTGCAGGGCAGAGTGGGGGTGGGGATGCAGGACAGGGTGTGAATGTGGGTGCAGGGCAGAGTGGGGGTGGGGATGCAGGGCAGGGTGTGAGTGTGGGGGCAGGGCAGGAGACTGGGTGCAGGGCAGAGTGGGGGTGGGGATGCAGGGTGTGAGTGTGGGTGCAGGGCAGAGTGGGAGACTGGGTGCAGGGCAGGGTGTGAGTGTGGGTGCAGGGCAGAGTGGGGGCAGGGTGTGAGTGTGGGGGCAGGGCAGAATGTGGGGGCAGGGCTGGGTGCAGGGCAGAGTTGGAGACTGGGTGCAGGGGCAAAGTGCCAGGGTTGGGTGCAAAGTGCTGGGTGCTGGGTGCAAAGTGGCTGGGCTGAGGCAAAGTACTGAGTGCTGGGTGCAAAGTGCCAGGGGTGGGTGCAAAGTGCTGGGCGCAAAGTGCCAGGGCTGGGTGCAAAGTTCTGGGTGCAAAGTGCCAGGGCTGGGGCAAAGTTTCTTGAACAGTAATAGTCCACCTCTTTTCAGAATGTTTGGGGTTATTTTGTTTCATAAATATTGTGTTAGGGTTCTTGTACTTTGAAAATATTATTTTTTATTACATCATAACAAAATAAGAATGTTAATGTAAATTTTAAGTTGTTTTTTAACATCCAGTTCATTAAATTATTTTAAATAAACGAAAAATTTGCATATTGTTTTTTTTTATCCGATTAATCGAAAAAATAATCGGCCAACTAATAGATTATTAAAATAATCGTTAGTTGCAGCCCTACATTATTTGCATCTCTTAAAAGACTCAGTAATAATCTGAAGATGTTATTAAAATATATATATACCGTATTTGCTCGATTATAAGACAAGGTTTTTTCCCAGAGCAAAGCCTCAAATAGGTCTGACTATGAGTCTAAGATCCAGATCCCCCGCAGCGCTGCCCGTGGGAGTGAACATCCGCCATACACTGTATGGCGGCGGACGCCTGTTTTAAAAGTTTAGGAGGCGATCAACAATCACCTCCTAAACTTCAATGGTGTTGCGGAAATGCCTCGACCATGAGGCATTCGGCAACACCAAACACTCGCCCCAGGACGTGCTGTGACCGCTCCAGTTCCAGCAAAATGTAAAAAAAAAAAAAGTCCAAAAAGAATAAAATAAAGTTTATTATAATGAGCAAGTGCTAAAATTAGCGCTGTATCTTCCCAAAAATCTTGACATAGGAAGAGCTAAAGTAAAAGCATTTCAAATACCCGGGCTCAAAGATAGGGCATAGGAACAGACTGACCAAAATAGGGGAAAAAAGGGCACTTCCCAAATGTGGCCTTTTAACCCCAAACAACCCGACAAACCCATGCATGGGGGCTATAACTTTACTTGGGTATGTTGCCGAACACATATTGTGGTCTTGTTTGAAAGTGACGTATACCAGGAGCTGTAAATCCATACCTGAAGCGCAATTTTAGTGATAAAAATAAATTACTACCAGTTTGACAAAGGGTGGTAGTAAAATTAGTGCATGGAAAGGGTTAAAATACTAGCATTTGAAATACCTTGAGTTTTGAAAAATATATGGTTTGATGGGGAAATGGCACATGGGGCAGAATGACCAGCTTTGGGAAAAAAACATGGTTTTAAAATGGCAAAACGCTGCTTGTACTTATTGCCAATAACTTGCAAGAAAAAAGCAAAAACACCCCCACAAAAACATTGGGTATTTCTAAACTCAGGACAAATAGTAGAATCTATTTAGCAGTTTTTCATTAGCTTTTTTTGGATCAGTAAAAGATTTTTCAGGTAAAAGTCAGAAAATGTTTTATTTTTCATTGTATTTTATTTATTTTATGGGAAATTAGAGCTGATCAAAACTATGGAATCTGAAGAAAGCCCTTGTTCTGAGAAAAAAAACAATATATAACTTGTGTGGGTACCCTAAATGAGTGAGGAGAAAATTACATCTAAACACGAGCACCACAAAAGTGTTAAAACAGCCTCGGTCCCGAAGGGTACAAAAGGTAAAACACAGCCTGGTCCTTAACCCCTTAACGACAATCCACGTACATGTATGGGGTTGCCGTGCAACGTGATAACGACAATGCCCGTACATGTACGGGCTGCCGCTAAATAGCTGCATCGACGCTATTTGCGTCTTTGCAGCATCCACGGAAGCCTCCAAGTGAGGCCGACCGTGGATCTGGGGAGGAAAGCCCTCCCCGGAAGAAAAATGATCGGAATCGCTTCCTAAGCATAAACTGTGTTGCTGACACGCCTCGATATCGAGGCATGTAGCAGCACAACCCCCCTGCCCCGATAGTCTTGTGATTGCTCCGAAGAGCAACCACAAGTGCCATCCTGTAAATGACGTTGCCCCTCTTGAGAACTCTCCTGCAGGTTGAATGTAGGTACTGCATCCAACCATGCAAGGTCAATGGAGCCCAGCTCACTAATCAGAGAGATTAGTAAAAAAAAATTTAAAAAGTTTTTAATAAGCAAGTCCTACAATTCTTTATCTTAACAATAATTCCCGCATGGAAAGAGTTAAAATATTGGCATTACAAATGCCCATAGGGTGTCTAGTATTAAAAAATGTATGATTTGATGGGGTAAATTGAATTGGCCGGGTTCAAAGAGGTCCCAAATATGGGACATGGGGGCAGTAGGATCAGATGTCTAAATGGCATAAAAATACACACCTCACAAAGGCCTTTCACCTCCCAAATAACCCAACAAACCCATGCATGGGGGGTATCACTGCGCTCAGGAGATGTTGCTGAACACATATTGGGGTGTTGTTTGACACGGACATATACCAGGAGCGGTAAATTTATACCTGAAGTACAACGTGTGTGGAAAAAAATACAAAAGACACCTTGGGGTGTCTAGTTTTTAAAAATATATGATTTGATTGGATAAATTGCATTGGCCGGCTTCAAAGATACCCGAAATGGCACATGGGGAGAAGAATTACCAGATTTGGAAAAAATGGTTTTGAAATAGCAAAACGCTACCTGTACTTATTGCCCCATAACGTGCAGAAAAAAGCATAAAAACATTTGGTATTTCTAAACTCAGGACAAATAGTAGAATCTTTTTAGCAGGTTTTTTCATTAGTTTTTGCAGATGAGTAAAAGTTTTTTGTTCAAAAAGTGAGAGTAATTCTTTAACAAAAAATACCCATATTATTTGCTCGATTATAAGACGACCCCCCAAATCTTAATATTAATTTAGGGAAAAAAAGAAAAAGCCTGAATATAAGACGACCCTATAGGAAAAAAGTTTTACCAGTAAATGTTAATTCATTTAAACTATTTTTTTAATAAAAGCTATGATTGAGAAGAATATTTTGGTTTTATTTCCTTCTATTTTCCAACCTGCCCCCCAGTTGTGCACATCTGCCCCAGAAATGCCTTAAACCCCCATATGCCATTGTGCCCCATGATATGCCTTTTAACCCTCTAAATGCCACTGTGCCCCATGATATGTGCCGCACCGGTGCGGGGAACTCTGATCTTTGACAGCCGGGGAATGTCTGTGCGATGCACGCAGACAACCCCCGCTGCTAGCCACGCCTCCTTCCGGCTGCAGCGTGAGTCTACACGCTGCCCCAGCTACATGACAGCTGCACACCATGAAGTACCAGTAAGTGGGGCGGGGGGGTTGAGACAGGAGGATCCAGATCCCCTGCAGCTGCACTTGCTCTGAAAAAAACCTTGTCTTATAATCGAGCAAATACAGTAGATGATATGATAAAATTAAAGAAAGCCCTGTTTGTCCTGAAAAAACCCCAATATATAATGTGTGGGAGCACGAAATGAGAGAAGAAAATCACAGCTAAACAGCAACACTGAAAAATTTTAAAAGAGCTATTGTCCCACAATATACTACGAGTAATAACCCCTATTGTCCTTAAGGGGTTAAGGGGTTGTTAGATTGTATTTTCGGTGTTGGAGCTTTGGCTGGGTGGGTGCATGTAGCCGAGGTGGTTGCCGACCGTAAGTCACTGTTGCCTCTAAGACAAAATGTGTGTTTCTCTGCCTACAATATAGTACGAATGGTTTGCTTATGCTCATTTGGTATCTGGTTGAAAGAGTTTAATAACCGTATATACTTTCAATTTCTTTCCCAGGAAGGAGCACATTTTGGAAGCACAAACTCTTCTGAAGAAATGTCTCCCTGTACTAGACTATCAACAAACAGTCCCTCATGTTCTGATTCTCCTGGAATTTCTCCATCTGGCATACCAAAACGTAAAACAGGTAAGACCGTAAAATTAGCCTTATTCAATACTAGTTGGAGTGACATGCAAGTTTGCGTTTTTTCTTTTTTAAAAGTATTTTTTTTTTTTTTATTAGCACGTAAACAGATACCAAAACGTAAAAGGGAAGACATTGCTGAGGCAGATGTGCTTGTAGAACATTCAGATATTCATTTGGCAGACAAGCGACCAAAAAAAGACAATAGTGAGTATAGTAAAAATGTTGCGTCTACATGCATATTTAATTATGGTGACTTTGCAACTTATATGCCTTTTTGATTGCTGTAATGAAACAGGCCATCCTCCTTCAAAAGAGCAGGAAATCAATGAAATGAATATTAGAGTTGACTTGGTAAAGGAACTGTTTTTTAATCCAGAATCACTAGCAAGCACCACTGCAAATTCAGAGGATGATTGTCAGCAGGAATCAAAGCCCACACCTTTTCTGAGCAGTTCAGAAGCAATGCCATCGACAGAAATGCATACAAAGGAATGCCATACAGAGGCAGCTAATACTATGTATGCGAAAGAAATTAATGAGAAGGATGACAAAATATTTAAACCCTTAGTATCTGGGAATCCAAAGCCAATCAGCAGTTTTTTTGGTGAGTATTTTTTATATTTCTTTCCAGAACACAAGGTTTTTGATCACAAATGAGGGTACCATTGTGAGCAAGGAATTTATATTTTGTGCAGTTATGGATATATGTGGGTTTACAGTTGCAAAATATAAAAACTAAAGGTTATATTGATAATAAACTAATTAGATCAGGGGCGTCCAAGTTTTTTTCTGCAGTGGGCCTTTTCATCAGAATTGTATACGTGTGCGGGCAGCACTCAATTTTTCACTGTGAGAAAATATGGCCTTTAATAAAATATGCAGATTAAAATAAAGTAAATAACACAAAACCTTTACTTTTCCTCTCACTGATTTCTGGGCCTAGAGTGTTTTGTGACTACAAATTCAGGATTCAGGATAATTAAAAATGAAATAGTTCTATTTATTTTAGGGATCCACCAAAATGAAAATTCTGGACCAAAACATTCACGGTTCACTTAGCAAAAACCGAAAATGACTCCCCACCTTTAAAAATAATAATAAAAACTAGGGCTGCAACAACTAATCGATAATGAAAATCGTTGCCAACAAATTTCATTATCGATTAGTTGAATCGATTTTTATCGATTATAAAATGAGGGTTTTTTCAGAGCAAACGCTCTGAAAAGTACCCCTCGTTATATAATCCGTTTAGTCTGACTCACAGCAACAGCTCCTACTTACCAGTCCCTCCCTGTAATCACTGTGACAACTGGCCCTGCCCCCTTCCTTCTCCCAGAAGGCCAGAACCACATGGCTGTGATACTCATCTAACTAAGTATAAAATTAATATTTGGGCTGCTGAAAGTTAGGGGAGGTGGGGGTTAATTTAGGGGCAGTTATGGTTAATGGGGTGTTTAGGGGCAGCTATGGTTAATGGGGTGTTTAGGGTTAATTTAGGGGCAGCTATGGTTAATGGGGTGTTTAGGGTTAATTTAGGGGCAGTTATGGTTAATGGGGTGTTTAGGGTTAATGGGGTGTTTGGGGTTAATTTAGGGGCTGTTGTGGTTGATGGGGGTCTTTAGGGTTAATTTAGGGGATGCTGTGGTTAATGGGGTGTTTAGGGTAGTTGTGTTTGATGGGGTATTTAGAGTTAATTTAGGGGTAGTTATGGTTAATGGGGTGTTTAGGGTTAATTTAATGAGGACTGAGGGTTAATTTAATAAAGTTAACTTAAGGCGCAGTTAGAGGTAAAGGGGGGCAGACTTAGGGGAATCTAAATCCTGGGGGCAGTGAAGATTAACCCAGTACTTATTTATAAAAGTATGGTGTCAGTGTGCTGTGAACAGGTCTGTGACTCTGAGGGGACTGTGAGATATCTGGGTGTATAAGGCATATCTGGGGAGGATGGAGTGACATATCTGGGGGTAGGGGTATAAGGCATATACGGTATATAAGGCATATGTGGGGAGGCCAGCGTGGCATGTCTGGGAGGCAGTGTGGCATGTCTGGGGAGGATGGAGTGGTGTATCAGGGGGTATAAGGCATATCAGGCACAGTGGTATATGTGGGGGTAGAGTGGAGTGGAATATGTGGCAGGCAGCGTGGAGTGGAATATGTGGGAGGCAGCGTGGAGTGGAATATGTGGGAGGCAGCGTGGAGTGGAATATGTGGGAGGCAGCGTGGAGTGGAATATGTGGGAGGCAGCGTGGAGTGGTATATGTGGGAGGCAGCGTGGAGTGGTATATGTGGGAGGCAGCGTGGAGTGGTATATGTGGGAGGCAGCGTGGAGCGTAATGTCTGGGAGGCAGCGTGGCAAGCCTGGGCTCAAATGTGCATAAATTGGGGGGGCTGGTTGGGAAATAAAGACCAGAAGTTTTTTGGGTTTTTTTTTATTTTTTTTATTCTGCGTTTGTATTTAACATCATTTGTTTATTAAATTATTTTAAATAAATGAAAAATGTACATTCATTTTTTTTATCCGATTAATTGAAAAAATAATATGCCAACTAATCGATTATGAAAATAATCGTTAGTTGCAGCCCTAATAAAAACTCACATTTTTAATAAAAGTAGGTAACACACCACAATTGGACAAAACAACTTAGCAATATGACTTGGCATGATAAATGCTGGTACCTAGGCATGATGGGACTGTGATTGCTGTTAGCAATCACACTCCTATCATGCCAAGTCAGCCAGTACATGCTGGTATAGGGTGGCTGTAAGTGATGTGCAGACCCCATACTGCTGGCAGCATCAATACACAAGGGGGGCAGCTAGCCAGGTTTCAGCATCTACTGGCTGACTTGGCATGATAGGAGATAGGAGTGTGATTGCTAACAGCAATCACAGTCCCATCATGCCTAGTTTCCAGCACTTACAGGCACGCGCACACAGGCACGCGCACACAGGCACACACAGACACACAGACAGACACACACACAGACAGACACACACACAGACAGACACACACACAGACAGACACACACACAGACAGACACACACACAGACAGACACACAGACAGACAGACACACACACAGACAGACACACACACAGACAGACACACACACACACAGACACACACACACACACAGACACACACACACACACAGACACACACACACACACAGACACACACACACACACAGACACACACACACACACAGACACACAGACACACACACACACAGACACACACACACACATATTCATTCATTTACAAATTCAGTCCCTCAATCACGCATACTGATTCAAACACTCTCCCCACCCCCTTACCTGCACTGCACCTCCTCGATGCCGCTCACAGACTTCAGCAGCGGGCGCGGCCTCCCTCTGCGTTCTCTGGTACTGCACAGAGGAAGCAGGACTGGAGCAGAGTCATGTGATGTCACGTGAACTCTGCTGGGTTCCACTTCCTCTGTGCAGTACAAAAGACCCTCCCACAGGTAAGTAGCAGGGATCTTGTTGTAGCAGGGCTCGAGGTACGGCCCGCGTAAGATCGGTTGTCCTGGCTGCCCATCTTACGCAGGCCGCACCCCGAGGTTTCGCGGGCCGCATGTTGGACGCCCCTGAATTAGATCATATAATATGTAAAAAATTGTCAAGAAAAGCACCAAATGAGAAGGACTTGGGAATAATCATTGATGATAACCTAAGAAACCGTGTTTAATATCTGCGGCAAGTGCTAGCAAGGTATTGTAATTTCTCCCAAAATAATAAGCCATTGACTTGCGTAAGTCAAATATATAACATCAATTTCAATATTTAGTGCAAATAGTGTCTATTTTAACTACATAACAACGTAACTTATTATAAAAATTGTCTAGATTACCATTAAGACATAAAACTTGTGCTGTGGTGTTCCTTGCAGTTACATGAGAGATCAGGCTTTCGTTAGACAGCCTGTGGTCTTCCCTGTCAGAAGGAACAAACATTGCTGGCTCAATGCTAACATGTCTGGTATAAGGGGACTCAGTTACACCTAAATAGCTGATAATGCCTTAAAGGTGATTAGGGTAAACGATATATATTTTTTAATATATTATATATTTGAGATTTAATGGACATGTTGTATAGTGGCTTTACAAAGATCTGCTTGATTTTTTTCTTCTTTCTGTCTTAATCGTCTTTTAATGATTTGTTAATACAGTTGACTTTCCTTCATTGGTTATTTTAACATGGGCATGGACATTATTTTGCAGCTCCAAGGAAACCGAAGGTGGAAGATGAAATTGCTTTGGAAACAGCTATTACCAACTCTATACCTAGTCATTCAACCAAGTCTGAAAAATCAGTTGATGGCAGGTAAGTTTATAGATTTTATATATATATATATGTGTATGTATATATATATATATATATATATATATATATGTGTATTTTATATATTTGTATATATATATGTATGTATATGTTCATGACAATATTGTACACATCAGGAAGCATTATTCCTGGCATGTCACGCAAAAACATTCAGTTAACGAAAGTTGTCATTGCTTTAAACGGGTGTAGAAAGCGACCGACGTTCGATTTCTTAGCCCAACCGGTGTTTCTTTAATGCCTCGATGACGGGGCATTCAGCAACACCAAGATCGACATCAGGGGCCATGTCTGGCCACTCCCCGGGGCGTCAACATACAATGTATGGCAGCGGACGCCCGTTTTTAAAAGAATTTAGGAGATCAATGATATTCTCCTAAACTTCAATGGTGTAGCTCAAATGCCACGATATAGCGAGGCATTCAACAACACAGAACACCCACCCTAGGATGCAAATTAAAGGTGTCTAAAGTTTCCAAGAGGGAGTCTCCAGACCCTCCTGAGAACTCTGACTCCCCTTGCAGGTTCAATACAGGTACTGCATTCAACCATGCAAGTCATTAGAGCCCAGCTTTCTAATCACAATGTGATTAGTAAAACAAATGTGAAAATGGTAACATGGTAAAAAATAATTTTCCACTGATGTCACCATCAGGGGAACCTTCTGGTTCCACAAAACATAAAAAAAATATAAAATATATGTGTGTGTGTGTGTGTGTATAAATATACACTCACTGGCCACTTTATTAGGTACACCTTGCTTGTACTGGGTTGGACCCCCTTTTGCCTTCAGAAGTGCCTTCATTCTTCGTGGCATACTTTTTTTTTCCATTCCAGGTGGCACAGGTGAAGAAAGGCTCCGCCTACCAGGTAGGGCTGGAAACTATAAAAAAAAAAAAAAAAGAGCTCCCCCTTCCTCTTCAGTGTTGTTTCCTGCCCTACTCAGGTAGAGGCATCGGTTGCTCCTTACCTCCTTTTGTTATTTTCTTGGAGCCCCGGGGGGCCATCCGTTTTCAGGCATCCAGGCAGTGGTCCCATGCAGATCCAGGGATTCGTGGCAAGCTCCGGCTGCAGCAATACTGCGGTCATCGCGGCTGTTTTATACAAGGTTGAATCCTTGTTGCCGGCACTCTGCCCACAGCCCAGGGGGCTCATTGGGTTATAACCTCCAGGCACCAGCACCTTCCGTCCAAAGGAACCGCAGAGATGAAGCACGGCAGGACAAGAGCTTCCAACAGGTTCTGTTGCGCCACCTGGTCTGGCAACTTCCGGGTTTCTCCTTCTCGCGTCACTTCCGGCGCTCGTATCAGACCACGGAAGGTCAATTACGCGGGGGCCTTTGGAAAATCGTGTCTTCCGGTCCCATACACCTAAATGCCTCTATAAAAAAACGCCGGAATGGGTGAGATCTCTCCTTGTCCTCTGTTTTTTGCATGTATTGCTGCATCGACTGTTTCTCTCTGCTGTGCCTGTCAGTGCCTGAGTTTTGCCTTATTCGAGTATGTACTGGCTCTCTTGGTCAGAGGGAGATTTCCTTTTACAAATTTTTTTTTTTTTTCCGTGGTTATACCTTTTTGTGTTTTTTCTCTGACATGTCAGATAAAAATTGAGACAACCCTCCTGAGAGCTCTCCACATAGGAAATCTGCGGGGAAGACTAAACATAAAGCCTGCTCTTCCTACAAAAAGACCCTGCATGACCCATCGGCCAAACTGTGCAGCTTCTGCTCTCGGCCTAAAAATGCCACACGTCGAATTTACTTCAGTCCACCTTTGACTGCTTTTGGGCTGTGGCAAACTCAGCTCAGGGGTTATCCGCTCTATTTTCCAAGTTTGATTACCAGTCGAACGACCCCCAGTCTTCGGACTAGGAAAGGGAAATTAAAGAGGAAAAAAAATCTTCCCAGTAGAAGAAACCGGAAAACTCATCTCTGCAGTCAGATCCTTTTCAGGGTCATTCCAGGAAACCTCAGACCTTTCCAGTGCATGATTCCCTTTCTGCTATCATCGCAGATCAGTGGAAATACCCTGACAAGAGATTTCTCACTTCCACTAGAATTAAAAAGCTATTTCCATTCGATAAAAAGGCTTCAGATGCCTGGGAAATTCTGAAGGTGGTTGCTGCGGTAGCCAAGGCCATGAAGAAAACAGCCATTCCATTGGAAGACGCGTCCCATTTCAAGGATCCCATGGACAGGAGGGCTGAAAATGCAGCTAAAAGATCGTTTGAAGCCGCTGCGGCGAACTTTCGTCCGTCAATTGCCATTGCTTCAACTTCTCGAGCAATTAAAGTCTGGATCCAACAGGCGGTGGAAGACCTTGCGTCTATACCAGGAACTGAACCGGTTGCAAGGGACTTGTCCGACACCTGTCTAGCAGTCGATTTCATCTCTGATGCTGCTGTCGAATCAGTTCGTATTTCTGCTAAAGCCACAGCGTTGTCGGCGGTTTCTAGAAGAACTCTGGCTTAAATCGTGGGCGGCAGATAATGCCTCAAAACATAAGCTTTGCAGCATTCCATTTCAGGGGAACCACCACTTCGGAAGCGATCTTGACTCGATCCTGGAATCCACTACGGGGGGACAAGTATTGGTTGCCTAAGAGGAGAGGACGGCCCCATTTCAGGTCAAACTACTTCAGAGAAAGAGAGTACTACAGGCCCACGTCCTCAAGACAAGACTACCAGTCCTTTCGGGGTAAACCCTACGCAAGATGTAGATTCCAGAGAGGTAGGGGAAGAGGCAAGGATGATAAGGCAGGGAGATTCTGACGCCAGTCGTCTTCAGGTGGGAGGCAGGTTAACCTTTATTCGTGCCTGGGAAGGGATAACTTCAGATCCCTGGGTCCTATGCATCATCAAGCAAGGTTATGCATTGGAGCTTACTCGCCTGCCTACCCAGACATTTTTTCTGTCCACGCCCCCTGCAGACCCTTGGAAAAGAACAGGGTTTTTCCTGACATACAGTGGCAGTACGATCGGTAAAGCCTCTTCCTGGACAAGAAGACGCTACGGCAAAGCAAAGGTTAACAGAGAGGAACCCTCCCCCCTTACCCATAAAGCCAGGCTTACCCTGAACGAGTCAGTTTCTTCTTGTCCCGTTACAGGGACAGACGGTTCTACGGCTGGGGATGTTTCCCCGAAGAATCTTCAATCTGGTGAGGCGCACGGGTTGCTGCCTGGGGGTCTTCATCCTCCGATTGCTCCCCGGGTGGTGAGCAGAGCGAGGTCCCCTCCGTAGCGTTTGAGTTACGGAGGGGTTTGGACGGACCAGCTTTATTCTCCGGCTGTGCGCAGTGAGTGGAACGTTGCGGGTGGCGTTGCGTTCCACTGAAGATCCGATCGCGCTACTGCGCATGCGCGTATCGGATCTTCTGGAGGGCGCCAAATTCAACCCTTTAAAAGGTTTGAAATCATCCTGTCTGTCTGCAGGGGCATTGTTCAGCACAGGATACCGTGTCACCAGCCCCCCCCCACGGTTCAGAGGATTTGGAGGTAAGATTTTTTTTTTTATCTTTTCCTTCATTTTTTCTCTGCCTCCAGAAGATTATTTTGTTTCTACTCTCACTATTTGTTGTCTTTTGCCAGATGTCTAGTCCGTTTTCTCCGGGGGATAAAGACAAGAAACCTGCTCCCACTCCGAGGAAGGCCACTTTTAAGTCAAAGCATGCAGCTTGCTCTGAGTGTGCTACCCCTCTTCCTGACGGATGCAGGAAAAATATGTGTAATGCCTGCGCGGCAGAGCAACTTTCTAAAGAAAAGCAGAAAGACTTGCGATCCTTCCTGGGATGGTTCCAGGAAAACCTAGCGCAGACCTTTGAGGCTTTTCAGGTTTCTGCAGCTCAAGCCCAGTCAAAGGTTTCGAGTAGGTCCTCCCACAAATGCAAAAGATCTCGATCATCTTCCAGATCAGAGCTATCATCTGGTGAAATCTCTCAATCCTCAAGCTCTACAACTTCGTTCAGTTCAGAGGAGGAGGCTGTTTTTCCTCCCCAAGAACTTCGGAAATTCACCAAAGAGGTGACTCGTATTGTATCGGACGAAGAGGTTAATTTATGGAAAGAGAATGGAAATACCTGGGGAAGAGGGTTTTTCTATCCAAGCATTTTAAACACCTTTTCAAGCTCCAGAGTGATGAGCGTTGGGATGAGCCCCCTAAGGTGGACGTCCAAATAGCTCAATTGTCGAAAAAAACAACCATCCCCATTGGAGGAGTCTCCGGCCTTAAAGACTCGATGGATAGGAGGATCGAAACTTCCTGCAGGCGTATATTCCAAGCATCAGGTGCCCAATCCAAAGCTGCTGTAGTCAGTGCAGCGGTCTCCAGGGCTCAAAGCTATTGGTTACAGGCCTTGGAAGAGTGTTTACTGGATGATCAAGACTCTGAAATTTCTCACCTACTTAAGAATTTGAGATTGTCCAATGGTCTTCTTACGGATTCTTCTCAGGAAATGGTGAAGACTTCAGCTCACAATATGGGCTTATCCTCTGTGGCCCGCAGAGCTTTATGGTTACGATCCTGGTCGGCGGATACGGCCTCTAAGGCATCACTCTGTGATTTACCCTTTGAAAGGAATAAATTGTTCGGAGCTCCGTTGGACGACTTAATTAAACAAATATCTGACACTAAGAGGGCTCTTCCTCAGGATAAACGTTCCAGATGGAATAGAAGGTATCCATTTAAAACCTCCAGGCCCTTTCAGTCATCTTCCAGAGCGCAGAATTTTCGGAGTTCCTTTGGAGACCGAAAGTTCCAGGATCGTCCAAAGAAACAAGAAAAGAGAAAATTCTGACAAAGTAGGGGGAAGGCTGCAGCGGTTCACTCATGTTTGGGAACAGACTACGCGCAGCAGGTGGATTCGGGATCTCATTTCAGAGGGATACAAGATCAGGTTTTCGTCGCTTCCCAGAAGTCAGTTCCTGATTTCCTCATACCCATCCCAATTAAAAAATTTGGCACTTCATTCGGCTTGCCTGTCTCTCCTTTCAAAAGGAGTCATAGAGAGGGTTCAGGCTTCACTACACTTCCAAGGAGTGTATTCCAGACTCTTCCTTGTCCCAAAACCGGACGGATCCTTTCGGCCCGTTTTGGATCTAAAGAAAGTGAACAGCTGCATACCGTATCGCCACTTCCGGATGGAGAATTTATCTTCGGTCGCCCAGTTGCTTCAGCAAGGAGACGTCATGGCAGCCTTGGACCTGAAGGACGCATACCTTCATGTCCCAATTGCTCAGTCTTCCAGAAGATTTCTGAGGTTTGCAATCCGAATTCGTGGAGTCGTTCATCATTTCCAATTCAAGGCACTCCCGTTCGGTCTATCCTCAGCCCCAAGAATCTTCACAAAGATCTTGTGTCCATTGACTGCATCGCCGCGGGAAAAGGGGATTTACATAGTTCCCTACCTCGACGACTGGCTCATCAAGGCCGAGTCTCCAAGGAAACTCCGGGCAGACCTTGCCACCACGATGCAGTTTCTGGAAAATCACGGCTGGATTATCAACCTCAAGAAGTCCAACCTCCTCATCCCTTCCACCAGGATCCAGTTCCTTGGCTTAGGAGTGGATTCAATATCTCAACAATTTTTTCTACCGTCATCAAAAATCAAGAAGATCAAACAGGAGATCAGGTCCCTTCAGTTACACCCAACTTGGACTATCAGGAAAGCCATGAGCATCCTTGGTCTCCTTACGGCATGCATCCCGGCGGTCAAGTGGGCAAGAGCCCAACTGCGGCCCCTTCAATGGGATATTTTATGAAATTGGTCAAGACGAGAGGAAGACCTGGATCTAGATGTTACGATCGCAAGTCAAGTCTTATCCCACCTTACCTGGTGGAGGGCGCCTTTGAATCTTTCCAGAGGCCTTTCTTTTCGTTCCCCCAAATGGGTGATACTTACCACGGATGCTTCCGGCATCGGATGGGGCGCCCATTTAAATTGTCTCTTTCGACAAGGCGTATGGTCTCCAGCAGATTCGCGTCGTTCGTCCAATTTTCGGGAATTAAAAGCGGTTCTTCTTGCCCTCGTAGCCTTCAGAACCCTGTTGGAAGGTCGTGCAGTGAGGATACAGTCGGACAACGCCACGACGATTGCATACATAAACAGGCAAGGGGGTACTCGGGTAAGGAGCCTTCAGGTTCTGTGCTCTGTTCTGATGAATTGGGCCCGGCAGCATCTGGCAGACATATCAGCTACACACATAAGAGGATGCGACAATACCATTGCGGACGATCTCAGCCGGCTAAGATGGTCACAAGCAGAGTGGTCTTTAACCAAGGGGACCTTCGCCTCCCTGGTGTCAAGATTTGGCCTCCCGGAGATAGATCTGATGGCGTCCAGAAGCAACAGGAAAGTTCCAATTTTCGCCTCTCTCAACAGACGAGATTCTCCAGATTTCCTGGACGGTCTGTCCATGAAGTGGGATTTCCGTCTGGCTTATGTTTTTCCTCCAGTCGCATTGATTCCCCACGTCCTCCAGAAGATCCGTTCAGACAGAGCGCGGGTCCTAGCCGTCATCCCATATTGGCCAAACCGCAGCTGGTTCTCCCTCCTAAAACAAGTCTAACGTGTTGGGAACTGCCTCTTTCAGATCACTTGCTGGACGATGGGGCTCTGCATCTGGATCAGCTCCAGATGTTCAAGTTGACGGCCTGGCTACTGCAAGGATGATTCTGCGGGGTCAAGGTGTTGAGGATGATTTATCTGACTTGCTGTTAAAATCAGTTAGAGGCTCTACTTCAAAGATTTATTTTCGCATCTGGAAGAAGTTCCTTCTCTTGTATGCCTCAAGGGATTTTTCGGTTTTTCCTCCTACAGTCAACTCCATTTTGCTGTTTTTGAAGGATGGATTTTCCACGGGCCTCAGTGTCTCTACCCTTAAAGGTCAGGTTTCGGCCCTGAGTAATTTTTTACCTAGCTTCGCATTTGCTGGTCAGACGATTTTTTTAAGGCCATCACCATTCAACGTTCACCAAGGAGGGCTCACTTTCCAGCTTGGGATCTTACGGTGGTTCTTCACGCTCTCTGCTCGCCTCCGTTTGAACCCTTGGAGGAAGTTCCATTGAAGATCTTATCGTTCAAGACGTTTTTTTTGGTGGCCATTCCGTCTGCCAAACGTGTGGGAGAAATCCAAGCCCTTTCTTCATCTGAGAAGTTTACCATCTTCCATCAGGATAAAGTTGTTCTCCACCTTCAGCCTTCCTTTCTGCCGAAGGTCTTATCCAAATCTGCTATGAATCAACCTCTGGTTCTTCCATCATTTTTTCCATCTCCCTCCTCTCCTGAAAAATTCAAATGGCACATGTTAGATGTCAAGAGAGCCCTTGAGTTATATATTTCTAGGACTGCCTCTATCCGTTCCACTGACCAATTGTTCATTTCTTGGTCTGGTCGTTCGGCAGGGAAAGCTGCCTCAAAGGTTTCCCTAGCAAGATGGATCACGGGAACTATTCGTATGGGCTATCAAGTCTCTGACGTTCCTCTTTTGTCTCCTGTCACGGCCCACTCCACCAGGGCTGTGTCTGCTTCATGGGCTGAGAAGGCTTCTGCTTCACCGGAAGATATTTGCAAAGCGGCTACGTGGTCATCATTCAATACCTTTGTTCGTCACTACCGACTAGACGTCTTCTCATCCTCTGCAGCGGATTTCGGGCGTAAGGTGCTCCAGGCGGTTGTTACCTAGGAGTTGGTTTCC
Organism: Spea hammondii; assembly: GCA_029215755.1. Lineage (NCBI taxonomy): Eukaryota > Metazoa > Chordata > Amphibia > Anura > Pelobatidae > Spea > Spea hammondii. The sequence continues at coordinate 20,106,380 of JARDYJ010000010.1, read as the reverse complement.
CTCCCATTCTTTAGGAGTCTTGGTACATCCCGATCGTACTGCCACTGTATGGCAGGAAAAATTGAAATTTTTTACTCACCATAAATTCCTTTTTCCTTAATACAGTGGCAGTACAATCGGTAAAGCCTCTTCCTGGACAAGAAGACGCTACGGCAAAGCAAAGGTTAACAGAGAGGAACCCTCCCACCTACCCATAAAGCCAGGCTTACCCTGAACAAGTCAGTAAATAACAAGAACAAGAACACCAAAACTGAATGCAAAAAATAATTTATTTAGGGAGGGAAATCCGTACTGCCACTGTATTAAGGAAGAAGGAATTTATGGTGAGTAAAAAATTTCTATTTTTCCTGCCATACAGTGGCAGTACGATCGGGATGTACCAAGACTCCTAAAGAATGGGAGGGAAACCAACTCCTAGGTAACAAAATTTCCATTTTTCTCCACACTCAAGGACTTCATTCACGAGAGGTCTCTGGTTCCGGTTCCTCATCAAGAAATAGGGGAAGGAACCTACTCTCACGTTTTCGTTGTGCCGAAGCCATCGGGGAAGTTCAGGCTGATCATCAACCTACAGTCAGTCTGCATGAGATACAAAAGGTTTCTTATGTGAGTCCCTGAAATCCGCTACAGAGATAATTTCTTCAGGGGACTTCCTGGTCACTATAGACCTTCGGGATGCCTATTTACACGTTCCCATCAGAAGAGACCATCAAAGATTCCTCCGACTGGCCGTACCGTTTCCTCAGGGAATTCGTCACTACCAATTTCAGGCCCTTCCATTTGGAATAGCTTCAGCACCACAAATTTTCCCTTGTTGCTCCTGGTAGCATAGGAGATAGCTCTGCCTATCCAAATAGGGCAGGAAAGATTTAAACCCCCAGAACCTTCCCTTTACCCACAGTTCTTTCCTGCCCTATCCGGGTTGGTGCATCCCCCGTTCGTCCGTTTGCTCTCCTGTCCAGCGCTGCAGTCCCGGTAGTGGGCAAGCGTTTTCTGCCGATTAACCATCTCCGGTGCGGTCCTCGGTAGGATCCTGTTTACCGGAGCAGGGAAAGGCTGCTTTAGCAGCCCTTGGGTGGGCAAGCTGGAAGCAGGACGCCGGGACTCCGCTTCAGTCTGCTGACTATTTCAGCCAGGAGGAGTCTGATCTTTGCGGTGACGTGCTTCCGGTTTTATCTCAGTCTGCCCGGAGGCGTCTGAGGTCAGGAAGGGGCAGATCTGTAAGCAGCTCTCAGTTCAGAGAAGCTTTTTTTGACAATTTTCCAGACCTTTTTCCCTCGGTTTGGTAAGGTTTTTCTAATTATTAGCTTGTACTGCTTTTAGTCTGCAGTTTTCTTCTAATGAACAGTCCTGGCTTCCTAAGATTTTCTGTTCTGGTGTTTTTCTGCCTCTTAACCCAAGTAGGTTATGAGTCTATGGGAGTTTGTCGGCGTTTGTTTTTTTATTTTTGTTTTAACCGTCTCCTATCCTTTATTATTAGGATGTCGCTAGATAAGCCAGACCTCCCTGAAGAATCACCAGCTCCTAGGAAGGCTGCGTCCAAGACGAAACATTTTGCCTGTAAGAACTGCAAGGCTACGATGTCTGACGCCTCTCGGAAATTTTGCTCATACTGCCTCAAAGCCAGAGAGGAGTCCGTTTCAGAATTAGAAATGGATGAAGGCTGAGCTTCAGTCCACTTTTCAGCAGATTGAAACCTCTGTTATGGATTCTTTACCTCAGCCTAGATCTGTGGGCCCCTACCTTCGGCCTTGGTTCCGGCCCTCTGGTCAGGATCCTTACCATTCAGACTCTGAAAAGGAATGGCAGATGGAAGATCCCGAATACCTGGAGGATGGGGAACTATCGGAGGAATCCTTCTTCTTTCCAGCAGAAGAAGTAAACGAGCTGGTTACTGCAGTAATGGCTGCTCTAGATCTGGTAGAAGAGCAGCCAAAAGACAAGCCAGACAGTTTCAGGGCTCCTTTAAGAAACCTAAGGTGTTTCCTGTTCATGAAACCTTAAAATCCATAATCACTGACCAGTGGAAGGCTCTGGAAAGAAGGCTAACCACCTCTAAAAGGGTTTCCAGACTCTTTCCTTTTCCAGACGATTTCTCTTAGCTCTGTTCAACTCCCAAAGTTGATGCTCCAGTGGCCAGAGCCACCGGAAGATCTGCTATACCTTTAGAAGATTCCTCTCATTTTTCGGATACCATGGACAGGAAGGCAGTAGGGGCAGCTAAGAGATCTTTTGAAGCCTCAGCAGCTATCTTTAAGCCAGGCATTGCAGCAGCCTCAGTGGCTAGGCCTATGCGCTTATGGCTTCGAAATTGAAGATGATATCCTAAGCGGTGCAGGTGAAGAGGATATCCTCTGTGTCATCTCGGATGTGAAGAGTGTTGCTGATTTTTTATGTGACTCAGCTATGGAATCCGTACGCATGGCTGCTAGGGCCTGTGCATTGTGGGTTGTGTCTAGAAGGGCTCTATGGCTCGAAGCCTGGTCCGCAGACTTAGCTTCCAAGCAACATTTGCGTGGGATCCCCTTTACTGGCAAAGATCTGTTTGGGAAAGAGCTGGAAACTTTATTGGAAAAGGCTACTGGGGATAAGTACTTCTTGCCTAAACGTAAACCCTTACCTCATTTTCATCCAAATCCGTTCAGGTCCTCCAGAGGTCAAGATACTGGACCCCAGGCTCGGTTTCGTAACAGACCTTATGGTTCCAGGTTTCGACCCTTCCGTGGTAGAGGCGGACCCTCCTCATCTAAACATGAAGATGGAGCCGTTAAGAGACCATGATGCCAGGAGTTGTGCGGTAGGGGGGCAGGCTGAATTTTTTTTTCCACCTTTGGGCTCCTTTAGAGCTTGTCAGCACTCCCCCAGAGCGTTTTATGATGTCTACACCTCCCGCGGATCCTTCCAGGAGAAAGGCGCTTTTGGATTTGGTGCAGGATTTTGTCAAGAAACAAGTACTTATCCCAGTGCCTGCTGCCCAAAGAGGAAGAGGTATTTACTCCCACATCTTCGTGGTTCCCAAACCATCAGGAAACTTCAGGCTTATCATAGATTTCAAGTTTCTAAATCACTTCGTGAGTTACAGGAAGTTCAGGATGGAATCTATCAAATCCACCGTGGAACTTTTTTCCGAAGGGGATTTCCTGGCTACTCTCGATCTTCAAGACTCCTATCTCCATGTTCCCATCAAGCAAGATTCTCAGAGGTTCCTTTGGTGGCCATTCCGTCTACATCAGGGACTCGTCATTTCCAGTTCCAAGCCCTTCCTTTCGGTCTCGCTTCAGCGCCGAGAATTTTCACGAAACTACTATCGGGTCGTGGCTTTCCTCAGGAAAGAAGGAATCAAGGTAGTCCCATACCTAGACGACTGGCTTCTGGCAGCAGGTTCTCCAGATCTTCTGTCTCAGCAGATTCATAGGACTGTTTCCATGCTTCAGGATTTGGGATGGATTGTCATTTTTCGAAAATCCCACCTGCTTCCCACCAGAATAATTCCCTTCCTGGAGTTTATCCTGGACACTACGTGTCAAAAGATTTTTCTGCCGGAGAACAAAATTCAGAACATTATCAGCCTTACCAGCTTGATTCTTTCCAGATGTCTTTCCAGTCTACGGCTTCTCATGCGACTTCTTGGGACTGATGGTTTCTACAAGGCCTGCCGTGGCATGGGCTCTTCTTCATATCCGTCCTCTACAATGTCTAGTCCTGAAGTCATGGGATCGATCCATTCCGGCACTTTCAAGGAAGGTCTCTCTTCCTCCCAGCGTTCGTTCTTCCCTCAGATGGTGACTTCAGGCGAAAAGGCTGGGTTCAGGTCTGGTCTGGACCCAGCCCACTTGGACAATCGTTTCCACGGACGCCAGTTTATCCGATTGGGGAGCTACGATGGACAAAGAATTCCGTCAAGGTTTTTGGTCCAACCACAAGTGCCATCTTCATATCAATATGCTGGAACTTCTGGCAGTTTGGAAAGCTCTCCTCTCATGGCAGTCCAGGCTGCGAGGGAAAGCGGTAAGAATTCTGTCGGACAATCGCACGGTAGTGGCTTTCCTGAACAAACAAGGAGGCACGAGAAGCCTTCAGTTAGGAAGTCTTCTTCAGAAAATCGGGAAGTAGGCCGAATTTCATCTTTCTCACCTTTCAGCCGTCTTCATCCATGGGAAGGAGAACGTCACTGCAGATCTCCTAAGCAGAACTTCTGTTCTTCAAGGAGAGTGGAGCCTGAGCTATGTGACGTTTCATCATATCACGAAGAAACTCCCTCTGTTTTATTCTGTCAGCGGGCCATCCCTTAGCTCTGGATGTCTTTTTTTCAGGTTTGGGCCTTCGATCTGGGTTATGTCTTTCCCCCTATTCCTCTCATCGCCAGGGTCCTCCGGAAGATCAAGAGGGACAGATGTCGGGTGATTCTGATAGCTCCCGACTGGCCCAAAAGGATTTGGTACCCGGAGTTGATCAGTCTGTCCGTAGAGAGCTCACTAAGGTTGGAGATCAAACCAGACCTGCTCCATCAGGGGCCTGTCCTCCACCCAAATCCCGCCTGTTTCAGTCTTTCAATATGGCTCCTGAAAGGGAGACTTTGATTCAGGCAGGTCTCTCTAAAGGTGTAGTTGTGATACCTTGATGAAAACAAGTTACCAACCTCCGGTGTGATGAGATCCGCAAGTCCTTCTCCTCATGGTGTTCTACCAGACAGCTCCAGGGTCCTGTCTTCTCTCAGTGACGTCCTAGATTTCCTCCTGGCAGGTTTCCATAAGTGTCTGTCTCGGCCACCCTGAAGGTCCATGTAGCTGCCCTCAGCTCCCTGCCACTCACCCTTGGATATCACGTTTTATGAAGGCTATCACTAGAATTCGTCCATTCAAGAGGCCGCTGATGTCCTCCTGGGACTTAAATTTTGTCCTATCCAGCCTTACGTCTCCTCCCTTCGAGCCTCTCAAGGATATTCCAATCAAGATTCTCACCTGGAAGGTGGTCCTACTGGTGGCTTTAACATCGGCGAGATTCAGTCTCTATGCATTTTAAAACCTTACCTCCAGTTTTTTGACGATAGAGTGGTTCTCTGTACTCCTCAGGATTTTCTTCCTAAAATCATGTCACCTTTCCATCACCGTCAGGATATTATCCTTCTGGTCTTCTGTCCTCAGCCTGGTAATGACAAGGAACGCCATCTCCATTGCTTGGATGTTCGCAGGTGTTTGGAGGTCTATCTACAGAAGACTGCTCCATGGAGAAGGTCTTTGAATCTATTTGTCTCCTTTTCTGGTTCTAGAAAAGGTCTTGGCGTTTCAAGATCATCTATAGCTAGATGGCTGATTTCCGCTTTCTCTCATGCCTACGTATCGGCCAGTAAAGAACCTCCCTCTGGTCTCAAGGCTCATTCCTCTCGGGCAGTCGCGACAGATTGGGCCGAGGCTTCCAGAGTGCCTATTGATTTGCAAAGCTGCAGCATGGAAGAATGCTCATACCTTCATCAAACACTACCGACTGCAATCCGCCGGTCTGGACAATGCCAGATTTGGTAGAAGAGTCTTGGAGTCAGTTGTGTCTTACCCTCCCTAAGTGTCTTTTTATATCTCCTATGCTACCAGGAGTAACAAGGGAAACATTAAATTCTTACCCGAGAATTTCCTTTCCTTGTTACTTCCCGGTAGCAATTTTTGTTGCCCTCCCTAAATAAAGGCTTTTTTGTTTACTCTATTTGGTCTTTTGTATTCACTGTGGATAAAGGGGAGGTTCTGGGGGTTTAAATCTTTCCTGCCCTATTCGAATAGGCGGAGCTATCTCCTATGCTACCGGGAAGTAACAAGGAAATGAAATTCTCAGGTAAGAATTTAATGTTTCACAAAGCTCATGTCTGTGGTCGTGGCCTTCCCGAGGCAGAAGGGCATACAAGTACATTACATCACATTTATTTATAAAGCGCCGGCCGATTCTACAGCGCTGGGGCAAAGTAGTCCCAGCGGCCTCTGTAACCTTACTCCAATCCCATCTCTTCGGATCCTCCAGAGTCTGGGATGTCTAGTCAACTTACAAAAGTCTCAGTTGCTTCCAAACAGATGGCTTACCTTCCTGGGGATGATTCTCGACTTGCACGAACAGAAGACGTTTCTCCCCTGGGACGAGATCCGAAGATTGAGGGAATTCACACGCACGGTCCTAAAGAACAAGAAGGTGTCCATCAGATCCATTATGTCATTATTCGGCCTAATGACCTCATCCATTTCAGCGGTTCCTTGGGCGCTCGCTCACGCAAGACCTCTACAACAGTTTCTGCTGGACCACTGGGACCGCTCCATGACGTCTTGAAGGTTCTCCTCTCCCCTTTCGTCCTAGCATCACTCCGATGGTGGCTGTCAGCCAGGAATCTCTCGCAGGGACTCCCTTGGCGGGCGAGTGGCTGGGTAGTAATTTCTACCGACGCCAGCTTGAGATGCTGGGGAGCTGTTATGGGCAACGAAATCACCCAGGGAACTTGGTCTCCATAAGAATCAAAGCTGCACATCAATCACCTAGAACTGCTGGAGGGCTCTAAGGTTCTGGTTCCCAATCCTGCACCGCAAGTCTATCGGGATCCTTTTGGACAATGTCACCGTCATGGCCTACCTCGCCAAGCAAGGGGGCACAAGAAGCAGACGCCTGCAGACCCTGACCGCTCAAATCTGCGGATGGGCGGAGTTCAGCTACTGCACCCTCTCCGCTGTTCATGTGAAAGGTTCCTTGAATCAGGAAGCAGACTACCTCAGCAGACAATCGGTGATTCCGGGAAAATGGTCCTTAAACAAGGGGGTCTTCACCTTCATCACAAGGAAATGGGGCACTCCTCAGATAGACCTGATGGCCTGATGAACAAACAGGAGTTTTTCGAGCCCTGGAAGCACTCTCGCAGGCCTGTGACTTCGATCTAGCGTTTATTTTTCTCCGGAAGATTCAGGTAAGCCCTCTGCAAATCATTTTGATTGTTCCTTTCTGGCCCCGAAGAATCTGGTTCTCGGACCTTACCAACCTGACCATGGACGAACCTATCCTAGGAGAGTGAGTGAGCTCCAGGCTCTCTCCAGAGTGGAGCCTTTTCTCAGGATTCTTCCAGACAGCATAATCCTTTGTTTGCCACCTGAATTTCTTCCTAAAGTGGTCTCGACTTTCCACTCGGATCAAGATTTGTCCTACCTAACTTCTGTCCGGACCCCAAGAATCCCAAGGAGGTGGAACGCCACTCGCTAGACTTGTGAAGGTGTATCCTGATTTATCTCTCTCTCTCGTACGTCCTCTTGGAAGAAATCAAACTCCCTCTTTCTGTCCTTTGCGGGGGTCCGCAAGGGCATGTCGGTGGTCCAGGGCTTCCATTAGTCGCTGGCTTAAAGATGCGATCACTGAATGTTACATCTCTGCGGGAAGCGAACCTCCCTTCGGCCTGAAGGCACATTCAACCAGATCTTTCTCGACTTCCTGGGCGGAACTCTCCGGCATGAATCCTTCTCTTAAATGCAAGGCAGCAACCTGGAGGTCGATCCATACATTCGTAAGGCACTACAGGCTGAACCTTCATCTCTCTTTGGTCGCCGTGTCCTTCAGACTGGAATCCTTCCCTCCCTATCTTGCTAATTCTTTACCTGTGCCACCTGGTATGGCAAGGAAAGTAAGAATTCTTACCTGCGCGTGATTACCAGGACCCGCAGGTACAGTGTCTGGCCTCCCAATGCAGTCCTCTACCCTAGAGATGGTTGTGTGTAAAAATCCCATTAGATCAGAAGAAATACTCAGACGAGCCAGTCTGGCACCAACAACCATGCCATGTTCAAAGTTACTTAAATCCCCATTCTTCCCCATTCTGATGCTCGGTTTGAAATTCTGCAAGTTGTCTACATGTCTAAATGCATTGAGTTGCTGCCATGTGATTGGCTGATTAGCTATTTGTGTTAAAAAGCATTGGAACTGGTGTACCTAATAAAGTGGCTGGTGAGTGTATATATTGTGTGGAAAATATTTTTATGAGCACTGTATCTTCAAACAATTCTCACATGGAAATAGTTAAAATACTGGCATGTTAAATGCCTATGTGGTGTCTACTTTAAAAACCAAATGTATGATTTGATGGGGTAAAGTGAATTGGCCGGGTTTAACAATGTCCCAAATAACACTGGGGGCAGGATGACCAAATGTCTAATTCTAATTTAGAAAAATGCACACTGTGACATATAATTGGCTTGCGACAGACAATGGCCAGGACACAGAGATAACAGGAGCTCACAGGATTATCAGCTACCTGTTGTCTAATTGATAATTGGGTATGCAGCAGTGAAACCTAGTCATACCTACAAGGGGTCTTAAGACAAGGGCTAACTCACACAATGACCGGGGAAACACTTCACTCCTATACAATCAATCATGCAAAGACAATCAGCCTTCTTCCTACAACAGTTTTGAGAGTAGTAAAACATAGGGAAAATCAGTAGAAACTGACCCCCTGTGTCCACACACAGAAGTCTCTACAAGGCCTGGGCCCATAGTCGATAGGGAGGAGGCTGGCTCTTAGACCTCTCCAGGGGCCCCAGCGATGGAGGGTTCTGTCACACACACGTCCTAAATGTTGACGAACACATACAAGCAGACAACCTTGTCAATGAGCATGTGACAAGCTCTGAGATATCACATGCACACCTAACAGGGATTGCCGAGTTTTTTTTGGGGGGGGGGGGGGTCCCAGACAACAGCTGTTCCCTCATTGATAAGTACGGTGTTTCTTTTTTCCCCCTCCAATTTAGCACATTTGGACCAGAAACCCAGAAAGAACAGACAGAATACAACCCATCAAAAAGTTATTATCACATTGTTACAGATGCTTGTTGGAGTCATGGACAAAAGTGAGTAGAGAAAGACACTGTTTTCTGTATTTTATTTTGCTTTCTCCTGCATAGTTTCTTCTTTTACTGGTGTGATTTACAGTGCACACTCCCAAGAAACATTTTTAACGTTTGCTCCTGTTACCTAAAGATATCATTCACGTTACACAGCAAAGCTGAGTACACTGTAACAGAATGCTACTGAAGGTTCTCTATTGTACAATAGTGCCTGTCTTTCATATAATACACAATATACAAACCAGTGCGAGGGGGGGTTGTAAAATGCAATAGCAGCATTACTTCCAAAAATACACGATACAGATATTGGCCTAATTTATTATTTATATTTTATATATAATGCCATTTTACAACTAGAGAACTGCCACATTATTGAAATGCTGTTCATGTAAACTGGCTTGTGCTTGAGAGGAAACTGGGTTCAGCAAAAGCCTTTCAGAAAGGAAGGTGATTTCTGCCTATGCTCAGAAGCTTCCAGGTAGAGGACTGCATTGGGAGGAAAGAAAGTTGCGGGCGGTCTTGCTGGTGTTGCAGGCGGTCAGCCACTGTACCTGCAGGTCCCGGTAATCCCGCGCAGTCCCGCAAGGCTGTCCTCTCTCTGCTCCCTGGTGTCTCCTCTCTTGCTCCGTCCAGGAACAAAACTGAGTCACGTGATGTGACGTCACTTCCCGTGACTCTGCCTTGTTCCTGGGCGGAGCAAGAGAAGGGATGCTGTGAGGGAGCAATTCGAGGGCAGCCTTGCGGGACTGCGTGGGAAATCTGCAGTTCAGGTAAGGAGGTGGGCTTAATTGGCCACAAATGTGGCGGGAGCGGGCGGGATTGGTCAAAAAATCAGCGGGAGTGGGAGTAAAAACGCAGTCCCGCGCAGGGCTCTACTTCCAGGTAGAATTAATCATATTGAAGCCTGCTTTTTTGAATTATAAGGTCATGGTTAGTCTGATTTGCAACTGATTTGAGGCACAATAACCTTTGCTCATTATCTAATATTTATAGTTATATCAGCAGTGTTGTAAGTTTGCCCTTTATTAAAAAGAAAAAGAAAAAAAAAAAGTTGGAATGATTGTAGAGGGCCTACTGGTATAAATGTTGGTGTAGGGACAAAACACTATATGGAATGTCTGGGAGAAGGAGCCCCTACTGTATATAAATCTGCAAATAATTTTTTTTTTTTGTCAGTAACAAGTCTTCATTAATGTGGTAAGACTGAGGAAACATTTTCTCTTGAGAGATTTTTGAAAATGTGTCAACCTTAAGCACTCAGTTTTTAACGCTTGTCATGTTTATTTTGTAGTTGTAAAAGGATGTTCCGTTTATAGTCAAAAACAAATACATTGCATTCTTAATTGTGTTAGGACTAGTAAATTATATTGGGAATTTTAACACTGAAGTATACTGTAGTACTTTTTGTACAATATATAACCATTTTTTATTGTGTCCTAGAGTTCCATACCTAGCTGTTGCACGTACATTTGAACGAATAGAAGATGAGTCTGCTCGGTATGTAGACTTTCTAAAGTTATTTTAAAAGTTTTTATTCTTCTACCACTCTAACCTTCTTGGTTAGGTGTCTTTGTAGGGTTAGAATGGCTGTGTCATCCCTCAGTGGACAGGATGGGTTTTGTTGCCGATCTGAGGAAAATGTTTGGTGTATCTGTACAATTTTCACTTTTTTTTTTTTTTGTAAATCAAAATTTTATTGTTTTTTAAACGTTTTATAACACAAAGTGAGAAGGAGAAACAGCATGGACGGCGCATGGCAACAGAAATACATCACGAGACCCTGACGCCGCAGGGCTAAGTACATCGACACAACTACAAACAGTAGAATTATAACAGGAAAAAGAGACCCCAACAACGGAGTCCCAGTACCCTAGCTCAATTATGACAATAGCAGTTGGGTGGAGAGGTCCAGAAAGTATTGGGACCAGTAGAACCAGGTCCGCCTATGTCGCTCACCCTGTACATCAGAGCGGGCCACCAACTCCCTCCAGAGCGCGCACTCTCTCCACCCTTAGTATCCACTCCCTAAACGAGGGTGGGGTGACAGAAGCCCAATGCAAGGGAATCAAGGCTTTAGCCTCGTCTAGTAAGTGTCTGAGCACAGACTTCTTATACACTGTTACAGGCAGGGTGGTATGATGGAGCAGGTAACTGGCAGGTTCAAAAGGAGGCGGAGAGTCAGTGAAATGCGGGAGGACGGCTTGGATAGCTTTCCAAAAAGGAACAATAAGGGGGCATTCCCACCATATATGAAGAATTGACCCCACCGACAATCCACACCTCCAACACAACTCCGAATGGTCAGGGAACATGCTATGCAGGGGAGAGGGCGTGCGGTACCAGAGTGTGAGCAGTTTATAAGAGAGCTCCTGTGACCTGGTACTAAGGGAGCAACCATGCGTTAAAGAGAAGATTTTCCCCCATTGCGCCGCAGTGAATGACACCTCGAGATCCGATTCCCACTTCCCCACATAGGCCGGTAAACCACCATCCCCCACACTCAAGAGCAGCTGATACAGCAGGGAAATCTCATGAGGGGGCAGAGCATCTTTCAAATGTAACGATTCAAAAGGCGTGGGGTCCCTGACAAGGTTGGGTTTCTGAGGAATAGACACAACGTAAGCTCTAAATTGCAAATACTGAAGAGTTTGCAGCGCAGTTGGGGTAACGCCCCCAACCATGGTCGACAGGGAACGGAGCCGAGCACCCTGCATACAGGATCGCAACGTTGGCTTATCTCCCGGAGCCGACATCAGAAATGAGCCCCCGTCATACCCGGGGGAAAGTCAGGGTTATACCGCAACGGCGTCAGCGGCGAGGGATAGGTGAGGAGCCTGGATCCACGGGAAACAGAATGGAGAACCACCAAAGTAGCCAAAAGAAAAGGGTGACCCCCCCGCCTGTCTCCGAGCCACAGACGGCTCAAGCCACGAAAGTACCTGTATCGGCACAAATGCGGCTGCTGCCTCCAGAGTCACCCACAACTTATGGGCAGGGCGGTAAGTCCAGGGTACGCAACAGGTGGCAAGCAAAATAATAATTGCGTATGCAAGGAAGGCCCAAGCCCCCCGCGGCTTTAGGTTTCTGCAACAAGGCCAGAGCCAGCCTTGGCGCCCTTCCCGCCCAGATAAAGGAGAGAAACATCACCCTTAATGAGGAAAAGAAAGCACACGGCAGAGCTACCGGTAAGGCTTGGAGCAAATACAGCACCCTGAGGAGAACGTTCATTTTAAGAGTATTCACCCTGCCCACCCACGAGACAAACAGGGAACCCCAAGACCGAAGATCTTTCCGAATCGCGTCAAGGAGAGGGGGGAAATTAAATTTATATAAGAGGGATACATCGTCTGTCAGCCAGACCCCTAAATGCCGTAGTTTACTCTCACACCACCTAAATGGGAAGGAGGAGGCCAACGCATCTACATCGGTCGCAGGAAGGGAGACGTTCAAAATCTCAGACTTCGACAAGTTGATTTTCAAATTAGACAACCGTTTCTCTTAAATTTGGCCAGCAGCACAGGTAGGGACACACGCGGGTTCACGAGCGTGAATAACATATCATCCGCAAAAGCCACCGTTTTATGGTGCACGCCCCCACCTACCGCACCCGTAATGTCCGGATTAACCCTAATGGCCTCCAGAAAGAGCTCCAGAGAAAGGACAAAGAGCATAGGGGACAATGGCCAACCCTGCCTAGTGCCATTAGAAATAGGGAACTGGCCCGAGAGGGCTCCATTAATACGTATCCTAGCCGACGGGCAAGTATAGAGAGCGGACACCCAGCCCAGCATATGCGGGCCGAGTCCCAACGCCCCCAGCACCTCAAGCATAAAAGTCCAATCAAGCCGATCAAAGGCCTTCTCGGCATCAGTTGACAGTAAGATAGCCTTGGTACCCGACCGCTTGATTAAGTGTATCAAGTTCACCGCCCTCAGGTTCCCATCCCTACATTCCCTACCAGGCACAAACCCCCACTCGTCAGGATGTATCAAGCCAGGAAGAAACCGCCCAACACGCATAGCAAGAACTTTGGAAAACAGCTTTAGGTCCGCATTCAGAAGGGAAATAGGACTATAATTCCCACAAAGCTCCGGATCCCGACCCTCTTTCGTAATAACAGAGATCGTAGCGGCCAAAGTGTGGGGGTGGAAGCTCGCACCATCCAGGATGGAGTTAAACACAGCTATCAACTGTGGGCCAAGAACATAAAAAAAAACCTTATAGTAACTTAAAGAAAGTCCATCTGGGCCCGGGCATTTCTCTGGTTTAGAAGATTTAAGCGCATAAGCCAATTCCTCTCTGGAGTCGGCCGGGGGCAAACAGCGCAGCAAATATTGCGATAAATATTGGCGAATGGCCAATCTGTGGCTCTCAAGCGTCTCAGGGGCGTCGTGTGTAGGGGAACGATTATAAAGGGTGGAATAGAAAGTAACAAATTCCTCGGCTATAGCCGATGGGAGGTATCTCATGTGGCCACCCAAGGAACGAATTCTGGGTATGTAGGACAGTTGCTTCTTCCGACGCAAGGCGCGGGCCAAGTATTTCCCTGGCTTATCCCCATGCTCATAAAAGATGGCCTTGAGCCTATCATAATGCCGCTGAGACTGACTATGAAGAATATTGGCGAGATCCGCCCGAAGCACGAGTAAACGTTTAAAGTCGCTATCACGCAAAGTATCTTTATGAACTCTCTCCAAGTCTGCTATCTGCACAGAAAGATCACTAAGCTTCTGAGCATAGGCCCTCTTCCTCTCAGCCCCCATCTGGACAAACCGGCCACGAATCACACACTTATTGGCCTCCCAAATCGTAGGAAGGGGCACGTTGGTCAGAAAATAGTCGTGGAGAGCCGTGGCTGTCGAGTCCCGCACCTCCACATCAGACAGCAAGGACTCATTCAACCGCCATGATGTCTGAGTGGGACGAGTCAACAGGGATGCAAGCGTAATCGTCAGAGGGGCATGATCCGACCATGTAATGGAGCCATAGCTGGCCTCCTTCAAAAGGGACAAATGGTAATGTGTGAAAAAAAGGCAATCGATACGGGAGTATCGGTTATGCGGGATGGAATAAAAACTAAAGTCTTTGTCTGTCGGGTGGAGGGCTCTCCAACAATCAACCAACTGGTCAGCAGTGAGTAAGGCATGAATTCTCTGCAAAACCCTGGAGGGGGTCTGGGACGCACCCGTGGAAGAGTTCAGCTTGGGGTGAAGAGCCACATTGAGGTCGCCCCCAAAAAGCAACAAACCTTCCTGAAAGTTACGGAGTTCCCGCAACGTCTTAGAGAGCCACGTATGCTGTTTCACATTAGGGACGTAAACGTTGGAGAAGGTATAGGCCTTACCGGCCACCCGTCCCTTGACAAAAATAAATCTACCGTCCGGATCAGCCAGGTGCACAGCGTCAGCAAGCGGAAAGTGTCTTGAAAACAAGATCGCCACCCCCTTCGATTTAGACTGGGTATTGCTGAGGAAAGCAACAGGGTAATCCCGGGATATCAAACTAGGGTGGGACGAGCCCCGAAAATGTGTTTCCTGCACAAAGGCCACCGAGATATGCTGACGCTTCAAGTCACGAAGTAGAGCCGACCATTTCTCCGGCACATTAAGGCCCTTAACATTGAGTGACAGTACAGTAAGATCAGCAGGCCTATAAGACATGACGATGTCCACAAAGAAAAGGGGGGGAGATAAACACTAAGATAGGGAGACGAGGACAAGGGAAGGGAGTGGGTACAAACCGACCTACAACCGTACAGACAAACAAACAAACAGGGAGGGAAAGGAGAAAGAAGAAAAAAAAAAAAAAAGGGGAAAAAAATACCAAGGGCGCCAGCTGGAAAAGAAAACACTGGAAGGTCCAGAAACAACAGGACCACAGCGTACTACCAGCACGGCACGACGCCTACGGTCAGAGGCAGAGTAACGGCCGAAAAAGAATCCGGACAAAACAAAAACTGTGAAAGGAACAACCATGAGACCACTCTCCGGTCCCCGGTATGAAAGGTAGCTCGTCTTAGCAACAGCACAACTCCCTCTCCCCCCGCGGCCACAGCAGAGAGGGGGCGCCCAGGATAAAGACAGCACCTCAAGTATAAATGCACAAAGGTAAGTGTTGCCCTTAGAGAGAAGTGAGCAGTCGCGGCACGGTGCACCCCCATATAGATGGCAAATCAGAGGGCAAGTGGCAGAACCGACATAGCAGCGCAAAGAAGAATAAAAAGGAAAACAGAAAGGAGACCACTCTCATATGGAAGTGTAAGTGCTGCCCGCAATTAGAGAGAAGTGAGCAGTCGCGGCACGCTGCACTCCCCCATAGACGGCAAATCAGAGGGCAAGTGGCAGTACCGATATTTCAGCGCAAAGAAAAATAAAAACAAACAAAATAATAATATATATATAAATAAATAAAAAGGGAAAACATAAACCCCCCCAACCCAACCCCCTCCCAAAAGAGCCGAACCCCCCCACCATCGCAATTAACATCGCCTATAGCCAGCACACGGATACCCAACGCATAAGCCCAGGTCCCAGAACATCGAACAGATTTAGGAGCCGGGCGGCAGCAAATGCAATGTAGACAATGAAAATAAGAACCCTAAACGACCCGTGTAAAACGACCCCCCCCCCCCACGACCCGTGTAAAAAGCAAAAGAAAACAAACAAATCCCCCCAAAATATAAACAAACTTGCGCGGCGGAACGACAACAGGCGCTGCACGATGACAGGAGCGCCCAGGATCAGGAGAGCGTCCACAAGGGCGACAGGAAGGTCCAGGAAGACCCAGCCAGAGTCACCGGACTGGTCCCGAGATGGTAAGTCAGGAGCCCAGGTCCAACACAGGTGCCTGGCATCGGGCAAAACAGCAGAGACACACCTCCAGGCGTTCACTCCTCCGGGTCTGTCGCCTCCGGAATCCGCACAGGCAATCTCCCGCGACGGGCAGCACGGCCCGGCGTCTGCTCCTCCCGACGCGAAGATCTTCTAGCGCCAGCCACACGATCCGCCGGGATGGCGGGCAAGTTCCAATCTGGAATCTGAAGTGCAGGTAGGTCAAGGTCCCGGAGGAACGCAGACAACTCCCGATGAAAGCAGAGCGAGAAAATAGAGCCTCCTGAGCGCACATTAAGGCTAAAGGGGTAGCCCCAATGGTACTGAATGCTACGGCTCCGGAGTTCGGCTGTAAGGGGTCGCAGCACTCTCCGAGTCTGGAGGGTGATATCGGACAGATCCTGGAAGAGGGTAACCGCGGTGCCATCAAGTCCAGGAGCCCACCTCCCTCGCGCGCCTCATAATTTGCTCCTTCAGCTGGAAGTCGGCCACGCAACAGATAACATCCCTCGGAGGTGCTGTCGAGGGACCCCTAGGTCTCAGAGCCCTGTGAGCCCGATCCAAAGAGATCACAGCCTCAGGAGGCCTCCCCAAGAGGCTGTTGAACAAGCGGACCACAAGACCCCTAACATCTTCAGGGGTGCCGGAAGTGTCCTCCGGAAGGCCCCGGATCCGTATGTTGTGCCGGCGGCCCCTATTATCGAGGTCCTCCAAACGCCTCCTATAGTCGGCCAGATAATAAGCATGATGAGCAGAGGATAGCTCCAGGGCAGATGTCCTCTGGGCCTGTTGTGCAGATTCCGTCTCCTGGAGCATAAGGCGTCAGGCCACACCATCCAGGTCGTCCCGAAGGCCCGCCACGGCATTGGTTACGGTCTGTTTAAGCTCCGAGAGCAGCGTGCTAAAGTCCTCCCGCCACGGAGCCGAGGAGAAGAGCTGTCGAACATCCGCGGAACAGGTAGGCATACCCGGCACACCGGACACTGCATCCTCGCGCCTGTCTCCGGAATCACGGGAACTCGAGGGCGAAGCCGCCTCGTGGTCTTCAGGCGCCGGCGAGGCCAGCGCCGCTGGGGTACGAAAATACTCCCTAAGGGACGCCAATGACGACATGGCACCCTCCCCAGGCACCGACGGGGTGGAGGACTGCCGTCTATTTCGCACCATGGTTTCTATTGATGGCTAATAAGTGCTAATATCACCGGGGGACCGACGGAGCTCAGGTCTCAAGCAGCCATCTTCTCCAACGGCCGGCCACGCCTCCAATTTTCACATTTTAGGACCTTTCTTGACACCATTAGTGCCAATAGTTAAACACATTTAAAATATAAAAGAAAAATGTATTTATGCTCCAGCCCTGAGAGGGGAAAGCTCAGACCTGACATTTCCTGCTCGCCTATTTTTATTATTATCTTTTATTTATATAGCGCCAACAATTTACGCAGCGCTTAATACAATACATAAGTTCAAGGGATATGACAAGATGAGAATTGACAGACTAAGACAAACCGATACATTAGGTGGAGAGAGCCCTGCTCGCAAGCTTACAATCTAGAGGGAAATGGGTGAAAAACATAAGGCACAGAGAAAGGGTGAGAGGTAGTGCGGGGTTATCAGTGACGGGTGAGAGGTAGTGTGGGGGGTATAAGGCACAGAGAAAGGGTGAGAGGTAGTGCGGGGTTATCAGTGACGAGTGAGAGGTAGTGTGGGGGTATAAGGCACAGAGAAAGGGTGAGGTAGTGTGGTGGTTGTCTCAATGACAAGGAAGTTCTAGCAGCTAAGGTGGAATGCTTCTCTGAAGAAGTGGGTTTTGGGATTTTTGTTGACTGTTGGGAGGGAGGGTGAAAGCTGAAAGTTCAGTAGAAGTAGATTCCAGAGATATGGGGCAGCTTGAGTGAAATCTTGTAGACGGGAAAAGGAAGAGGTGATAAGTGAGGAGAGCCTTTGTTAGGAAACCGTTAAGGACTGGAGGGAGTTTATGGTTGGAGATGATGGGAATAAAATTGGTTAGGTTGACCATGTTGGTTAAGTTTGGTGGTTGCGAGTGATAGGAATAGGGAGGAATATGTGGGGGACAGAAGTAGCAGAGCAAACACAGGCAGGTTTCACATATAAAGATTAGTGTAGAGGTACTGGGATAGCTGTGATGGCAGAGAGATAGAGAGGGATGGTATTTGGAATGGTTTAATGGGGAGAAGTGGGTACTAAAGGGATCCAAAGAGTTGGTGCCCTCTACTGGCATGTTTAAGTAGATCTGGTAATTAACTGTCTATATATTAGGACAACACTGGGGCGGGTGGGAGAGGGGCAGGGAGGGCGGGCAAAAATTCAGTTGTTGTGGGGAAGATGGAGGGCTGTAATAGAGAGTGTTAAATGGTGATAAAGTGGACGGGAGCAGTAAGAGGGCATATATAGGAGATAAGGGATTAGTGGAGCAGAAAGATATAAAGTAAAATATAACACACTTAAGTAGTGACAGGCATCACATAAATTTTACCAAATAAAAAGAATCAGTGAAAAAATGCTGCAATTCCCAGTATGGGCATTCCTAGGCTATCAAGCACAGATAGACAGGGTATAGAAACAGGAAAATTATAATAACAATACAGAAAACAAATAACAGATAATTATGGAGATCTCTTGGTCCAGTCTGTATACCTTTTAGCAAAGTATGTCTTTCCGCTTTTTTCGGTGATCTCCAAAGTCGTGCAGAAAATCAAAAAGACTGTGCATCAGTGATTCTGATGGCTCCGAACAAATATGGTATGAGGTCTTGATCAACTTCAGCCTCTAAAACCCCTTTGAAGCTGCCTGCCCGGATTGACCTTCTTCGTCAGAGCCATTTTCTCCATCCAAACCCTGAGATATTCCAGCTAATGACCTGGGTGTTGAACAAAGGCTTTAGAGAGCTAGGGAGTTCTCTGTTTCCGTTGCCGAGATGCTTCTTCGAAGTAGGAAGAAGGTTACGTCCCTCAGATACATTAAGATCTGGAAGATCCTAGAATCTTGTATGTATATTTTATCAAGCACTATACCCAGATGCTTACAGGTTCCCCTGACAGGCTATGCAAGAAAAGTATAAGAAATATTTATTGTATTTAGGAGGCAACAGAAGGGGAAATCGTAAGTTAACCTTTTGTATCCTGGCTTTAACCCCTTGATGACAATTGATGGTCCGGGCACGTCACCGGAAAACAAACGGTTAACGACAATTGTCGTGCGAGGACCGTCATGACTTTAAACGGGTGCAGAAAGCGATCTACGTTCGCTTTCTGCACCCAAACGGTGTTGCTGTAATGCCTCGACCTCGATCAGGAGGCATTCAGCGACACCAAACACTTACCCGGAGCTGTCACAGCCGCAGCTGCACGTAATCTTCACCATCCACAAGATGGCGGCGGCCCAGGAGAAAAAATTATAAAGATGAAAAAGTTCGCTAGATGGTCTCCAGACCCTCTAGAGAACTCTGGCTCCACTTGCAGGTTGAATACAGGTACTGCATTCAACCATGCAAGTCAATGGAGCCCAGCTTTCTAATCACAGTGTGATTAGTAAAAATAAATTATAAAATAAAATTAATAATTAGAAAAAAATAGTTAAAATAACAGTAAAATGTGAAAATAATTTCCCACTGATGTCAGGGGAACCTTCAAGTTTAAAAAAAAAATGTAAAAAAACTTAGATGAGTAAAAGATTTTTCAACTAAAAGTGAGAAGTCATTTTTTTCTAAATCTTTCACCATGTTTTATACTTTTTTAATAGTAAATAATATGATACATTCAAAACAATGCCATCTAAAGAAAGCCCTTCTTGTCCTGAAAAAAACAATATATAACTTGTGTGGGTTCAGTAAACGGGAAAGAAGAAAATTACAGCTAAACACGAGCCATTGTCCCAAAGGGTACAAAAAGTAAAAATCAGCCTTTGTCACGAAGGGGTTAAGCCAATGTATCTAAAACACTGCATGTTCTGCTGTGATTTCAACACCCCATCAACTACATTGGATGGTTAGGGTACGTCGGGTTCTAGCTCTAAGAATGAAGGGGTTTTTTTGCCCTTAGCCATGTGTTTTTGTCTGACATAGATGATAGCCAGGAAGATTTGGCTGTTTTTCATCTTAACCCCTTCGTGAAAAAGGCTGATTTTATTTTTTGTACCCTTCGTGACAATGGCCGTTTTAACATTTCTGCGCTGCTCGTGTTTAGCTGTAATTTTCTTCTTTCCCGTTTACTGAACCCACGCAAGTTCTATATTTTTTTTTTCAGGACAATAAGGGCTTTCTTTAGATGACATTGTTTTGATTGTATCATATTATTAACTATATTAAAAAAGTAAAAAAGATGGTGATAAATTTAGAAAAAAAAATTACTTTTTCTAACTTTTAGTTGAAAAATATTTTACTCGTCTATAAAAGATAATGAAAAAATAGATTCTGCTATTCGTCCTGAGTTTAGAAATACCCAATGTTTTTTTGCTTTTTGTCTACATGTTATGGGGCAATAAGTACAGGTAGCGTTTTGCTATTTCAAAGCCATTTTTTTCCAAATCTGGTAATTCTTCCCCCTTGTGCCATTTCAGGTATCTTTGAAGCCAGCCAATGCAATTTACCCCATCAAATCATATATTTTTGAAGACTAGACACCCCAGGGTATTTTAACTCTTTCCATGGACTAATTCTACCACCAGTCTTTGTTAAACTTTGTGGTAGTCATTTTTTTCCCACACACATTTCCATTCAGGTATGAATAAACAGGTTCTGGTATACGTCACTATCATAAAACGCCCCAATATGTGTTCAGCAACATCTTCTGAGTACAGCGATACCTCACATGAATGATTTTGCCTGACTGTTTGGGGGGGAAAAAGGGCCACATTTGGGGCATGCACATTTTTCAATGTTGAACTTTGGCATTTGGGGATCCACTGCCCATGCCCTATTCGGTACATCTTTGATACACCATTTCAGTGTGCCCAATAAAACCATATATTTTTGAAAACTAGACTCTCCAGGGTATTTTTAAATGCTGGTATTTTAACTCTTTGCATGCACACATTTTGCCACCAGCATTTTTTCAGTAGTATTTTTGTGTGTGTATTTTTCCCCACACACCTACTGTATGTATGATTTTAAAGCTCCTGGTATATGCCGCTGTCACACGACACCCCAATATGTGTTGGGTTTGTCATTTTTGGGGGGAACTAAAAGGCCACATTTGGGACGTGTGCATTTTTCTAGTTGAAAATTAGATGTGGGGCCGTCCCTCCCCCCCCCCCCCGTGTTAGACAGAAAGCATTATGCAGAGTATTTATCACCAGGGACGCATAGTAAAGCCTTTTTATCCACTGCAGCAGGTGCAAGATCACAGATTGTGGCTTCTGCAGATTGAAGAATATTTGAAAGGCAAATCTCAGGGGGAATTGATTTCTCAAATGACATGTCCTGTAAGATTAGCAGCAGAATTGGTTTGATGCATCCACTGTGTTTAATAACCACTTGTCAACAATTGACTTGCTGGGCACGTCACGGGAATACATCCCCTTAACAACAATTGACGTGCCTGGCAGCAACACAACAATCTCCTAGGAGCGTTTCAAACCGCCACCTGACATGCTGCCTCTAACAAGATGGCGCCCGTCCAAGATAAGAGTTCCCAGAGGGTTCATCTAGACCAGCCTAAGAACTTTGCATTCCCCCTGCAAATTTACTACAGGTATTGCAGCCAACCATGCTGGTTAATGGAGCCCGGCTCACTTATCAGTGAAATAAAATTAAAAAAATATATAAAAAATTTAAGCCGTAAAAATCAGTAAAGACCCCACCATGACATTATAAGGGTAATCATCCAGTTTACATTTTTTTTTTTTATATAAAACAAACACATTTTTATGAGCAAGTCCTAAATTGATGCTGTATATTCCCAAACATCCCGGCATGGAATGGGTTAAAATTACCAGCATTTGAAATAACCTAGAGTGTCTAGTTTACAAAAAAATATATGGTTTGATAGGTTAAATTGAATTGCTGGTCTCAAAGATGTCCCAAATAGGGCATAGCTGCAAACTGACCAGATGTAAATTTTTTTTATTTTATAAGAGTGCACCTCCCAAATGTGACCTTTTAGCCAACAAACAACCCAAGAAACCTATGCATGGGTGGTAATACTGTATTCGGGAGTTGTTGCTGAACACGTAATGGGGTATTGTTTATCAGTGACATATAACAGGAGCTGTATACTCATACCTATGTGGAAGAAAAAACATTTTTGAGAAAGGCTGATTAGTGCATGAAAAGTTAGAATACTAGCAGTGAGTAAAAGATTTTTAAAATTAGTTTTAATTTTCCACCATTTTTATAGTAAATTAGATACAATCAAAATAACCATATCTAAAGAAAGCACTTCTTGTCCTGAAAAAACACAATATATAATTTGTGTGGGTATACTAAAAGAGAGAAGAAAGTTACAGCTAAACATGGGCACAGCAAAAATGTGAAAACAGCCACTGTCCTGAAGGGTGCCAAAAAAAACTGCTCTCTCCTTAAGGGGTTAAACTCACAACTGGAGATTTGGGTCTTTTTGCATGCCACAGAACTTTTTGGCTTAAGCAGTGGTCTACGTTTATAACTTCTATTTGTTCCATTTAAGTCTTTAAGTAGATGGCTGACAATGATACGGCCCTTCCACAGCACAGTTGTGTTCTTTTCATGGCTGAGATATAAATCTCACTTGAAAGGTTTGTTTAAAGGTTCCTTTTTTGGTAACAAGTGAGATCTTATTGGTGACGGGTGATGTCAAGACCCTGCAGTAGGATGACAGTGGTCAAACAGTGATGGCTAGACTACTTTTTATTATTATTATCTTTTATTTAGATAGCACCAACAATTTACACAGCGCTTAATACAATACATATATTCAGGCGGTATGACAAGACGAGAATTGATAGACTAAAACAAACCGATACACATTAGGTGGAGAGAGCCCTGCTCGCATGCTTACAATCTTGAGGGAATGGGGTGAGCATCTCCAAAACTGCAGCTCTTATGTGAGTGTTACTGAACTGCAGTGGTCAGTACCTGTCAGGGTTCCACCCTACCAGCCTGGACCATGCGATAAACATTCTCATCTACCTGCAGTCACCAGTAGCCACCCTTCCCTCTCTGGAGCACCCCTTTCTAATTACTTGGGAAAGCTGAGCCACGTTACTGAGTTTAGCCCTGCCCTTATATACCTGCTCTGCCCTTCAGTCTGGGCCTTTGCATTGTTTGGCTTGGGTCTCTATTAGTCTGCTTGCAGTTAAAGATCCATTTACTTTGTTCTGGTTTCCTCTGTATGACCTTGGCTACGTTCTCGATCCTGATTTATGTACCAGACCACGGCATGTCTGAGACTTGCCTACCTTCCAAGCCATGTGCCCTTCCAGTGGGTCTCCAGTTCCAGGCTTGTCCGGCAAGACTTTCTGGTCCGTGTTATGATTAACTGTATCCTGTTTGCTTTATTCCACTGTATATACCAGTCCTGTTTCTGATCGCCCAGCTTTTATCAATACAATCTATTCTTGTATACCAGCCTGGTGTGAGGCTGTTATCTCTTGTTAGTACTTGCCTGTATGTCAATATGCATCTCAGAGTACAGACAGAGCCTCAGATATCCCCTGCAATTGGGCTCCTGCTGGCCTGGGTCCTGACAGTACCTATGAAAAGTGGTCCAAGGAAGGAAAAGCGTCGGGGTCATGGGAGGCCAAAGCTCATTGAGGCACATGGCGGGTGAAGGCTGGTGTGTGTGGCCAAATCCAACAGACTAGCTACTGTAGCTCAAATTGCTGAAAATGTTCATGCTGGTTCTGAAAGGTGTCAGAACACAGTGCTCCCTCCCTGTCCACTGCCGAAAGCCCCTACAATGGGCATGTGAGCATAAGAACTAGACCATGGAGCAATGGAAGAAGGCAGACTGGTCTGATGAATCACCTTTTATTTGACATCGCCTGGCTGGCCTTGTGCGTATGAGTCGTTTACCTGGAGAACACATGGCACCAGGATGCACTATGGGGAAAAATGCAAGGCAATGGAGGCGGTGTGATGCTGTGGGCTATATTCTGCTGGGAAAATTGGGTCCTGCAGTTAATGTGGATGTTACTTTGACATGTACCACCTACCTAAGCATTGTTGCAGACCATGTACACTCTTTCATGGACACGGTATTCCCTGATGGCATTGACTGCTTTCAGCAGGATCATGCGCACTGCCACAAAGCAAAAATAGTTCAGGAATGTTTTGAGGAACACAACAAGTTCAAGGTGCTGACTTGTCCTCCAAATTCCCCAGATCTCAACCTGTGCTAGATGTGCTAGACAAACAAGTCCGATCCATGGATGCCCCACCTCACGACTTACAAGATTCAAAGGATCTGCTGCTAACATCCTGGTGCCATATACCAAGACACCCCTTCTGAGGTTTTGTGGAGTCAGGGTTTTTTTTGGAAAGTGAAAGGAGACCTACACAATATTAGGCAGGTGGTCATAATGCTAAGGCTAATCAGTGTATCTGTTAACCACCACCAGGTCCTTGATACAAAGGTCATTCAGAGTACGCTTCTCACAAGTGCATAAGCTTGCTGTACATATTACTGTATTTGCTAGATTATAAAAAGGTTTTTTTTTCAGAGCATCGTCTTATATTAGAGGTTGTCTTCTAATCGGACCTCAAATAGAGGTCTGATTACAAGACTAAGATCCAGGTCCCCCACAGCGCTGTAGGATCCTCCTCTCTGGCAGCCGCTGGACGTCTGCACGATGCGCACAGAACCTTCGCTGCTGCTTGACATGACCATCCGGTGCTCCACCATAGAAGCCCCGGCAGGAAGTACTGACAAGCTGCCGTGGAGGTTGTCTACGTGCAGATGTTCACCGGCTGCCAGAGAGGAGGATCCCCGCAGCGCTGCAAGAGACCTGGATACTCCTCTCCTGCAGTCCCTACCTGGGACTTCCGCTGGGGCTTCTATGACTTTCCAGTGCTCAGTCATAGAAGCCCCGGCGGAAGTCCCCGGTAGCAGCGGAGGTTGTCTGCGTGCATCACACAGATGTCCACCGGCTGACTCCACTTGATACCAGGGATTCTGAAGCCCCGGGCACAAGTCTGGGGATGGAAGTCGGAAGGGGCATATAGTGACGTATAAGGCATATCTGGGAGGCAGAGTGGTAAATAGGGCATAAAAAGCATATCTGGGAGGCAGAGTGGCATATAGGGGGTATAAGGCATATCTGGGAGGCAGAGTGGCATATAGGGGGTATAAGGCATATCTGGGAGGCAGTGACATGTAGGGGGTATAAGGCATATCTGGGAGGCAGAATGGCATGTAGGGGGTATAAGGCATATCTGGGGGCAGATGTGCTTAACTGGGGGGGCATGTTGGCAAATAAAAGGAAATACAAAAAAAATGCATTTTTCACAATCAGTTTTTATTAAATATGAAAAATGTTTTTACATGCAAATTAATATTTACTGATAAAACTTATTTCCTATAGGTTAGTATAATCAGTTTTTTTTTTCTAAATTAATATTCAGATTTAGGGGGGGGTCAACTTATAATCAAGCAAATACGATATTTTCCATTTGGACACGGTTGTATTGTCTGCCTTACCTTTATTCAGACCTAACGTTTCCAATTAGGTTAGTTTTAACCAACAAATGTGCAGCCGCCCTTCTAACCAATCTCTAAAACAGACTTGAAAAATATTTTTTATTTTATTTATTATGTTAAATGGTGTTGCTCACATATGTAGTCAAACTTTCAAATTTTAGTTTAAAATCACACTTTAGCAGAGCCTTGGCTGTCACATAGGCAGCAAAACTATGCCTCTAAACAAATCTGTAATTTGCACACATTTATCCAATTTTACAGATGATACCTAGACCCCAGTAATCCAGGCACATGTGCATTATTGACCCTTCCTTGCATAGTCAGCTCTACACCCCACTGTCACTGCCGCACGGACATTGCAATGTGAATGAGAAATTTGTTTTTTACTCTAAATATATTTTCCCTTAGTCCATGTGGCAGCTTTTTTTCCTCCTACCCTAATAAAGTTTTGTTGCGTGTATATATATATATATATATATATATATATATATATATATATATATATATATATATATATATATATATATATATATATATATATATATATATATATACCGGTGTGTGTGTATATATATATGTATGTATGTATGTATATGTATCTTAAAGATTTTGGTAGCTGGAGGAGGGCAGAAACCCCTATTATTGCTGCTAGATGGACAAGAGAAAATAAATTTACTGCAACACATTTTTCATGCTAGCTATAAGCTTTTTTTTTTTTCCTGTGTTCTGTATATATTTTGACACTGGTTGCTTTTGAATGTAATTTTCTTTCAGGTTAAAGAACATAGAGACACTTAGCAATTTTCTTCGTTCTGTGATTGCCTTGTCTCCGGAGGATTTCCTACCTTGCATTTACCTTTCCCTCAACCGCCTGGGGCCTGCTTATGAAGGGCTTGAGCTTGGCATTGGAGAAACTATTTTACTAAAAGCTGTTGCCCAAGCAACAGGTATGACTGATAAACTGTTTATATTGCCTTCTCTTCCTGGTTGAATATGTAGGCTATTGTCTGTGTATATGTAAATATCTGTGGGACTTTTATCATGATCAGTGGAACACCATTGATTGGATTTGTTTGTGGAAGGTAGAGTGCAAGCACCATGGACTAAAGTATATACCGTATTTGCTCGAATATAAGATGGTATTTTTCAGAGCAAATGCCCCTCCTTATATTCGAGGTTGTCTTATAATCGGACCTCAAAGAGAGGTCTGTCTATGAGACTAAGAGACAGAATTTCAAAGACTCCCTACTTCTAGGTAGCCCACTGCAGATGCAGATCTAATGGAACAGAAAAAAATCCCTCTTTCTTGCGGCATCTCCAGCACATAGGTGAAACAGAGGGAAACATACTCTTCAATCTAGAGGGGACTAAATACCATCTGTTGATTAATTTGAAATGGGTTTCTGCTAGAGTGACACAGTGGATATGTTTTATGGTGTTATACCAAACTTTACGCCACTCCTCTATATCGATCTCTACTCTATATAGATCTCTTTTCCCAGGATTTCAATTGGCCGTGTTTATGTAGAACCACTAAGATTACGGACTACCTTTGCCGCTTTTTTATGATTACAATTTTTTTCAATCTTATTCCATATTATTAGATCGTCTTTAAGTAGGTATTCCTGTAAAAAAAACTATTAAATAATGAAATAGCTCAGAATTGGGCAAATCAAATTCTAGAACTAACGATGGGAAAGTCATAAGTTTACCATCTTTGATATATATATATACTCCTAATTCTTCTATTTTGAAAGAGCCAAATCAGTCATACATTGTTCTACTGTGTTAACACCGATATAAGTTGGAAAGCTTTCTTGTATTCCTATAAAAATGTTTTATGTTTTCACAAAGTGGCGTAATTTGTCCTAGTATCATATTCTCCTCTACGCGAAATGCTTTTAGATTTCGCTTATTAATATTCCAAAAAAGTCCCTCTAAATCTTTAAGACTTAAACGCCTCAGATTCTATAGCGTACCAGCCTTCATGAGATCTTTATATATGTTAGGGCTGCAACTAACTATTTTAATAATCGATTAGTTGGCCGATTATTTTCCGAGTAATCGGATAAAAAAAAAAAATGTACATTTTTCATTTATTTGAAATAATTTAATAAACAAACAGGATGCTAAAAACAAACAGCAGAATAAAGAAACCTTTGAGAAAAATGCATTTTTTTTTTTTTTTTTGCCAACCTGCAAAGGGAAGGGAGACATTATTATTATTATATTTTATTAATAAAGCGCCAACAGATTCCACAGCGCTGTACAAGATGAAAATTTTACAGATAACTACATGTACAGTGCAGCAATTAACATACAGATACAAGAGGAATGGAGGGCCCTGTTCCCATAGGAATTTACAATCTAGGTGTATAAGGGGTGAGAAACAAAAGGTAAGGACTGCGTGGTAGTGAATGATAATGATGGTGTTAGAGATGGAGAAAACGTTTGCTTGGGCTTCTGTTGTTGTTGGGAAAATGGAGGAGTGTATTTCAGGCATATTAATGCATGTGGGAAGGCTGGGCAGTTTGGTCAAATCCAATAGATGTGCTACTGTAGCTTAAATTGCTGAAAAAGTTCATGCTGGCTCTGAGAGAAAGGTGTCAGAACACACAGTGCATCGCAGTTTGTTGCGTATGGGGCTGCATAAACGCAGACCAGTTGGGGTGCCCATGCTGACCCCTGTCCACTCTCGAAAGCACAACAATGGGTACGTGAGCATAAGAACCGGAGCAAAGAGCAATGGAAGATGGAGGTCTGGTTTTATGAATGTTTTCTTTTACGTGGCTGGCCAGGTGCGTGTGTGTCGCTTACCTGGAGAACACATAGTACCAGGATGCATCTGTGGAGGCCCAATCACGCAACTTACAGGAGTTAAAGGATCTGCTGCTAACCCTCTTGGTGCCAGATAACACAGCTATACTGCAGAGGTCTAGTGTAGTCCATGCCTACACTACCCAGGTGGTCATAATGTTATGCCTGATGGATGTGTGGGTGTGTATGAAAATGTATGTGTGTATGTATAATATATATATATATATATATATATATTTTTTTTTTTTTACTCACAGAGTCCATTGCACACCATTCCAAATGTTCCAAGCCCGGTGCTAGCTGTCCTGATGAAAGTCAGTAATGACTGAAACGTCGACTTGACTTTGAATAAAATGAAATTGTCAATTTAAAGACCTGGAGTGCTGACCATCTTTTTGAAAGTGTTTTATATATATATATACACACACCTGTGTGTGTGTGTGTAAGAAGAGGGATATAAAATCCTAGGGTTATGAGGCGTTTCCAAACAAAATGTATTTTGTTTATATTTACCATTTTGCATTAGCTATGGTATAATTGCTGGTGAAACGTGAAATTATTCAGTCCATTAATAAGATAGACATAACTCATTTGGGTTTTATTTTTTCTATTCAAATATAGGGCGTCAACTAGAAAAGATTAAGAAGGAAGCACAAGAGAAAGGAGACCTGGGTCTTGTTGCTGAAAGCAGTCGCAGTAACCAACGTATAATGTTTAAACCCCCAAACCTCACTGCTTCTGGTGTGTTTAACAAGCTGAAAGAGATAGCAAAGATGACTGGAAGTTCTGTAAGTACTTATCATATTGGAGAATAATACTGTAATAGAAGATGTTTTGTTTACTGTAGTTTTCAAAAATGTTCAAAACGTTTTCTTTTTATGTAAAGTCCTGTCTAGGACTGCAGTGTTAAGCATCCTGACTTCATGTAGTATGAACTTTATTTTGCTTGCATCCATGACAACTGCTAATACGTTTACACTAATCCGCTTCATAAAGCATATTTAAAACACCTAAGTTTCTTGAACGTCACATCAGCGGTAGAACTATGCCTTAAACCAGGGGTGTCTAAGTTTTTTCTGCATCAGAATTGTATACGTGCGAGGGCCGGACTCATTTTTCACTGTGAGAAAATATGGCCTTTAATAAAATATGCAGATTAAAATAAAGTAAATGACAGAAAACCTTTACTTTTCCTCTCACAAATTTCTGGGCCTAGAAAGTTTTGTGACTACAAATTCGGGATTCTGGATAAGTAAAAATGAAATAGTTCTGTTTATTTTAGGGATCCACTAAAATGAAAATACTGGACCAAAACTGAAAATTCAGGGTTCACTTAGCCGAAACCAAAAATGACCCCCCCACCTTTTAAAAATAATAAAAAAATCCCACACTTTTAATAAAAGTAAGTTACACACCAAAATTGTACAAAAAATTATATATTATGATTGTTAACGGCAATCTCAGGCATACCCAGATTCCAGCATGTACTGGTTGGCTGGGCATGGTAGGAGTGTGATTGCTGTCAACAATCATATATAAATTGATAGTTGTATTTTTTGCCCAATTTTAGTGCGTTAACACACCACAATTGGACAAAAAAAAATCAACAATATGACTTGGCATGATAGGAGTGTGATTGCTAACAGCAAACACACTTTTTATACCCAGACAACCAGTAAATGCTGGAACCTAGGCATGATGGGACTGTGACTGCTGTTAGCAGATTGCTGTTAGCTATCACACTCCTATCATCCCAAGTCAGCCAGTACATGCTGGTACAGGGTGGCTGTAAGTGCAGACCCCATACTGCTGGCAGCATCAATACACAAGGGGGGCAGCTAGCCAGGTTTCAGCATGTACTGGCTGACCTGACATGATAGGAGTGTGATTGCTAACAGGAATCACAGTCCCATCATGCCTAGGTTCCAGCACTTACACATCCATGCTATCACACACACACACACGTTCATTCACAGATTCATTCCCTCAGTCACGCATACTCATTCAAACACCCTCCTCCACCCCCTTACCTGCACTACAGCTCTCGATGCCGCTCACAGACTTCAGCAGGGGGCGTGGCCTCCCGCTTCCTCTGTGGAGTACAATAGACCCTCCCACAAGTAAGCAGCAGGGCTCTTGTGATCCTGGCTGCCGATCTCACACGGGCCGCACCTCGAGGTCCCGCGGGCCGCATGTCGGACTCCCCTGCCATAGAAGATCTCCTCTCTATCTCAATCTGATTTTAACTGTCAGTAAGCTAACACTAGACCAGAAACAATCCTCTTAATATCCATAAATTAACTAAATAGACTTCCTTGTTTTAAGATTTAAAATATTTGTTTTGAGAATAGCTCAATGGCCACATTATCAATATTTTAGCCAAGAATCTTGTCTCTTACCATGTTCCATAGTGAACTGAAAGTTAAGTTCAACTCTACAACATGTCCATATTTCTTCATAAGTTTTAGTCCTAAAAGAGAGGTAGTTTTAATTCATTTTTATATATATATTATATATGTTGGGGCCATATTTGACCACATAGCTCTCTCTTGTTCCAAGATTGTATTTACAAATTAAATAAATTTTCATAGAGGACAAATTTAAGTAAAAGTAAAATGTGTTTTGTTCTCTGTGTCCTGGATAGCTTTCACACATTTGTCACATGAAATAGATGTGTAAATAGACTGTACATTTGGTGTTACTAGGACTGTGTCTGTGTTGAAATGTTCAGTTATACTGTGTAACATTTGTATGTCAGTGAATCATTTATTATAAGATTGTCAAGGTAGCTTTTTTCTCTCTCTCCTAATAAAGTAGATTTTTTTCTGGTCTTCTCTGGCTCTTTACGACAAAGTATGGGGAGGTGGTTTTATTTCAGATCCAGTGTCTGCTCTGTGGGAATCCGAGATTAATAATTGTCTTAAACTAAAAATATGTAAATTGTACATTGCTAACCTTGTGAGGTACTTTGCAGTGTTGATGCATGATTAGGGATTAATCTAGCCTCGGTGCAGCATTAATCTAAATTTTATTAATGACAGGAGGCGAGTATTTTGCATAACCTTCTTTACTGAATAACCTCCAGCAGCAAAGGAGTTAACAACCAATCAACACAGACAGGACCCTATATCAGTCCTAACATCCAGCAACTCCTCCTCCTTTCTTTGCGGTGACGCTGAACAGGAAAGGCAAGCCACCAAACAACCGGAGACAGGAACAGAACCTTCAGAACCGACAGGAAACACGCCGGTAAACAGGACAATGGATCCGGAAACACTCAGTCGCAGAACGGCCTGGAAAAGAGAAGCAAAGTGACAATACCAGGCACACAAAATAGACATCCCTAAACAAGACCGTAAATCACAACGGAACGGGGACAACTCAAGACATTCCCCCCATAACTTTAAAATAGGGAGGGCATAGAAAAGGGGGGGGGAGAAATACTCGCCTCCTGTCTTTAATAAAATTTAGATTAATGCTGCACCGAGGCTAGATTAATCCCTAATTTTACAGCAAGACAGGAGGCTTCATATTTTGCAATTTTAATGCCGCAACAGAGCGCAGGAAGCATGCGGCTGAGGGCGGAAATAAAAGGTGCGAAAAGTAGACTCCCGGGACCAATCTGCAGCCGAAAGGACATCGGACAGGGAACTCCCGAGAGACAAAGCCGCCGAGGCAGCAGCACCCCGAACCGAATGAGCCCCAAACGAAGGCTCAACTCCAGCCAGGCCAAGGATCCATCTAATCCACCTGGCCAAAGTCGGAGCAGAGACAGGACGGAACGGACGGACATAGGAAATAAAGAGAGGACCCGAGGAAGAGCTACGGAAGGGCCAAGACGCGCAAAGGTAAGCCTTAACAGACTGAGCTACGCAAAGCCTAGGTCTATCAGGGAAGTAAGGGTACGACACAGAAACCGAATTAGACTTAGTCCGGTGCGAAACAGAGACGGAAACCCCAACCGGCGAAAAGGAAAAAGAATCGACGTCAAACGCACGAACATCCGATACCCGACGAAAGGAAACTAGACATAACAGCAGAGCGGTCTTAGCCAAAAGCTGACGGAAAGACAGGCGGATATTATCCGGCCATGCCTCAAGAAAGTACAGTACTCGCGAGACATCCCAAAAAGCGGAATAACGCGCCGGAGGGGGACGAGAAATACGGATCCCCTGGAGGAGGCGACACACCGAGGGATCCTTACCGACGCCTAGACCAGCAACGGGAACGTGGGCGGCAGAGATAGCCGACCGGAACAAATTAATGGACCGGTAAGACTTACCCTGGGAATAAAGGTGCGCAAAAAAGTTAAGCACAGCTACTACAGGAGCCGTAACGGGATCGAAATCGTGTTCCAAACACCAGCGACACCACACACCCCAGGCCAGGAGATAGGACTTCCGAGTTCCAGGAGCTCCAAAGCAATTCCCTAGCCGCTGCCGATAGGCCCGGCACATTCCAGGATCCCCTGAAACCAGCCAAGCCACTAGCGCCAGGTGGTCCTGAAGAATCAGGGGATTAGGGTTCCCCTCCGGGTCCAGGAGCAGGTCTGGGGAGGAGAAGAGGGTCCCCGCAGGACAACTCCAGCAGCAACGGGAACCACGGCTGAGTCCTCCAAAACGGAGTGATCACGAGAACCGTAACTTTCTGCCTGGAGACGTAGTGGAGCGTGCGCAGAATCATGGAGAATGGAGGGAAGGCATAGGCGCCCAGAGGGGGCCAGGTCTGGAGGAAGGCGTCCGCCGCCAGGGAGAGAGGGTTCGGAAGCCAGCTGAAGAAGTCTTCCGTCTGGCGGTTCATCCTGGAGGCAAAGAGGTCCAGGTGAAAAGGACCCCGGGAGTGATCCAGAGACAGAAACACCCCCCGAAGAAGACGCCAGTCGCTGGCATCCCTCCAGTGGTGAGAGAACCAATCCACCACTAAATTGTCTTTGCCGGGCAGGTACTCCGCCCGAATGGACAGGTGATTGTCCAGACAATACTGATAGAGCTCTTTGGTGAGCTCCGTCAGGAGTCGCGACCTCGTGCCTCCAAGCCGGTTGATGTACCGAACCGCGGACACATTGTCCATGCGGAGGACAAGGGAACAATGAGTGACCGCCTTGGTAAAACTGCGGACGGCAAAAGAACCCGCTATGAGTTCTAAACAATTTATGTGGAGACCGCGTTCGTCGTCTGAACAAAGACGCCGTGTTGCTGCACCCCAGCCAAGTAGGCTGGCGTCCGACTCTAGGACAAGGTCTGGAGCCAAAAATGGCTCGGCCATTCCAGGCGTCCATGTGGAAGAGCCACCAGCGAAGCTCCAGCCGCGCCTCGTCGGAAAGGGGAACGAAGAGGTCGTAGGAACCCGAAGCCCGAAGATGCCGAGTCTTCAACCTCTGAAGAGCCCGGTAGTGCAAGGGACCAGGAAATATGGCCTGAATGGAGGCCGATAAAAGACCTATGACGCGCGCCAGCGACCTGAGGGAGACAGATGGAGATCGAAGAATTTTCCGAATCTCCTTTTTGATAGCCAGAACCTTGTCCCGTGGCAAGCGGAGCATTGCCGCAACAGAATCCACGGTGAATCCAAGGAACTGGATGGACTGTGTAGGGATGAGGACCGACTTGGTCTCGTTGATTATAAAACCGAGGTCCTGGAATAACCGGACTGCCAGGGTCGTGTCTCGAATGAGAGAGCCCCTGTCGGGAGCCATGAGGAGCTCATCGTCCAGATAGACGATGCACCGAACGCCGCGAGCGCGAAGGAACTGCATGACCGGCTTCAGAAGCTTCGTGAAGCACCGCTGAGCTGAGGCCGAACGGGAGGCAGGTAAATTGCCAGAGAAGGTCCTTCCAACGAAACTGGAGATACCTCCTGTGTTCCGAGTGGACCGGAACCGTCAGATAAGCGTCCTTTAAATCCAGCCGCGTGAACCAGTCGTTCTCGCGGAGGAGATCCCGCAAAAGACAGATACCCTCCATCTTGAAGTGATGGTAAACAACCAGAGAGTTCAGGGAACGGAGATTGATAACGGGTGTTGGGGTAAATACACGGGGCGGAACTCCCCGGACTTCTTTGTCACCAGAAAGATATTGCTGATGAAACAAGGAGGGCCGAGGGCCCGCTCTATGGCTCCCTTCACGCGCAGGGAGGCCAGTTCCGCATGGATAAGGTCTCTGGATCTGCACGGCAAGCGCGGGGAAAAGGGAGGGGCGACATGACAAGGAGGAGAAACAAACTCTAAGCGATACCCCGCTACTGTCTCTAGAACCCAAGGGTCGGATGTGAGAGCCGCCCATGCGTGGGAAAAGTGCGCAAGTCTGCCCGCTACCGGAATAAGGGGAAAAGGCGTACAAACTCTTACCTGCCGAAGTCTTCCCTCGGTAGGTGGAGGAACTTCTGCCTCTGAAGGAACCGCGGGAAAATGGGGTGGGGTCTTGAGACCGGTAGGTCGTGGAGGCGTGAGGAAACTGGGGTCTGGAGCCGAAGGCAACTCTGCTGGTGGCACGACCCCTCTGCCGACCAGCCCTTGAGGAAAAACATTCTCCTTGATGGAATACCCCTTTCATGGAAGAACGAGCCTTGTTCAGCGAAGTGAAGACACTCACATGTTGACTGAGATTCTTCATAAACTTTTCCCCGAAGAGAAGGCCATTGGCTTCGGGGCCCAGTTCCTTGGGAGCCAAGTCAGCGAGTTTCGCGTCTAATTTGAAAAGAGCTGCTTTCCGCCGTTCCGCAGAGATGGCATAATACACCCTGTGACTCAGACAGGACTCAGAGCACGACTGCATAGGATAGAGAATTTTATTTTTTATAATTTATTAAAAAACATATGTAACACATACCACTGAAAAGAAAACAAACGGCACAAATAGCAGGTTAAGCCGACCTACAGACCCTGCAACAGTTAAAAAAAACACGTTAAGCAGGGCCCAGACGTCGACAAAATGGCCGCCGTAAGTTACCAAATGGAGGACAGAGCAGACGGCCGCTACACGTGGGCGGTGAACGGCACCGCTCCGTGAGCAGGAGACGCGCTCGCGGAGAAATCAAACTGATCTCTCCGCGAGCCGTCACCCAGCCGAGATCTATTTGCGTGCAGTGCACTGCACCGCACCGCGAGAGAAAACGAAAGACATGCGGCGGGTTTTCCAAGAAGGTAAAACCGCCGCGTGAACCAGCAAAGGTAAGAGCCGCGAGGTGCGCGGCAGGGAAGAAAAGCGCGAGAACTACGCAGCAGAGAACGGAACCGCGGCAGCCAAACGAAAACGCCGTAAGTAAAACACAAAAGGTGAAAAACAAATAAATAAAGAAAATACGGGTAACAGGCCTAGTCCTTAAAAACAGCACTAGAATGACAAAATAAGAGGATAAACAGAAAGTTAAATAAATGGAAGGTATAGAAAAGAGCCAAAGGAAAAAGGCCAACCCAGAGAAATAATATATACACGAGTAATATATAATAAATATCTTGAAGATAAGATAAAGACTGTAATTGGAAATTGCTCACCTGGAGGTCAAGCAGCAAAGAAAGAGGAGGAGTTGCTGGATGTTGGGACTGATATAGGGTCCTGTCTGTGTTGATTGGTTCTTTTTATGATGGTTGTTAACTCCTTTGCTGCTGGAGGTTATTCAGTAAAGAAGGTTATGCAAAATATGAAGCCTCCTGTCTTGCTGTAAAATTATCATTGTATAAACATGCTTTGTATTGTATCCACTCTATAACCCTAGTATGATTGGTTTGAGTGAGGCCTGTTCTTTTAAGGTCAAGTGTGGCAGGATCTTCTTGCTCATAAGATGTTCAAGTAGCAGTAGATATTCAAATCTAGATAAACATTCCATATGACGTGTTCGTTAACCTATTCCAGGGTTCAGACAGGTCTAAGATCTTCATGGCATATGTATATTTTTGGGTTAGACATTACAGTATAGTAAAGAGTCTGTGAAACTGATTTGTTAAATATACATATTTTTTGTGTTCATCTTATAGTCTATGAACAAGAAGATTGATATAATAAAAGGATTATTTGTAGCTTGCAGACACTCTGAAGCACGGTACATTGCAAGGTATTTAATGTGATTATAAACCTGTTTTTTGGGGGTTTTTTTGTCAGTGTTCATAATCTTTTTATGAATCTAATTCAAGGCTCAACAAACCCAGTCGCCATGGTGACTAGAAACTCGCTTCCTGGCAACCAAGGGGGACAAGGGGGTAAAAACTGACCAGGACTACCATTGTGAATCCAGCACCTGCGCCATCCCTGAGACACCCAGCAGGGTCCCGGGTTCACAATGTATGGTGTTAGCATGTGTGTACATGAGTATAGAATGTTAAGGTGTTAGTGTTTATGCGCATAAGATGTTAGCATGTGTGTCTCTGTTCCACACACTAATGCCAGACAGTGAGTGGAAGAATATTGGTTAAACATGCACGCTTGAGTCTTTATCGTGTAAAATACCTTGTTATGAAGAGGTTATTCAGTATCATACAAAGTGGTGCAGCACTAAAGAAAGGTGTTTTATGTTGTATTGCTCCAATAAACACCATTTAACTGAGTACCAGGGGGTAATATATGAAACTAAAAGAGTTGGCACCTAATTTTTTTGTCTGGCTCCAAGATCCAAACCAAATCTGTCAACCCCTGACCAATCGTACTTTTTTCCCTGTACGTTCTTTTCAGATCTCTGGGTGGTAAACTTCGCATAGGTTTGGCAGAACAATCAGTCCTATCTGCTATAGCTCATGCAGTGTGTCTCACTCCTCCTAGCCAAGGTAAGTATGTTGAAAATCTTCTTTTTCACAGTTTAAAATGTCCTTTATTTCATATTTGCCTTATCAGTGCTAATTTCAACCATTACAAGTGTTACATAGTCAAGATTGTAAGCTCGTTTGAGAGGGCTTTCCTCACCTGTTTCTGTATGTCAAATTGTTAAGTTATATACCGTATTTGCTCGATTATAAGATGAGGTTTTTTTCAGAGCAAATGCTCTGAAAAATAGCCCTCGTCTTCTAATCACCCCTCAAATAGAGGTCTGACTATGAGACTAAGATCCAGATCCCCCGCAACGCTGCAGGGGACCTGGATCCTCCTTTCTTGTAACCTCAGCTGCTGCCGGCACTTCCACCGGGCGTCTATCACTAAGCGCCGGGGAAAGCGCGGGCAGCAGCAGAGGTTGTCTACGCGCGTACCTTTCCCAGCCTAGCGTTCGCTCAGCATGGGGGGTGCCACCTCCGCGCCAGGATAGCCCGCCCACCGCCGGGGAAGCAGAGCCAGTTGGGGAGATCATTGATCTCTCTGTGACAGGCGGCGCTCCAGAAGCAAGACCGGCTTGTCTATGACTGTACTGTGCTGTCCCAAAGTCATCGGCGGATCCGGTAGACTTACCTCTTTAATTTTCTAGAGAAGGCGGGGCCTAGTGGGGTCACACATCGTCATTGCATACTTCCATGGGAGCTGCAGTAAGCGCCTGCTGAGGCATCGCAGTGAGTGAAGTGCCTTAGTTGCCTTAGTTGGTTGAGTGCGTGTCTTGGTTTGGAAGTATGTCTGGGTATGTTAGTGTCAGAGTGGGTTTTTAAGTGTCTGGGTATGTAAGTGTGGGTATATTAGTGTCTGGGTGTGTAAGTGTCCCCCTATATGCCACTCTGTCCCATGATATGCCTTGTAACCCGTTATATGCCAGAGTGGCATATAGGGGTATAAGGCATTTCTGGAGGCAGAGTGGCATACAGGGGGTTAAAAAGGCATATCATGGGGCAGAGTGGCATATAGGAGGGTAAAAGGTATATCAGGGAGGCAGAGGGGCAGATGTGCATAACTGGGAGCAAAAATAGTTTCCATGAATTAATATTTACTAGTAAAACTTTTTTCCTAAATTAATATTCAGATTTGGGGGGGTCGTCTTATAATCGAGCAAATACGGTACTACTTATGTCCTGTCTACCCACTGTACAGCACTATGGAATTTGATGGTGCTATATAAAAAAAAAAAAAAAAGATATGTAATATCAATTGGAATAATACTTCAAATGTTTGATTCTTTAAGTACGCGTTTCAATTTTTTTTCCTTCAGATTTTTAAGTATGTTTAGCATATGATACCAGATAACTCAAAACAACATATCTGTAGTAACATGTGGAACCTTAGGACAATATTTATTCTAGTCTTCATTAAAGCAAAAGAAACTTGACGTTATAATGGTATTTGTATATCATAATTTTAAATTATGCTGTTAAAAGCGAGTGCAGTCGCATATTGGTCACGATCTCCCAATGAAATGCAGCTATCTTGCCGAATAATTACCTGATTATAAGACGACCCCCCAAAATCAAAATATTAATTTAGGAAAAAAACAAAGCCTGAATATAAGACTACCCTACAGGAAAAAGTTTTACTATTAAAAATTAATTCATGTAAACTAATTTTCATATTTAATAAAAGCTATGATTGAGAAAAATATATATTTTTTTATTTACTTTTATTTGCCAACCTGACATAACTGACACTCTGCCCCATGATGTGCCTTTTAACCCCCTATATGCCCCTCTGCCTCCAGAAATGTCTTATACCCTCCTATATGCCACTGTGCCCCATGATATGCCTTTTAACCTCCTATATGCCACTGTGCCCCATGATATGCCTCATACCCCTAAATGCCACTCTGGCATATAACAGGTTACAAGGCATATCATGGCATATATATATCTCCAGAAATGCATTTTAACCCCCTATATGCCACTCAGCCCCATGATATGCCTTTTATATCATGGGGCTGAGTGGCATATAGGGGGTTAAAATGCATTTCTGGAGATATATATATATAACTGCTAACAGTAATCACACTCCTATCAAGCCAAGGCAGCCAGTACATGCTGGAACCTGGGGATGATAGTAGTGTGATTACAGCCTCCCTATGCCATGCTACCACCACCACCCCCCTTACACATCCATGCTATCACACACACACGCATTCACAAACATTTAAATACTCATTCATTCCATTAATCACACATACTTCACACATACTTCCTCAAAAACCCTCCCACACCCCCTTACCTGAACTGCAGACTTCTGCAGGGGCCCGGCTGTGCAAGCAACTTCTCTGGCCCCGCCCCCAGAGGAAGGAGGGGGGAGGTAGAGTTATGTGAGGACTTTGCTAGCTTCCTGTTCTCCTGCTGCTAATAGCAGAGACGCTGCTCGCGACCAAAGCCCGGTAAGCAGCATGGCCCCAGTCCTTAGTATCTTGCCAATTTTCATTTCAGGATCATCCTTTAAGAGGCTCTGTCACGATCAACTGTGCATATTAAAATAAGCAATGTCATGCTTACACTAATATGTTACTATCTTCAATTAACAATTATTTTACATACCTTACATTTATAACAAGATCTCTCAGTAATACTCATCCACACTATTCCACTAACAAATGTTATAATGTCAGAAGCTACAACAATGGCGCTTGCTTCCCCTGGCCTGCTGAAAAGTCTAAGTAACCCAGAAGCTATTATACTTCCTCACGTGGTTTAAGGAACATGATTATTTTACATATTTACACCCCTAAACATATGTGCCCACTTCAGTTCATTCATATCGGCAGTACCTGCTGTGTAGCTACACAGCAATATACATATCTATTAACCACTTAAGAACCAGGCTGTTTATTTTTTGTACCCTTCGTGACTGATGCTGTTAAATTTTTTTCTTCTCTCTCGTATAGTGTACCCACAAAAGTTTGTTGTTTTTTTTTGTGTATGTGTGCAAATTATAGGGCACTAAGTACAAGTAGTATTTTGCTATTTTAAAACCATTTTATTCTTCAAATCTGGTAATCCTGTCCCTATGACCTATTTAAGACATATTTGAAGCCGACCAATTCAATTTCAACATAGTTAGTGACGTGCCAGGACTGTCATGGCTTTAAACGGGTGCAGAAAGTGATCTATGTTCGTTTTCTGCACCCAAACGGTGTTGCTGTAGTGCCCTGATGTCGAGGCATTCAGCATCACTGAGATCTGCATCTGGCCCCTCCCTAGGGTGTCAATGTCCGCCATACACTGTATGTTAAAAAATGGTTACATGATAACAAAAATCATTTCCCACTGATCTCTCCGTCGTTGGAACCTTCCAGTTCCAAAAAATGTTAGAAAGAGAAAAAAAAAAGCCCCCCCAAAATATAAATATATACCGTATTTTCCGGCGTATAAGCCGACTTTTTAACCCTTGAAAATCTTCTCAAAAGTTGGGGGTCGTCTTATACGCCGGGTACTGAAACTTAACGAGCCGGAGAATCACGATTCCCCACGAAGCCACGTATCTCTAGGGGAGGGGCGAGCGGAGAAGCCGACTCCCCTGGGCCGGTCTTCAGGGCCGCGTCGAGTTAGGTGCAAGATCGGGATCTCCCCAACTAGCCCTGATCAGCGGACGCCCGATGAGTAGGGCTGGTTGGGGAGATCACGACCTCCCTCTAACTAGCCCAACATTAGGGAGCTTGAGGTCTGGCATTTCAGACCTCGGCTTCCGTGCTCCCTAATCACTACGCGCCGGCTATTGATGCCGAGCGCGGGGATGACTTCATATCCCGGCGCTCGGCATCAATTGCCGGCGCGTAGTGATGAGGGAGCAGTAAAGCAGAGGTCTGAAATGACAGACCTCATGCTCCCACAACTGCATGGAAGATAGAAGATGAGATGGGGAGAAAGGGGTGTAAGTGTATGTGTCTGTGTGTGTGTGTGTAAGGTCAGTGTATGTGTATGGTCAGGTGTGTGTAAGAGCAGTGTAGGTATTTGTGTGTTTGTAAGCTGGTGTGTGTCCACACACACATGTATAGACATACACTGCTCTCACATAACCCTTCCTTTACACACATACACGTACACACCAGCTTACAAACACACATATATATGTATGTATATGTCTGTGTATGGGCAGGTGTGTGTAAGGGCAGTGTATGTGTATATGTGTGTTTGTAAGCTGGTGTGTACGTGTATATGTGTGTAAAGGAAGGGTTGTATAGATGTATGTCTATACATGTGTGTGTGGACAGCCATATGTTAGGGAGAGCTGACCCACCCAATCCAAGCAGGCTTTGTATAAGGTACATTGCTTGCCGTGATTGGCTGGTTGTTGTATACTGGGTAGAGGGGTAGTCTTATACGGCGAGTATAGCCCAAACTCTATATTTTAACTGGAAAAGTTAGGGGTCGTCTTATATGCCCAATCGTCTTATACGCCGGAGAATACGGTAACTATTTTTATGACCAACTCCTAAAATTGAATTGGCCAGGTTCAACAATGTCCCAATTAACACAGGGGGCAGGATTTTAAAAAATGCACACGTCCTAAATGTGGTGTCAGGCTCATCATATCTCGGCTCTCAACTGGATGTTGGAGTCCAGATCGCAGGAGTGTAAGAACACACACAGCAAAAATGGGACACAAGCGCTGATGTTTGGTTATAGGTATATTAAACAAACCATCTAGTGAGAACATCTCACTATAAGCAGCAGAGTAGGAGGCATATTATGTATACAGAGTGGTGGGGAGTATGAAGGTAGAAAAGTCCAGGTAAGTATCTAGAAGGGTCTGGGACAGGTAGCAAGCAAAATGGGGATATCCAGTAGGCAGTCCAGGTCAAACAGGTAACAGGCAGGCAGGTAAATCCAATAGACAGATTCAGAGTCTGGCATGAACTGTAGCTCCACAGAACCTAATGAACTTACAACTCTGTTACTGGGAGGCAGGGATATAAAGCCTGTTCATTAGGTCAGGTGTGAGTGGGCTAGGCTTCAGGTGAGGGAGGCAGGGTAATAGCATAACAAAACACAGCTGAACAGAAATACACAGCACATTCATAGCAAATGAAGGGTAAAACTTTTAACTATCCTGCAGTCAGGATAGAATCCTGACATGTGGCCTTTTAACCGACAAACCCATGCATGGTTGGTATCACTGTACTCAGAAAACGTTGCTGAACACATATTGGGGTGTTGTGTGACAGTGACATATACCAGGAGCTATACATTTATACCTAAAGGCTGGTGGTAGAATAAGTGCATGGAAAGAGTTGAAATACCTATGGTTTGATGGGGTAAAATGCATTGGCCGGCTTCAAAGGTACCCGAAATGGCACATGGTGGAAGAATTACCAGATTGGGAAAAAATGGTTTTGAAATAGCAAAACGCTACTTGTACTTATTGCCCCAGAACGTGCAGAAAAAAGCAAAAAATAAAAACATTGTGTATTTCTAAACTCAGGACAAATAATAGAATCTATTTAGCAGATTTTTTTCATTAGCTTTTATAGATGAGTAAAAGTCAGAAGTCCAGTTTTTGTGTGGTGTAACATTTTATGGTTTGTTTTTCAGCATTTCCACCTGCTGTGTTAGATGCTGGTAAGGGAATGAGCACAGATGCCAGGAAAGCTTGGCTTGAGGAAAATGTTGTGATACTTAAGCAGACATTCTGGTTAGTTTTTTATGTTATTCTAAAGTAAATAAGTTCCTTTTCAAAATCTTTTTTTTTTGTATTATAGGGCTGCAACAACTAATCAATAAAATCGATTTTCTTGAATACAAGATGAGGGTTTTTGCAGAGCAAATGCTCTAATAAAAAAAAAAAAAAATACCACTCGTCTTATAGGGACTATATCCCTATAGAGCAAAGCCAGATCCCTCGCAGCACTGTGCGATGCGAGAGCCAGATCCCTCGCAGCACTGTGCGATGCGTGTAGACAACCTCTGCTGCTGCTTGGGCTTCTATGATGGAGCACCAGAAGGTCTTGTCATGCCAGCGCTCCACCATAGAAGCCCTAGCGGAAGTGCTGGCAGCAGCGGAGTTGTCTGTGCAGATGTTCTCCGGCTGGCAAAGAGGAGGATCCCACGCAGCGCTGCATGGAACCTGGATCCTCCTCTCTGGCAGGTGGTGGACATCTGCAAGATGCGCACAGACAACCTCCACTATTGCCCTCCATTTCC
The DNA here is from genome assembly GCA_029215755.1 of Spea hammondii. Taxonomy (NCBI): domain Eukaryota; kingdom Metazoa; phylum Chordata; class Amphibia; order Anura; family Pelobatidae; genus Spea; species Spea hammondii. The sequence continues at coordinate 20,063,287 of JARDYJ010000010.1, read as the reverse complement.
ACTAGGGCTTCTGTGACTTGACCTTCTGGTGCTCCATCATAGAAGCTCCATCAAAAGTGCTGGTCAGCAGCAAAGGTTGTCTAGGCGCATCATGCAGGTGTTCACCGGCTGCCCCCTCTAGAAACCAGGGAGTCTGGAGCATGGCAGGCAAGTCTGGGGGGATTAAGTGGTGTATCAGCGAGGTATAAGGCATATCTGGGGGGGGGTGGCGGCATAAAGGCAGAGTAGCATACCAGTGGCACATAGGGGTTATAAGGCATATCAGGGGGGCAGAGTGTTATACCAGTGGCATGTAGGAGGGTATAAGGCATATCAGGGGGGCACAATGGCATATCAGAGGCACAGTGCATATCGGGGGGGGGGCACAGTAGCATATAGGGGGTATAAGGCATATTTGGGGCCGGAGTGGTATATAGGGGGTATAAGGCCAACTAATCCATTATGAAAATAATCATTAGTTGCAGCCCTATTGTTTTATACATAATTGTAATTTTTTTTATTTATTTAACATTAAAGGCTATTACTATCCCTTTAAATCACATAAAACTGTGAAGAAATGATGACCATCTTACAGGGTTATTCTTTTAGGGAATGTGTGAGGAATAAAGCACAAATACAAAAATGGATATATTGAATTAGGTCACTGTTACAGGTTATAAAACATATAACATACAGAAAACATTTGATAATACAGAACAAAAAGGATACTCAAGCACATTCTTAAGAAACTTCTCTCAGCTCACAGGCTTCTTCAAAACACCATCTTGCACAGCTTTGCTTTCAGTCTCCTGACCCAGAACACTTCTCTACGCTCTCTTTTCTTAGACTCTGTATTGGAGCCCCTAACTAGTCATCCCAGAATTTCTTGTACCTCCCAGAAAGTGGTTCACCCGACCCCTCTTTCCAGAGATTTCCTGTATGACCCAGTTATGGAGGAGATAGGCAGTCTATGTGAAAATACACACATCTATGTTAAAATACATCTCCTGCTTCAGGTGTTTGACCCCCTGGGGCTATCCCATCTCTGTTGGAACTTTTGTTCCAAACCCTTTTTAGTGAAAATGACCTTACATTGTAAAATCAGATATCTCACAGAAACCCAAATCTTCCCAAAAACATTATGCATAAAATGTAATGTCCCATTTTAAAGGCACCCTTAATTTCTTACACTGTCTTTTGGTGTTCCCTTTAACATAATAGACCAAAACAGGTGTCCTAAATGTGGTCATTGTCTGTCTGCTATTGCAACCACCAATATTATGGAAAAATGTTTTTTGTTTTTAGTGAATTGCCAAACTATGACGTAATCCTTCCTGTACTGCTTGAGCACGGAATTGAAAACCTTCCCAAATATTGTCGACTCACTCCAGGTATAAGTTATGATTGATTTGATTTTGAACTGACACAAGTTTGTTTTTTGTCCTGCTGGAAAGTAGTCATCCATACAATTTAGAGCTACACAAACTAGCAGGAATGGGGAAGGTACGACTTTGCACAATAGAACAGTGCTTTTCTTCAATCAAAGTATAGTTGACCAAAGTGATAGACCCATCCTTTGAGAAAGATAGGTGCTACGAAAATGTTTTTCTTTGATAAATCTCACAGAGTGTCTCCCTTTTTTGTGTTGTTTCTGCTAATATAAGGTATGCATCTCATGGATTATGTTATATAGATTATCAGAATGTGACAAATGTAGTGATTCATTACAAATCTGCGTGGATCTTATGGTGTGAAGCTCTAAAGTAAAAAAAAAAATAAAATACATTTTCAGGTGTTCCGTTGAAGCCGATGTTGGCACATCCCACAAAAGGCATTGGGGAAGTACTTAAGCGATTTGATGAAGCTGCTTTTACCTGTGAATACAAGTATGATGGCGAGCGTGCTCAGGTATAGCATATATAATGCTGAGGTATATGAACAAAACTGTGACTTTTTAGGATAGCTGAACATTTCAACTCGTCAATTTCACATATATTGTGAAGGGCCAACCCCAATGAGCTTTTCCTCCATGAAGGTTAAGATGGCCCTGCATTATATATATATATATATATATATATATGTGTGTGTGTTTTTTTTTAAAATCAGTGGTATTACGCAGAATATCTTTCCACATTAAGCATACGTTGGCCCTCTTTTCGTGATAGGCTCACAGGGGTTTATTCTTAAAGAAACATGCTGAAGTAATTGAGTTGAAATGCGCAGCTCTCATTGCAGACGTATATTTTGTATAAATATATATAGGTGTCAACATCAAAGACGGTGTGTATAGCCAGCTATTTTCTGTTAAGCTCTGGCCAGTGCAGGGAGCCACTAGAGAGCACCCATAGTTACCACATTGGGAGACTACACATTATCCTTACGTTCATCTTATCACTATACCACAAGTTTTCTGTTGTTTTTTGGGTTTTTGTTTTTTTTTTGTTTTTTTTTATCCTCACCTCTGAGGAAGCACATGAGGTACCATTAGGTATTTTGTTTCACAATTATAAGATCAGCCAAAGGCTTCATTTTAACTTGTTGCTTCCTAGTATATTTTACCTTTGCGTGTACTTGCACGCATTGATATTGAATATTCATTAAAGTTTTAACCCTGTCTATTGGACATCTGTAACCAGCGCACATACCAGTCAATTTTTCTACATTGTTTTCTCTATCCTCAAGGGCCGTAGTGTTTGCTGCAGTTATTTCCCTTTTTATTCTTAGATCATTTTTACATCCGTCTAATCTTATTACCATATTTTTAAGTGGCACAGATTTATACAGAATTCACAATTATATTTTAGTGAATGCACAATATGCTTTTACAATAGGCAAGATATTTTTTTGCCTACAGATACATATTCTGGAGAATGGTAAAGTATACATATACAGCAGAAACCAAGAAAATAATACATCAAAATATCCAGACATCATCAGCAGGATTCCCAAGGTATGATTTAGTTAAATTTAGTTAAAAAATGCCAACATGGATACATCTATACTTCCTTATAAGTTTCCTGTAAATGCTGGAGAATTCACAGCAACTGTGAGAAACTAGGTCTTTGGAAGTATACACTATAATGCTATAAATTGAAGGCTAGCGCTCAAGGGAGTTATATCTGTAGGAGGCCAGAGGAGGGGGGATCAAGACAAGGTGAATGTACTTTTCCAAGGTAAGCAACATTTGGCCAAAAAGAAACAATCACTGCAAAATACATTTTTGGTTCAGAGCTGCAGGGGACCTGGATCCTTCGATGCGCGCAGACAACCTCCGTTGCTGCCCGGGGCTTCTGTGACCAAACGCTGGCGTGAAATGACCTTCCGGTGCTCCATCATAGAAGCCCCAGCAGACATATGGGCCAACAGCGGAGGTTGTCTGCGCGAGTTGCGCAGGTGTTCACCGACTGACAGAGGAGGATTCCCTGCAGCGCTGCGTGAGGCATATCAAGGGGCAGAGTGGCATATTAGAGGGGGGGTATAAAGCGTATCTGGAGGCAGCTTGGCAAATGAAAGGAAATAAGAACAAGAATTCATATTAAAAAAATTTATGTATCCAGAAATATGAATTAATATTTACCAGTAACTTTTTCCTGTAGGGTAGTCTTATATTCAGGGTTTCTTTTTTTCTAAATTAAAAAAAAAAAAAAGAAATTGGGGTGTTGTCTTATAATCAGGGTTTTCTTATAGAGCAAATACGGTATTTTTGAAAACTAGGCACCCCAGGGTATTTCAAGCGGTCACAGCACATCCTGGGGTGAGTGTTTGGTGTCGCTGAATTCCTCGATCGACTCCTAAACTTTTATAACGGGCGTCCGCCCACATGTTGATGCCCACGGGGAGGGGCCAGACATGGCCCATGATGCCGATCTCGGTGTTGCTGAATGCCTCGAGGCATTACAGCAACACCGTTTAAGCGAAGAAAGTGATCACTTTCTAAGCTTGTTTAATGAAATGACGTGTCAGGTATGTCAATGGACGTTAAGGGGTTAAAAGCAACCGGCCGCTCCAGCTGAGCCCCTGCAGACCTTTTTGGTGTTGCTGAATGCCTCGATATCAAGGTTTACAAAAAAATCCCCAAACTTATTGCACTGGTAACTGTTGCCATGCCAGCATGTTTGTGAAAATAAAGGAAATATAATTTTTAGCTATTAAATAGCTGCAAAATACCCCTAGTTAAATACATTAGGTAACCTTCTTTGAAAAAGTATATACCGTATTTGCTTGATTATAAGACGAGGTTTTTTCCAGAGCAAATGCTCTGAAAAATACCCCTCATCTTATAATCAGGGTCGTCTTATAATCAGACCTCAAATAGGTCTGATTATGAGACTAAGATCCAGATCCCCCGCAGCAATGCAGGGGACCTGGATCCTCCTGTGTTATGCCCCCCCAACTTACCGGTGCTTCTGAGTCCCCGGTGCTTAGTCCGGGCTGCGTGTAGAGCTCTACGCGATACAATCGCGTAGAGCTCTACACGCTTCCCGGACTAAGCACTGGGGACTCAGAAGCACCGGTAAGTTGGAGGGGGGGGGCATAACACAGGAGCAGATGTGCATAACTGGGGGGGCAGGTTGGAAAATAAAAGGAAATAAAAACAAAATATTTTTCTCAATCATAGCTTTTATTAAAAAATGTAATAGTTTACATGAATTAACATTTACTGGTAAAAAAAAATTCCTATAGGGTCATCTTATATTCAGGCTTTTTCTTTTTTTCCTAAATTAATATTCAGAATTCGGGGGGGTCGTCTTATAATCAGGGTCATCTTATAATCGAGCAAATACGGTACTTTGTTGGGCGGTTTTGAAGCTGGTGACTGCTCTCAAGGCACCATACACAGCATATCAAATTTTGAACAACTCCAGTTTGGAAATATGCATCTTTTCATATTGGACCTATGTTTTAACCCTGGACTGCGCGCATCTGTGTGAACAGGCAGGGGTTTAACATGTTAAAGGCTACAGAGACGGCATTTAACTCATTGGATGAAGTTGTGCATATTGTTCATTAACCAAATCAAAATACATGCATAATCAGCAGTAGAAGAAGAATGAAACAGATTATGTTCTGGGAGACCCTCAAAGCTCATACGTGCTGCAGGGCCTAGACATCAGGCATGACTCAAACTGATCAAACCTTGTATAATTTAATTGCTGGAAGGGTCACACTTTTATATGTTTTAGTAATACATTAAAATCTATGTAAATATCTGTGTGACGGGAACGACCTGTACCACGACCGGGTACTCCCGCCAGTCGTTGCTGCTTCCTCCCGGAACCATAGGGGTTAACCACTTCCAGTGCTAGACTATACTAGGGAGGGAGGGACCAGGGATTGGCTTGGATTCTTTGATGAAATAGCACCGTAGCCTGCCGAAGCGTAGCCGGTGCTGTAACTATCCTGAGAAGGACAGTGAGTGACCCAGCGAGCCCCTGAAGCATTAGACAAGACTAATGTACAGGGAAGTAACACACGCTTTATTGGGGAAACACACAGGCTTTATATACAGGTCAGGTGAGAAACAAATCGTAAATAATGTCCACATCTTCCTGCCCAGACAGTCCGCCGCCACACTTAGGCCACCGAGTCACGCAATGTTCGTATGACCTTAAACCATCGTTTTCAGGGGGGATCCCGAAGGAGCGGCGGCAATCCCGGGTTATCGATGGACAGCAGTTCGTTTCCCCGGGACGTGCCGGCGCGCCTTTGGAAATCAACGGGAGGCTCCTTCCGCAAATCGGTCTCGATTCGTACCCCAACACCTATGGGTTCATAGCGGGAAAAGGGTGTGCTGGTGTGGCCGATGGCGTCCAGGATATGAAGGGTTAAAGTGTGTGGGCAGGACATGTGGAACATGGACAGGGGCAGCACATGAGGGAGGACAAAGGCACAGAAAACATGCAGATATATATATAATCTCACAACCCCTGATCATTAAAAGGCACTTTTTAACCCTGGGTTGTGACAATCTATTGTATTCCTATGCTGTCAGGCATCTCGAGGTCCCAAAATTCCAGGTTAAAGGGCATGTTCATCTCTTTTCCCTTTGTGCAAGTGATATGCATGAGAGTTGTTATGGGAAAGCGTCCGGGTATCGTGTAGCAAAATAGCTGAAACTCCTTGTTTCCTCAGTAGCTGGCATCATGTTATAATTTGTAGATATTTATCCAGGAGACAAAAGAAACGACACGCGGGAAAGGATAGTATTGTCCGTTGTTCTTTAGAAACCAGGCTTTGCAGAAATTGTTCATGTTAACAAATTGTGTTCCCAACAGATATCTCAGATTTACATTTGTTATAAATGGAACATGTCAAACTGTACATAAAGTCCACCCTTTTGCTTATTGCATGGTAGTGTTTGCTAATATAAGAAAATGATGGTGGTCAAAAGGTATTTATGGTACACAATGTTTTTAAATAGGTAAAAAAAGAAGGCATTAAATCCTGTATCCTTGATACTGAGGCTGTAGCCTGGGACCCAGAGAAGAAACAGATTCAACCTTTTCAAGTACTTACAACAAGGAAACGTAAAGTATGTGTTGAATAGTTAATTGTTTTCTGCTTTTCTATGTGTGTGTGTAATAATCTCAGAACAGCTTGTCACTGGCAGCCTTCCATGTTTATTGTAACATTAGCAATCGGCTAATTACCAGGGAAACATTAAACATAGGGAGGGAGAAACAGTTGAAACGGTTTAGAATTGTTGTCACATGTACATGTCTTGCTGAATGCAAGGACCCAGCACACCTGACAAAAACAACTCTTTGCATATTTATTACTCACCACAATGTGTGTGGCATTAGTGTGGATGTATAAATGTGTGTATAAGCATGCTATCTCCATAGACATTGGCAGTAGAATCTGTCATACAAAAGAGTTCAGTGAATTAAATCTCTTTGTGACCGAAACTGTGTACCTACTTTTTAACATTTGTGCCGTGTTTACCTATAATTGCTCTGAAAAATGCCACTCGTCTTATGTTCGAGGTCATCTTATGTTCAGATCTCAAATAGAGGTCTGACTATAAGACTAATATCCCCCACAGCGCTGCAGGGGACCTGGATCCTCCTCTGGCAGCCAGTTGACATCTGCTTGATGCAGCCCGACACTTCTGCTGTGGCTTCTATGACTAGCATGTGAAAAAGTGCTTTTAGGGAATATGTCGTTAAATTGAAATATGGTACCCCTACTGTGCCTCAAATGAGAGATATGGACCCGGAAAGTGATATGTGAAGACTCCAAGTCTGAAGATTTGCACATGTTCCAATTTTTACCCCACAACATCTGAAAAACATGACATACCCTTGCATATTGCTGTATTTAAAGGGTACATTTTTACTGCAATATTTGGCGTGGATTGGCACTAAAACGGTTGAGTTTTGCTAATAAAATTTGTTGGGTTTTTCAGCTTTTAAAGTGTTTACCTTTGCTGAGCCGTTTTGGGTTTGTAAGCTGCGTTTAGGGCCCAATTTCCAGCATATCGCATTTTTAAAAAAAAATCTGGTTTGGAAACAGTGGTGCACATCTCATATTTACCAGTCATAAGGTTTTACCAATATCAGGACAAATACCTAAATATATTTATTGCACTGGCTATGTATAGTTTTTATAGAGTCAATTTTTAAAAAATATTTCACAATTAAAAAAAACATAAAACGGCCTTGGTAGTAAAGTGGTTCGTGGTAGGTTGTAGACAGATGGATCCCAATTGTGTCAGGGCAGTACTATGTGGCTGTTTGCAGAAAAAAGGGTGCTACTATAGCGTGCGGTCTACCATTAAGTTGCCATGCATTTTAAACTGGTGTGCGTTCTGTCCAGCAGAAGTACCAGTAAGAAGTTCGGTATAACCGTAAAACACTGCTATAATGTTTAAAGATTTCTGTAAAAATATCTATACAGGAGAATCCAGGTTTTAAAAAAAAATTTGAAGCAATTCTCCGATTCACCACTCTGCCTCCCCAGATATGCCACTCTGAAATTCATTATACCCCCCATACACCACTCTACCTCCCCCTATACACCACTCTAACTCCCCCAGATATGCCATTCTGCTACCCTGAAATTCATTACACCCCCATACACCACTCTGCCTCCTCCCCCTCCCATACACCACTCTGCTACCCTGAAATTCATTATACCCCCATACACCACTATAACTCACTCATACACCACTCTGTCTCCTGCAGAGGATCATCCTCTCTGTCAGCTGGTGGGGGTCTGCATCGCACAGACAGCCACCGTCACTGCCCTTCACTTACGCTGATGCTTCTACGAAGCTGGAGTGAAAGTGCCTGTCAGCAACGGAGGTTCACAAAACACCAGGGAGTCGGGAGAGAGGCAGAGCGGTGTATGGGAGGGGGGGAGGAGTCAGAGGGGTGTATGGGAGGGGGGAGAGGCACGGAAGTGAGAGACCGGCTGACGGTGAGGGGAATCCAGGTCCTCTGCAGCGTTGCGGGGGAACTGGATTCTGGTGTTATAATCTGATCTCTGTTTGAGGTCGGATTATATAAGGATAATCGATAAAAAACGATTCGACTAATCGATAATGAAAATCGTTGTCAACTATTTTCATTATCGATTTTATCGATTAGTTGTTTCAGCCCTAATAAACAGTTCAGTGATTCATTGCGAAAAATGAAGTGATTGAACGGTCGTGGTTGGATGCCAAAATACGCATTTTGAAAAAAATGAGCTGGCTCAATCACACCTTGATCACATTTGATGGAAAGTGCTAGGAAATGATGCAGAATATTTGTTTTTGACATTTCTTAAGGACATACAGTGTGTATCTTTTAAATGAAAAGTAAATCAATGGTATTGTACATCTTAATTTATAGAATTAAGTATAAATGACTGAAGTAAATATAAAACAATATTGTTTTTTTATGATAAAGTTCAGGAAGACTGCACGTTAAAGTAGCACCAACAAAAAAAAATCTTACTTTTTACAATGAAGTATAAGTACAATAGTTAGTGTTCTAACTATTTGTAGTAACTGTATGGAAAGTCCAGCCAAGTATTTTGTGTTTTGTGGCTTTTTATTAAGACCCACATTTATTAAATACTGCCTTTCCCTTGATATGCAATCTAATTTTATTTTTTTAGGATGTTGACGCTGCAGAAATCAAAGTTCAAGTATGCGTGTATGCATTTGACTTGCTTTACCTTAATGGAGAGGTGAGTTGCAAAAATGTGAGGTATGCAATGTTTTGTTTTTTTTGGTATTTGAAATTCTGATGTATTAAGTTTTTTCACAAGCTTTTAACATCAACAATAGAAGTGCTTGAACTTATACATGTACTTTAATGTTCATTTTATTTCTTTGCATATTGGTTTTCAGTCTCTCGTCAAGGAACCATTTGTTAAAAGACGGCAACTGTTGAGAGACTCATTTATGGAGACAGAAGGGGAATTCATGTTTGCTGTTTGCATGGATACATCAAATACAGATGAAATATCAGAATTTCTTGACCAGTCTATTAAAGGTAATATTTGAACTTTGACTTGGCCCATTTAATGATTCAAATATGTTGATGAACATTTAGGATATGGAAGATCCACCGATATGCAAAGTCCACTTGCTCTTCATATGCAAGGACAAATTAAACATTTATTTGTCTCCTCTCCCTGGAAATATCGCTTATTGCGCTGCAGAACCATACTACTGTTGGTTTTTGTGGTAGGGAGGTATGGAATCGTTTCGCATTCACTTTGTCAGGCCTAGTTTTCACTTGTATGAGAGAAAAAAAAAAAATATTGCTGACACTACTTAGGCATGTTCTTCAGGCATATTATATAAACCCTTTCATATTTTGTACATCATGTACGCTTGTACAGTACTTTGAGAAATGGAATTGTACCTACTTTGACAGCTCATTAAAATATTTTTATAATACAAAGGGTTCCACCAAAAAATATGCATTTTAAACTGACGTGACTCCACAGAAGAGTAAAAAAAAATTGGTTGCACAATCCTTAACAGGGACTGCCTCCAAATGTTTTTGTAGCTATCTATAAGCCTCTTGCACCTGTTAGCTACTACTTGTTTCGTTAGTCAATTACAATCTGTTCAAGTTCCTGAATTTTTGTAAGTTTTCTTTTCCCAAGTAGGTTGCATATGCCAGAGGGTCTCTTTCCTTGCTGCTGTTGCCTATTTTTCTCTTGCTCATATATTAGAATTTTTAAAGGCTACAGAACTAACAGCTTACCTAGCCTATATAGATAGACATGTCATGGAGGCCCACGGGAGAACAGCAGGTTCTTTTGGAGGGCGCCTCACATTTTGCAGACCATAAGGCTGAAGAAGCTGCAAACAGGCTTTGGGTCATCTTCAGCTATCCACAGACCAAGTATTACAGTGACTTTTGTGGTCAGATTATTTTTATTCATGACTATAACAGATGGAACAAGATTTTGTCAAAGACTATAAGCTGTAGGAAGCTGCTAAGTATATTGAATTTCCTCTGTGATGCTTCTGTGTAGTCTATCCATATAGCAGCAAGAACCTCGGCCTTGAATGTTAAGCCATAAAGCCCTCCATGACAGAAGTCCTGCACTGCAATCAATACCTTTAAGTCTTGTTTGTGTGAAATTCCTTTCCTTGACAAACAGTTTTGAAAAATGTTGGCAGCCGTTACAGAACATATTGTGGAGGCAAGAATCTTCAAAAAAAAAAAGGAAGTTTTTACGGATGCAAGTTTTAATACTTTTGTCTAAGGCACCTGGTCTTCCCCCAAAAAGTCATCTTTCCATAAACTTTATGGAGCTTTTAGTGGTGTAGAGAGCTTTGACAACATGGAGACAGACTGTTGAGGAAATCACACCAATTGTGCCACCCACTGTGAATTGTCAAGGGGACACAAAAAGCTGGCAGTATGGGACTTTGGCTCCAATTTCAGCCATTGATAATTGTTCAGATTAGCTATCAATCTATATATTTTCACCAGTGTCAATTTTAGTTCTATGTGGTTATTTAATTGTACAATAAACTCAATACTACTACATTACTAAAATTTTTGATCTACAATCTTGAGGTTATTCCAAACAAGTAAAGCACTACCAAAATACCGTATTTGCTCGATTATAAGACTTTTTTTCAGTGCAAATGCTCCGAAAAATAACCATCGTCTTATATTCGAGGTCGTCCTCTAATCAGTCCTCAAATAGAGGTCTGACCACAAGACTAAGATCCAGATCCCCCGCAGCACTGCAGGCGACCCGGATCCTCCTCTCTGGCAGCCGGTGGACGTCTGGCGTCACATGACCTTCCTGTGCTCATTCAGAGAAGCCCTAGCGGAAGTGCCGGCAGCAGCAGCAAAGGTTGTCTGTGCGCATCTCGCGGACCTCCACCGGCTGCCCCACTAGACACCAAGGAATCTGAAGCACGGGGGACAAGTCTAGGGAACCAATGGTAATTCGGGGGGTTAAAAGTGGCATATGGGGAGGGTTTAAGGGCTTTCTGGAGGCAGAGTGGCATATAGGGGTTAAAAGGAATATCAGGGAGGCAGAGTGGCATATAGGGGGTATAAGGCATATCTGGGGCAGAGTGGCAAATAGGGGGTATAAGGCATATCATGGAGGCAGAGTGGCATATAGGTGGTATAAGGCATATCTGGGGGCAGATGTGCGTAACTGTTTGCAGGTTGGTAAATAAAACAAAATAAAAACAAAAAAAATGCGTTTTTCTCAATCAGTTTTTATTAATATTAACTAGTAATATTTACTAGTAAAACATTTTTCTTATAGGGTAGTCTTATATCAGGCTTTCTTTTTTTCTCCAAAATAATATTCAAATTTTGGAGGGTCGTCTTTTAATGGAGCAAATACGCTAATACTAGCATGTCCACCAAGTCTGAGTTTTTACTTAGATAAAAATAGGTAGCCTAGATCTGCCAACCAAATTATTTTTACCTGTTGTGCGTTTCTGTGTGGAAAGTGCTGCTGCTGGTTTCAGTAGAACTTTAATGACGCTGATTCCATTAAGCAGCCAACTATTGGCAGGAATAGGTGCGCACCATAGATGAGAGAAGGGCAGCTGCAGCAGTACTGCCTCTGCTCTGTCGGGTAAATGCTTTTTCCTTGCCATTCCAGGTGGCACATGAGAAGAGCAGGCTCCGCCTACCAGGTAGGGCAGGAAATACTATAAAAAAAGGAGACCTCCCCCTTCCTCTCCAGTGTTGTTTCCTGCCCTACTCAGGTAGTGGTTAGGCTGAAGCTTACCTCTACTTCCTTTTTTTATTTTCTCGGAGCCCCGGGGGGGCGTCCTTGTTGATACCCGGCAGAGGTCCCGTGTGGATCCAGGGTTCGTGCGGCAGCCTCGGAGGCTGCAACTCCGCGTTTATCGCGTCAACGCACACGAGGCTCAGCCCTCGTTCGGCTCTGCCCACAGCTCAGGGGGCTCACTGGGATGTGTATCCTCGGGCTCCGGTTCACTCCGTCCCGGGGAATCCTCAGAGTGTCGCACGGCAGGAGGAGATCTCTAACCGGCTGTGCGGGTTTCTCGGCACTCGTTCATACTCCAATCGGCTTCACTTCCGGTGCAGCGACCCGGGGTCATGAGAGGTCAATTGGCTGGGAATTTCCGGATATGAGGTTTCCGGTCCTGGGCACCTAAATGCCTCTGTATAAAATGCCAGAATGAGTAAGATCTTTCCTTGCTCTTCGTTTCTGTGCTGTAGTATTGCATCTACTTCTCTGCTATTGTGCCTGCCTGTGCCTGAGGATTATTTACTGCCATTTCAAGTAGGTGTTGGCCTCTTGGCTTGGAAGAAGTTTTACGTTGCCTATGCCATTGTTTTCTGCGGTTACAGCTTGTGTTTTTTCTCCTCAGTCATGTCAGATAAAAATCAGGATATCCCTCCTGAAGCCTCCCCACATAGGAAATCTGTGGGAAAGACGAAACACAAAGCCTGCTCATCCTGCAAAAAGACCTTGCATGACCCTTCGGCCAAAATGTGCAACTCCTGCTCTCGGGCTAAAGAAGTTTCCACGACGGAATTTACCTCCTGGTTGAAGGGGGAACTTCAGTCTACCTTTGACTGTTTTCGAGCCATGGCAAGCTCCTCTCAGGCACCTGTACCCCAGCAACAATCTTACCAGCAGTGTCCACCAAATTATCTCCCAGATACCCCGGAAGATTATTCGGCCCCTTTTTCTGAATATGACTACCAGTCGAATGACCCACGGTCTTCTGATGAGGACGGGGAGATTAAGGAAGAAACCTTTTTCTTTCCAGTCGAAGAAACAGGGAAACTCATCTCTGCAGTCAGATCTACTCTGAATCTATAGGACATACCAGTTGCAAAACCAGATCCTTTTCAGGGTCACTCTAGGAAACCGCAGACCTTTCCAGTCCATGATTCACTTTCTGCCATTATCACGGAGCAGTGGAAATATCCTGACAGGAGATTCTTCACATCCTCCAGGACCAAGAAGCTTTTTCCTTTCGATAATAAGAATTCTGAGGCCTGGGAAGTCCCGAAAGTCGACACCGCAGAAGCCAAGGCCATGAAAAAAACAACCATTCCGTTGCAGGACGCGTCCCATTTCAAAGACCCCATGGACCGGAGGGCGGAGAATGCCGCCAAAAGGTCTTTTGAAGCAGCAGCGGCGGCTAACTTTCGTCCAGCTATTGCTATGGCGTCAACTTCTAGAGCCATTAAAATCTGGCTCCAACAGGCGGTGGAAGACCTTGCAGCTATTCCAGGGACTGAGCAGGTCGCAAGAAACCTGTCCGACACCTGCTTAGCAGTTGATTTCATCTCCAATGCCTCCATTGAATCAGTCCGTACGTCTGCTAAAGCCACTGCGCTTTCAGCGGTTTCTAGGCGAGCTCTCTGGCTTAAGTCGTGGTCTGCAGATAATGCCTCTAAACACAAGCTGTGCAGCATTCCATTCCAGGGGAGCCACCTCTTCGGCAGCGATCTCGACACGATCCTAGAATCCACCACGGGGGACAAACACTGGTTACCTCAAAGGAAAGGACCACCTTGTTTCAGGTCGAATTATTACAGAGCTCCAAGAGACAGAGAGTCCTACAGGCCCTCAACCTCCAATCAAGACTACCAGTCCTTTCGGGGTAAACCCTACGCAAGAGGAAGATTCCAGAGAGGAAGAGGCAGGGACGGTAAAGCAGGAAGGTTCTGGCGCCAGCAGGTTTCAGGTAGGGGGCAGGTTGACCGGTTTCATTCATGCCTGGGAAGAGATCACCTCAGACCCCTGGGTCCTTCGCATCATCGAACAAGGCTATGCTCTGGAGCTTACTCACCTATTGCCTGGAAATTCCTGTTGTCCATGCCCCCTGCAGATCCTTGGAAAAGATCGGGTTTCTTCTCCACTCTCAACAACTTAATTCACGAAAGAGCTCTGGTCCCGGTTCCTCATCAGGAGATAGGAGAGGGAACCTACTCCCACGTCTTTGTCGTGCCAAAGCCATCCGGGAAATTCAGGCTAATAATCAACCTACAGGTGGTGAACACCTGTATAAGATACAACAGGTTCCGGATGGAATCCCTGAAGTCCGCCACAGAGATAATTTCTTCGGGGGACTTCATGGTCACCATAGACCTGCGGGATGCCTATTTACATGTTCCCATCAGAAGAGACCACCAAAGATTCCTCCGTCTGGCTGTTCCATTACCTCAAGGTATTCAACATTTTCAGTTTCAGGCTCTTCCTTTTGGAATTGCTTCAGCACCTCGGATCTTAACGAAGCTCATGTCGGTGGTCGTGGCCTTTCTGAGGCAAAAAGGCATAAAGGTGGTCCCATATCTGGACGATTGGCTCCTCGTAGCGACCTCAGCATCTCTGCTCCAGTCCCATCTGGAGTTTTCTCTCAGGACCCTCCACGACCTAGGATGGCTAGTAAACAGACTCAAGTCACAGTTGCTTCCAAACAGACGCCGTACCTTTCTGGGAATGATCCTCGATTCACACGTACAGAAGACGTTTCTCCCTCAGGACAAGATCCTAAGATTGAGGGAATTCACACACGCAGTCCTAACGAACAAGTCAGTGTCCATCAGAGCCATCATGTCTTTGCTCGTTCTAATGACCTCCTCCATCTCGGCGGTTCCCTGGGCACTTGCTCATGCAAGACCTCTTCAACAGTTCCTGCTGGATCACTGGGATCGCTCCAGGATGTCCTTTCGCAAGAAGGGTCTGACTTTCTCCCTTCGTTTGGGAGTCACTCCGATGGTGGCTTACAACCAAGAATCTTTCACAGGGGCTCTCTTGGCAGACGAGAGACTGGGTGGTAATTTCCACCGACGCCAGTTTGAGAGGCTGGGGTGCTGTTATGGGAAGCAATATTACCCAGGGAACTTGGTCTCCTCGGGAATCAGACCTGCACATCAATTTTCTAGAACTGCTAGCGGTCTGGAGGGCTCTAAGGTTCTGGTCTCCAATCCTGCGGCACAAGTCCATCAGGATCCTTTCAGCCAACGTCACTGTTGTGGCCTATCTTTCCAAACAAGGTGGCACCAGAAGCAGGCGCCTTCAGACCCTGACCGCTCAGATCTGCCGATGGGCGGAGTTCAATCACTGCACTCTCTCCGCGGTTCATCTCAAGGGTTCACTGAATCAGGAGCGGATTACCTCAGCAGGAACTCGGTACTTCCGGGAGAATGGTCCTTAAACAAAAAAGGGTCTTCGCCTTCATCACAAAGAAAAGGGGTACTCCTCAGATAGACCTGATGGCCACGCACCTAAACAAACAGGTAAAGGAGGTTTTTTCTCTCTCTCCAGTCGGCCGTGCCCGAGCCCTGGAAGCACTCTCGCAGACCTGGGACTTCGATCTCGCGTATGTTTTTCCTCCGCTTCCCCTTATCTCCAGAGTGCTCCGGAAGATTCGGGAAAACCCTCAAAGTGTCATCCTGGTTGTTCCTTTCTGGCCTCGAAGAATCTGGTTTTCGGACCTTGCCAACCTGGCCGTAGACGAGCCCATGCTTCTTCCTCAGGTAAAGGATATTCTCGTTCAAGGCCCTGTTCTCCACCCAGATCCCTCCCGGCTCAACCTCTCAGCATGGCTTCTGAAAGGGAGATCCTGACCTCAAGGGGATTAACTTCATCAGTAGTGGAAACGATTCTCTCCAGCCGCAAGAAAACTACGGCTGCTAAATACCAGAAGGTTTGGGAAACGTTCATCACCTGGTGCAATGGGCACGAAGTATCCTCTCCATCCATCCGTGAGGTTCTGCGCTTTTTACAAGACGGCTTTGATAAGGGGTTACAACCTGCTACTATCAAGGTCCAGATCTCAGCTTTCAGCAACTTCTTGGACTCCAATCTGGCTTCCCATCCCTGCATCTCCAGATTTTCTAAGGGGATGTGCAGACTTCGCCCTAGGCTCCGTCTGTCGGTTCCACCTTGGTACCTTAACCTCGTGTTGCACCAACTCACCACGTCTCCTTTTGAGCCTCTAGAGGATACCTCTCTACAAGGTTGTCCTTCTAGTAACCCTCACTTCCGCTAGGAGGGTGAGTGAGCTCCAGGCTCTCTCCAGAGTGGAACCTTTTCTCAGGATTCTGCCGGACTGCATTATCCTCCGTTTACCACCAGAGTTTCTCCCTAAAGTTGTCTCACCTTTCCATTCGGATCAGGAGATCGTCTTAACTACTTTATGTCCGGATCCCAAGAATCCCATGGAGCTGGAACTCCACTCGCTAGACCTGCGGAGGTGTATCCTGTCTTATCTCTCGCGTACGTCTGCCTGGAAGAAATCCAATGCTCTCTTCCTGTCCTTTGCGGGGACCCGCAAGGGCAGAGCAGTGTCCAGGGCTTCCATAAGCTGCTGGCTTAAGGACGCAATCACCTTATGTTACATCTCCGCGGGAAGAGTACCTCCCTCCGGCCTGAAGGCACACTCGACCAGATCCGTCTCGACTTCCTGGGCTGAACTCTCCGGGGTGAATCCGTCTCTCATTTGCAAGGCAGCGACCTGGAGGTCGATTCATACGTTCGTAAGGCACTACAGGCTGAATCTTCATCTCTCTGATGAGTCTCAATTTGGTCGTCGTGTCCTGCAGACTGGAATCCTTCCCTCCCTATCTCGCTAATTCTTCTCATGTGCCACCTGGAATGGCAAGGAAAGTGAGAATTCTTACCTGGGAATTCCTTTTCCTTGTCCATTTCCAAGGTGGCACACTTTTACTCCCACCCATTAAATTTACTTTTGCTTGTCCTTCTTTTTAACCACACTGGGGAGGAAGGGGGAGGTCTCCTTTTTTTTATAGTATATCCTGCCCTACCTGGTAGGCGGAGCCTTCTCTTCTCATGTGCCACCTTGGAAATGGACAAGGAAAAGGAATTCCCAGGTAAGAATTCTCACTATTTCTAGGGAGAGTTCAAAACAAATTTAAAAATACACTTTTAAAGTGTGTTCTCCACTTTGCAAAGCTATTGGAATTCAAATAGTAGGTTTTGTTTATTTTATAGAGCTTTAAAACCCGCTCTGCTTAAAAAAACATGCGGGTTCCCTAGCTACTATACCAACGCTGTGTGTCCATTATGCATAGTGAACCAACAGATAACATTTCACAGATCTAATTATCTATTTGTATCATTGAATATATATAACACTACATCTAAGATTTGGAGCTTACCATCCACCTTAGTCAAAGTCTCCTTCCTTATTCTCCCACTCTATCCCTTTTTTTCCCTTTACTATGGATGTTAAAGTAAAAATGAATCCTAAGGTCAATCTCTAAGTAATAGAGCCTATGTCCATGCTACCATGTAGTGATCCTATTTTATCAGTTATTTGGAAGCCAAGTAAAATTGATAAAATCACTTTAACCTCCTCCGATAATGCAGGCGCCCCAAATCTGTTTCCGAGCTCCACAGTATTTAGAGTCTCTTGTAATTTGGGAAACGTGGTACTCCGTACCAGGGCTCATAGTCTGTAGGAGGGATGCTGGCACTCAGTCCCCTCCAGGAGCCCATGGCGTGGAGGATTCCGTGACAAGACCGTTCTTTTTCCCCTCTGACAGACGTTTCGGGTCCGTACGTGATAGTTTAGATAAACTAGAGGGGAATAAAAAGAATTATTTTTTTCATACGATAGACTACACTAGTATTATACAGAAGTGAAGGAAAAAAATTAAGGAAATATAGTTAACAGGCATGTGATGTGATACTAATAGGTCATGAATGAAAATGAAAACTTTTTTTTGTTGGCCAAGTAGTTACTCTTTTTGATGTATTTTCAGTGTCCCAAGTGTACTTTTTTATTTTTTAAAGCAATTATCACAAATAACGTCTCAGTGGGAGATTATGACTACATTTAAGATGTTTGGGTTTTTTTTGTTTTAGATTCATGTGAAGGACTGATGGTGAAGACATTGGAACAGGATGCCACGTACGAAATTGCAAAGCGCTCTCACAATTGGTTAAAAGTAAGCATGTTTTGTCCCTGCTTAAAAAGCATACGCTGTATATACATTTTTCTTATAAGGCTTATATTCCACATACAAATGCTTAAAACTGATGTTTTATCACTGCATATGTTTTAAAGCAGATCTGTCACAAAAAAACATTAACCCCTTAATGACCAAAGACCTGCCTGGCACATCATATTAAATAAGACTTTGAAAGCATCAACATATGTAGCATATTCAAAGATGTCGGCATAGCTTTCCTTGAATAGCTATTATGTAGTAAGCTTTTTGATATTATGCTTTCTGTAGGCCCATTGGTAGGGGAGAGGTTAAAATGTTAAGAATGTTGTGAATCACATAACATCATAATTGAATGTATAGCTTTGGATATTAGTCTAGATTCATAACACATAAATTAACATAAAGCCCCCTCAGCCTCACACACTAGACCAGGGGTGTCCTAGTTTTTTCTGCAGTGGGCCACTTCATCAGAAATGTACATGTGCATGGGCCGTACTCATATTTCACTGAGAGAAAATATGGCCTTTAATAAGATTGAAATAAAGTAAATGACACAAAACTTTTACTTTTCCTCTCACTGATTTCTGGGCCTAAAAAGTTTTATCCTCTGAAGTGACTACAAATTCAGGATATTGGATAAGTAAAAATTAAATAGTTATATTTATTTTAGGGATGCACCAAAATAAAAATTCTGGACCAAAACCTTAAGGCTAGGTTTCCACTTGGTTTTTTTATGCTAAAAACGCCCATAAAAACGCCAATAGCGCCACCTGGCGTTTTTTTAGTGGAAAAACGCAGCAGCCAGATGTTAGCTGTTCTTCAATAGGAAATCGCAAAATGCCATTTCCACTTGGCGTTTTTCTGTCTGGCGTTTTTTCAGTCCTCTTTGGCGTTTTTCTGCTTTTTTGGGCTCTGTGGTGATTTTTTTTTTTCAAAATTGCAGCATGTTGACACTCTGGCGTTTTTTCAAGGAAATCTTGGCGTTTTTCTCCAATAGAAGTCTATGGGAGAGAAAAAACGCCATGAAAAAGCCATGTGGGTTTTTTGCCTTTGTGTTTTTTATGGTGTTTTTTCCACAGTTACAATGCAGAGGATGGACCCAGTATCTGTGTGTCCTACGAGAAATAGGCTGAAAACAAACAGTTTCACACGAAACAAAGTCCTGGACTGGTTCATATTGAATTTTACACCATTTGGAACAAACATCCATTACAAACAAACATACCCGACGCATCAACTGGATCCTGCGTGCCAAAAGCAACAGCAAACAATTAGCACCATCATTTGGGGCCAATCTTCCTAGAGGAGCAGACATTCGGAATAAAGCAGGCCTTACAAACCACAGAAAAGTGACAAAAGGGTCCGCCGGGGCGTTTAAGTAGAACTCTACCAAGTAAATTACATCGGGGGCAGATACTTGCCATTTATCCTAATCCCTTTTAGCTGGGTGAAACTGCTAACTTGTAAAGGCTGGAAAAACTGCCTAAGGTCAAAAAAAGCAATTTCCACAGAAAGGCTAAAACGCCAGAAAAAACTCCAGAAAAAAACTCCAAAATGCAGTGGCAGTTTTCTTGGCGTTTTTCATCAAGAAAAAAAACGCAGGACAAAAACCCAAGTGGAAACCTAGCCTAAATGACCCCTCCACACCTTTAAAAATAAAATAAAAATAACCACACTTTTAATAAAGGTAAATAACACACCAAAATTGTACAACAGAATTCAGTAACAATGTTAATATATATATATATATACATGATTAACAGCAATCTCAGGCATACCCAGATTCCAGCATGTACTGGTTGCCTGCGCATGTTAGGAGTGTGATTGCTGTTAACAATCGTGTATAAATGAATGTACCGTATTTGCTCCATTATAAGACGACCCCCCAATATATGGATGTTTAGAAAAAAAAGAAAAAGCCTGAATATAAGACGACCCTATAGGGAAAAGGTTTTACTAGTAAATGTTAATTCATCTAAACAATTTTTTCCCGGCGTATAGTGGCAGTACCAGCGAGCTTGCTCTCTTCCCCGGGACAAACACTTTAAAAGATAGAAGGGGTTAAACTGAATCCGGGTTTCCTTCTCAAGAACTGGAGAAATTCGTCAAAGAAGTGCACCAAATATTACTTAACCCAGAAGCTAAGAAAAAGGGTTTTCCCATTTTGCCTCACCTAATGGAATTTGTGCAGCGTGAGTGGAAAAATCCAAGTAAACGAGCATTTATTTCAAAACACTTCAAACAAATTTTAAAGCTACAAGATCACATCACGTGGGATGAGCTTCCTAAAGTGGATGTCCAAATTGCTCAGTTATCTAAGAAAACTATGTTGCCGATTGGAGAGGTTTCTGGCCTAAAAGATACCATGGACAAAAGAGCAGAGACAGCTAATAGAAGAATTTTCCAAGCATTAGGTCTTCAATGCAAAGCAGCATCAGCTGGAGCAGCAGTAGCAAGAGCTCAAGGCCTATGGCTCCAGAAATTGGAAGATCAGGTTCTGGAGGATGCAGATAAAGATCTTTCTCAGCTTTTAAAAAATTTTAAACTATCAAATGAATTCCTGATTGACACGGTGGAAGAATTGGTCAAGCTATCCGCTCGTAATATGGGGCTTTCAACTGTTGCCAGGAGAGCAATATAGCTTAGATCCTGGAATGCTGATTCCGCATCAAAATCTTCACTATGTGATCTACCATTTGAAAGAGAAGCTTTTTGGTTCTCCACTGGAAGAGCTTTTGAAACCGATGTCGGACACTAAGAAAGCGCTTCCTCGAGATGTCAAGCCTAAATGGAATCGCAGATATCCCTGCAATAGGCAAAGATCTTCCAGGCCATCGGATAGATCTTCTTTTCGGACGCAAAATAAAGAGTCTAGATTTCAACCTAAAGCTACAAGACAAGAAAGGGCAAGATGATTCTGACAAAGTGGGAGGTCGCCTTCAGACGTTTCGGGAAATATGGTTCCGTACTACCAGCAACCCATGGATACGTCAGATAATATCGGAAGGCTACACCATAAGGTTTTGCAGGCCCCCACACAATTTTATCCTAGTCTCCTCATACCCATCGTTGGAAAAGAATGCAGCGCTAGTCATGGCAGCATCGAAACCCCTCAAGCAGGGAGTTATAGAAAACATTCCAAAGAAACATCTATTTCAGGGAGTTTACTCTCCCTTGTTCCTGGTCCCAAAGTCAGATGGCTCTTTCCGTCCTGTACTGGATCTGAAGTCCGTCAATCAATATATTCCATATCAACACTTCCGTATGGAAACCATCTCATTGGTTACTCAAATGATTCAGAGAGGAGATTATATGGCTTCCCTAGACCTCCAGGACGCTTACCTGCACGTGCCAATAGCAGAAAAGTCAAGGAGATTTCTAAGATTTGCAGTAAATACAAACAAAGGCTTACATCACTTTCAATTCAAGGCGCTACCCTTCGGCCTATCGACTGCTCCAAGGGTCTTCACCAAGATTCTCACACCTTTGGCGGCAGAGCTAAGATTGAGAGGAATAGCTGTGGTGCCATATCTGGACGACTGGCTGATAAAAGCTTCGTCCTCTGCCCAACTTTTAACAGATCTTCAAGAGACGATCACTCTTCTCAAAGACCACGGTTGGATTTTAAACGTAGCCAAGTCACACTAAAATTCGACCACGAAGATCAAGTTTCTGGGGTTTCTGGTAGACTCAATGTCTCTACGTCTGTACCTTCTAGAAGACAAAGCCAAACGCATTTGGCTAAGTGTCACCCAGCTACAAACGTATCCCCTCTGTTCTATCAGAAGGGCAATGAGCATATTGGGATTAATGACTTCCACCGTTCCTGCGCTAGCCTGGGTGCAGGCAAGAATGGGGCCTCTGCAATGGCACGTTCTGTCCCACTGGTCCAGAAAAGACGAGGACCTAGACAAGAACATTCTTATATCTCAGGAAGTACTTCAACAACTAGAGTGGTGGAAGGTCGAAAGAAATTTGACAAGCGGGCTGTCATTCCAGCCCAAGCACTGGCTGATAGTTACCACGGACACGTCCAAAACCGGTTGGGGAGCTTATTTCCAGTTTCGCACAGCACAAGGGAAGTGGTCAGCACAGGAAGCATGTCAATCCTCGAATTTCAGGGAGCTAAATGCAGTCTTCAAGGCTCTGGTATTCTTCAAACTGTGGATATCGGGCAAGCCGGTGAAGATTCATTCCGACAACACCACAACAGTAGCCTATATCAACAGACAAGGAGGTACGAAAGTAACCAGTCTTCAAAATCTATGCACCGAAATCATGCTATGGGCACAAGGGAATCTAGAGGCTATCTCAGCGGTCCACATCAGAGGTCAGAACAATGTACTCGCAGACTATCTCAGCAGAAATAGATGCTCCCAAGCAGAATGGTCCCTACACACTCATGGATGCCATCTGTCTGGTGTATGACTCCTGTGGTGTGATTCTTCCTCTCAGATTAAGGCTTACTCCACAAGATCAGTCTCTGTTTCCTGGGCCTCCGGGTCTTCAGTCTCTCCGTAGGATATTTGTAAGGCAACTAAGTGGTCCTCCTGTAACACTTTCATTAAACATTATAGACTGGACATTTCCTCTGCTTCGGAAGCTGAGTTTGGACGTCAGGTCCTTCACGCTGTTAATGTCTAACTCCCTCCCTTTTTGGGGGGATCTTGATATATCCCGCTGGTACTGCTACTATACGCCGGGAAAACAGTAGTTTTTACTTACCGTAAATTATCTTTTCCCAAGTATAGTGGCAGTACGTGTTTCCCTCCCAGATTTCATTAATAAAGATTATTTCTTTTGTTCCATTGATTGGTCCTCTTGTTATTAACTGGCTTGCGGTCGCCAGTAAGTGCGGTTATAGGGTAAAGGAGGGGTGGAGCGAAACCCCTTATATCTTTTAAAGTGTTTTTCCGGGGGAAGAGAGCAAGCCCGCTGGTACTGCCACTGTATTTGGGAAAAGAGAATTTACGGTAAGTAAAAACTACTGTTTTTCATATTTAATAAGATACGATTGAGAAAACTATTTTTTTTTTTCATTTCCTTTTATTTGCCAACCTGACCCTCCCAGTTATGCACAAGCCCCCAGGCTTGCCACTCCCTGATATGCCTTATACCCCCCTATATGCCACTCTGCCTCCCTGATATGCCCTATACCCTCCTATATGCCACTCTGCCTCCCTGATATGCCTTATACTCTCCTATATGCCACTCTGCCTCCCTGATATGCCTTTAACCCCCTTTATGCCACTCTGCCTCCAGAAATGCCTTTTAACCCCCTATATGCCACTCTGCCTCCAGAAATGCCTTTAACCCCCTATATGCCACTTTGCCTCCAGAAATGCCTTATACTCCTATATGCCACTCTGATGTATAGGGGGTTAAAAGGCATATCATGGGACAGAGTGGCATATAAGGGCGTATAAGGCATTTCTGGAGGCAGAGTTGCATATAGGGGGTTAAAGGGCATTTCTGGAGGCAGAGTGGCATACAGGGGGTTAAAAGTTTGTGTAGGCTCCATTGGTCAAATGTTTTCTACTTAACACATATTCATTTCCTGTTCATAAAGTCTTCAAAAAGGATGATCATAGAGGTATAGACATATCATTGGCCAATTTGGGGTTAATTTTAGGCAGTTTTGGTTGATGGGGTCTTTAGGGTTAATTTAGGGGATGCTGTGGTTGATGGGGTCTTTAGGGTTAATTTAGGGGATGCTGTGGTTAATGGGGTGTTTAGGGTTAATTTAGGGGATGCTGTGGTTGATGGGGTATTTAGAGTTAATTTAGGGGTAGTGATGGTTAATGGGGTGTTTAGGGTTAATTTAATGAGGACTGAGGGTTAATTTAATTAATTTAATAAAGTTAACTTAAGGCGCAGTTAGAGGTAAAGGGGGGCAGACTAAGGGGATGTGACAGGGCCAGGCTAGCTGGCTCATGTATCGTATGAAGTTTAGTTGGGTCACGGAGCACTTTTCTGTCCGGTTCCGTATACCATGACCCGGTAATATTTTATATTGTGTATTATTGTGTAACCGGCCCAGAGACTGATGTGGCTTCAGCTCCAGCCTTCAAAGAGACAATCCTATAATCTGGCTGGGGCTCTTAATCAGCCAACACAGCCCTGTCTGCCCAGACGGCACCCACACTACAGGGGGGATAACACAGGTGGGGGAACCCATTGTATTCTGTAATCCCCTCACCTGATACATCTCCTGTATACTAATGGGATTTGTGATGGGATGTGGCTGATGGGATTGGGGGTTGGGTTCGGTACACATTGCATTGAGATTGTATATAAGTTCTGTGTGTTTGTAATAAAGAGAGTTCTTCTTGGTTTACTACGAATGGTGGTCTGGATGATCCGTGGATAGCTGAGTGCTATCCGTATGAGGGACTGACTGGTGATTCCTCAGCCCTCAAACAGGGGTACCCAGCCTTGGGTACGGTGACCCTGTAACATTGATTGGCAGCGGTGGGATGAATCCCACGACTTGGGTGAAATCCAAACCACCAACTGGGATTGCAGACGAGAGACACCAAGAGAGCTCCTGGAGGTTTGTAGCAAAGGAAAGGCTACTCTGATTGCGGACTGCAGAGAGATGGACCGGCACCAGGATGCCCCAGAGGAGAGCCT
Organism: Spea hammondii; assembly: GCA_029215755.1. Taxonomy (NCBI): domain Eukaryota; kingdom Metazoa; phylum Chordata; class Amphibia; order Anura; family Pelobatidae; genus Spea; species Spea hammondii. The sequence goes on along the minus strand of JARDYJ010000010.1, from coordinate 20,038,280 downwards.
CGGACTGAGTGCTCTACAAAAGAACATTCTATGGCACTTATCCCTGTACCCAGGAGGGGCTACATCGGAGCAAGTGACGGTGGTGATTAAAATGTGTCACCAGGAACTGAGCCAGAGTGGGTCTGTATCTCCCAGACTAGGGGAACAGAACACCAAAATATCATACCAGGATATCCAACCCTTTCGAGAACCAGAGGATGAGACAGACCGGGTTACAGCCGAGGTGTGTGAGCTGGAACACCAGCAATGGCAGTTAGAGTCTGCGCCTGCAGATTGGAGGGATGATTTCTTCCATCCCCATTTTGAAACGTACTGGGCACAATACTGGACAATGTGGGATATACGAGTTCCACTCCTGGGGGAGAACCCGTTGCCGGAGTGGGAAGACGAATTGAGGGGTCTCATATATGCAGAGCTCGACCTCCAGAGCCGCTACCAGGGATTCTCCCAGCAGTTAGCAGGTGAAGACCACAGCGACCCTCTGATGCTGTATAGCCCTGTCGACCCAGGACTGATATATGATGCCTTCCAATTTGACTCGTCCTTCGGAAGCCCCTGCCAGTACCGCAGGGATACAATCTGGGACAACCGTGCAGAAGTCCTGGTTTATGCTATTCCCCCCGAGCTGGAGGCTGTTATTGCCTGGTCCAAGAGGAATGGCAGCTCGAGAGGGACTATAAAGAATTGCTGCGGAGAGTGGAGCTTCAGGAGTTACAAGGAGACTGGGAGCATGATACTACAACTTGCAGGAGTGGGACCGAGGTCCTCTTCACCTACTCCGCGGCCCCTGCCCTGGCGAGAAGAACCGAGGTCCTCGCCAGCAAGAAGAAGCGGAGGAGGAAGCCAAAAGCTCCGACCCAAGTCCTCACCAACAACCCTGGCTGCTCTACCCCGGCAGAAGAGATGACTGTCCCCACCTCCCGAGTAAGTGGCACAATCCCCCTCACCAAACCCCTAGCTATGCCCGTAGAAGCCAGTGCCCCAGACTGTCCCCCTGATTTCCTGAGTGTCCTGGAAGAAGCCCGGGTCACTGCCCCAGAGGTTCCCTATGAAGTCCCCGGTGACCCAGTAGAGGCACCGTTCCCCGACCTAGCGAGGGCGCCAGAGGGGCTGCCGAGTTCCCTGGGTCCTCTCAGTAGCCTGGCGCAGGCCCTGGTTCTTATCCCTGTGTTCTCCGAAGTATTCTCCGATTCCCTGAGTATCCTGGGAGAAGCCCAGGTCCCTATCCCTATGTATCCCCCTTGTCTCCCTGAGATTACCGCAGAGCTGTTTGGTTCTGCGTGCGCCCCTGAGAGTACCTGTGACCTGAGAGAGGTACCGGCTCCTGAACTAGTAAGGACGCCGAAGGGGCTGTGTACTTTCCTAGGGCCTTCCGGTGACATAATACAGGCACCAGGTCTAGTCTCTGAAGTGATCCCTGGTTCCCCAAGTGTCCTGGTAGAAGCCCAGGTCACTGTCCCATAGTGTTCCTCTGACTCTCTCCGTGCCCAGGCAGAGGCACCTGTCCCAGAGAGGAAGATCGAGGGTCTGCTTAACCCTCCCGGTGGTCCAGTATTGGCACCTGTCCCTGCCCCGGAGTATTCCCCTGGGTCCCCTGAGTACCCCGCAGAACTGCTTAGCTCGCCCAATAACCCCCGTAAGGACACCCGTTCCTGTCCCAGAGTGTCCCCTAGGTCACTCCAGTGTCCCGGTAGAGGCCCCTCTTACTACCTCTACATGTTTCCCTGGTTCCCCGAGTGCCCCCGGTCCGATCAGCAGGGCTTTCCTTCCATGCAACCGCCCTGGCCTGGCAGCTGCCCCAGACTCAGTTCCCAAGAATAGGGAGCAAAGTCTCCAGGTGCCCCTGTTACCCTGGTGAGGGGAATAGCCATGTGCCCCCGGCTGAGCTGGGACAGTCCTCCAATTCACAGAGGACTACTGACTATCTTTTTGGGCAACCAGGGCCCTGGCCCACCTTCTCTGGATGCTTCTGACAAAGGGCGCCATGAACTAAGGCCTGCACCTGTGAACTTTAGTTTAGCCGGGTCACGGAGCACTTTTCTGTCCGATTCCGTATACCATGACCCAGTAAAATTTTATATTGTGTATTATTGTGTAACCGGCCCAGAGACTGATGTGGCTTCAGCTCCAGCCTTCAAAGAGACAATCCTATAATCTGGCTGGGGCTCTTAATCAGCCAACACAGCCCTGTCTGCCCAGACGGCACCCACACTACAGGGGGGATAACACAGGTGGGGGAACCCATTGTATTCTGTAATCCCCTCACCTGATACATCTCCTGTATACTAATGGGATTTGTGATGGGATGTGGCTGATGGGATTGGGGGTTGGGTTCGGTACACATTGCATTGAGATTGTATATAAATTCTGTGTGTTTGTAATAAAGAGAGTTCTTCTTGGTTTACTACGAATGGTGGTCTGGATGATCCGTGGATAGCTGAGTGCTATCCGTATGAGGGACTGACTGGTGATTCCTCAGCCCTCAAACAGGGGTACCCAGCCTTGGGTACGGTGACCCTGTAACAGGGGAATCTAAATCCTGGGGGCAGTGAAGATTAACCCAGTACTTATTTATAAAAGTATGGTGTTGGTGTGCTGTGAGCGGGTCTGTGACTCTGAGGGTACTATGAGATATCGGGGGGGGGGGTATAAGGCATATCTGGGGGTATAAGGCATATAGGGTATATAAGGCATATGTGGGGAGGACAGTGTGGCATGTCTGGGGAGGACGGAGTGGTGTATAAGGCATATCTGGGGCCACAGTGGCGTATCTGGGGGTAGAGTGGAGTGGCATATGTGGGGAGGGCAGCGTGGCATGTCTGGGGAGGATGGAGTGATGTATCAGGGGGTATAAGGCGTATCAGGCACAGTGGCGGATGTGGGAGGCAGCGTGGCTTGTCTAGAAGGCAGCGTGGCAAGACTGGGCTCAAATGTGCATAAATTGGGGGGGCTAGTTGGGAAATATACACAAGAAATGCATTTTATCAAAGTTTTTTATTCTGCTATTTGTATTTAACATCATTTGTTAAATTATTTTAAATAAATGAAAAATTTACATTTATTCGATTAATCGAAAAAATAATCGGCCAACTAATCGATTATGAAAATAATCGTTAGTTGCAGCCCTAGTACAATTCTAACTCTTAATTAACAGGGCAAAGGGTCAGTGTAGGTTGCAGTCAAATTAATTCAATATGCTAACTGAGAAGGCAATATAACATACTTAAAATATCACCAACATTTTTACTACACTGGTGAGGAAAAGGTGTTTACATCTGGATTATACACTCACTGGCCACTTTATTAGGTACAACTTGCTAGTACCCCCTTTTGCCTTTAGAACTGCCTTCATTCTTTGTGGTATACGTTCTAAAAGATGCTGTAAACATTACCCAGAGATCTTGGTCCATATGGACATGATTATCCTGCTTGAAGTAGCCACCAGAAGATGGGTACACTGTGGTCATAAAGGGATGGACATGTCAGCAACAATATTCAGGTAGGCCGTCGCATTAAAAAAATGCTTAATTGGTACTAAGAGGCCCAAAGTGTGACAAGATAATGTCCCCCACACCATTACACCACAACAAGCCTGATCTGTTGATACAAGGCAGGATGGATCCATGCTTCCATGTTGTTTATGCCAAAGTCTGAATGTCACAGCTGGAATCCAGACTCATCAGACCAGGTAATGAGTCTGATGAGTTCTTCCACTCTTTCATTCTCCAGTTTTGGTGAGCCTGTGCAAATTGTAGCCTCAGTTTCCTGTTCTTAGCTGACAAGAGTGGCACCCGGTGTGGACTTCTGCTGTAGCCCATCTGCTTCAAGGTTCGACGTGTTGTGCCTTCAGAGATGGTATTCTGCATATCTTGGTTATAACAAATGGTTATTTCAGTTACTGTTGCCTTTGTCAACTCGAACCAGTCTGCCCATTCTCCTCTGACATCAACAAGGCATTTTCGTCCACACAACTGCCAGTCACTGGATATTTTCTCTTTTTGTGCGTGAAAATCCCAGTAGATCAGCAGTTTCTGATGTACTTGGTCCAGCACGTCTGGCACCAACAACCATGCCACCTTCAAAGTCTCTTAAATTCCCTTTCTTCCTCGTTCTGATGCTCAGTTTGAAGTTCAGCAAGTTGTCTTGACCACGTCTACATGCCTAAATGCATTGAGTTGCTGCCATGTGATTGGCTTATTAGCTATTTGTGTTAACAAGCAATTGTGTGTGTATATATACAGTAGATATAAAAAGTCTACACACCCCTGTTAAAATGCCAGGTTCTTGTGATGTTAAAGAATGAGACAAAGTTATAAGAGGGTGTGCACGCTTATGCAACCAGGTTATTGTGAGTTTTTATTTCCCCCCCTCAAAGATTTCAGTTTGTTTTCCAATTGAATTGTTCACATTAAAGGTGGGAAAAGTTCTGACATGATTTATCGTTGTCTCATTCTTTAACATCACAAGAACCTGGCATTTTACCAGGGGTGTGTAGACTTTTTATATCCACTGTATGTAAGGGGAGACCACGGAAAATGCTAACGTTATTGCCTTTTATGTGCATAGTCTAATTTGTTTCTTTTTCTCCTAGTTGAAAAAAGATTACCTAGAAGGTGTTGGGGATACTCTGGATCTTGTTGTAATTGGTGCCTACCTAGGAAAAGGAAAGCGAACTGGCTTGTATGGAGGTTTTCTCCTTGCATCATATGATGAAGAAAGTGAGGAGTATCAGACAATCTGCAAGGTGAATAAAAAATTATTAAAAGAGCTGCTTAGGTTACTTTAAATGTTGCATGTAAAAGTGTAGTGGCATGTAAGATTATCTTTATATTATTGCCATACATCATGTTAAACAAAAAACATGCAATTAATGTTTTATGTGTTTGTAAGAATCAAGTTCAGGGATAACCAGAATATGACAGATCCCTATTAAGAGGGAGAAAACCTTGCATGTAAACTCTAACTCTAGCGTACCCATTGGTAAACAAATATGCCTTTGAAATCGTTACTAATCTCTAGAGAGGCACCTAATGTAAAAGGCTTTTAAGTATGAGTTCATCAGAGCTGTGTTCTAATTCCAATCCTATGTCTAAAACCAGTGGCATAATTATAGGGGTCGCCACTGAGGCCACATGATTCAGCCTCCCCATGCCGGGCCATAAAGGGCCTTTCTGAACAATTTACAACCGGCATGGGGTATGTGAACATGAATGTGCCCATTTTAAAGGGCCTGTAAAATATGTTATGTGCTTAAACTTACAACTTAACCACACATCAGTGTAACCCAGATATGTATTGAGATATATCTACTAAAGGTTAATGTGTTTTCCTAACTAGAATAGCTACGCTTATCCACTTATAAAATATGCACTGATTGACACAGACAATAAGAACACAATCTCTGTTCTATTAATATCAGGGTTCTAACTGAAAGCTTCTGCTTCCTCCAAAATGCAGCAGAATATATTAAAAATAACAGGATATCCACAGTGCTGATTACGATAAACAAGACAAACCTTACTAAGTCATTTCGCATATAAAACAATGTAAATACAAAAATCTCAACATTAACCCCTTCAGTCCCCTATGGACGTACCGGTACGTCCAAAAAACGCATCCCAAGAATCCCCTATTGACGTACCGGTACGTCCTGCCCTTCTTGCAGCGGCAGGGACACATCCCCCTACATCGCTGGCTTTCTGCTGTCTGAACTCATGTAATAGCTTCTGGCAGGAACGCCGGAAAACTGTTACATTTTTATACGCTGATCGGGCATTCCCTTCTGGGTTGCGTCACTGCTGACGTCACCCAGAAGGTGATCGGAGACAGGATATCCCCTGCAGTGTCTGTCCAGGCTCTGCTGGGATATACGATCGCTCCGATGAGGCACAGACACTGTGATCTCTATGCAAGTCTATGGGGACTTGCATAGAGATCACAGTGTGATCGGTGCAGGGAGGAGAGTGAGAAACCATGTTTCTCACCCTCCTCCCATGCTGAAAAATGAAACAGAGGGGGGGAAAAAAATGATTAGTGATTTAAAAAAAAAAAACCACAAAGTGAGCTAAGTGATGTCATTGTGACATAATTGGCATTAATAACATGTTCAAGAGGTCCCTGTTGGCCAGGAGTGATCTGATCATCATGAGCCCACTTTTGATTGGTTCTGCAGCAGTTTTTGACTGTTGCAATTACTAAACTCACTGCATTTGACCTGGAAGCACCCTGGACTTTCAGATCAGTGCTGTTGTTTTTTTTTTTTTTAATGTTTTTAACTCTTTCAATCCTGATGCTCCATTGGAGCACATCATTGACTGATATTTAGTCCCCACAAGTGTGTGGGGACAAATATTAACCCCTGCAATCATGGCATTGAAGGGGTTAACACTGCACAATCGTTGTTAATAGAGCAATCAGGCTGCATGGGGAGGGTTGGGGCTGGTCTCCACACTCATGTAGAGACCGAAGAACCCTTTCACCCTGTCCCTGAAGCTGCCTCTGGCTGGGACACAATCGCCTGTAAACCTGGATTGCAGGGGAAAAGTCTCCTACAGAAGTGATCAAAGGGCTTGTCGGGTATTAACCCCTTCAATGGCACGATCGCGGCATTTTAGGGGTTAACACTGCACTGTCGCTCTCATGGAGCGATCAGGCAGCAGGGGAATGTTGTGATAGGTCCCCACACAATCAACAAACAACCCCCTTCCCTGAAACTGCTTGGGGGCTGTGCTGGTTTGCCATGACGATTGTGGCTATGTGGGGGGATTTTTTTTTGGATGACATACCTGGTACGTCATGGAACCGCTTGTACCATGCCCACGTGCGGTCGTGAAGGGGTTAAAATTGTTTCCCTCTGGCCAAACAACACTTCCTATCATCCCTGTGAGTTTTTACAATCTTAGGACAATACAACCATAGATTTGCTGTCCTGAGATGGACACACCTGGAATTTACAACCTACATACATACTTGACTCTCAAGCACGTCTTGTACCTATTCACACATTATGTAGCTGAGACTAAGGTATAACATAAAATAATACGCAATTGCCCATAGTGTAACTCGTCTATGTATAAGTGTGTGAGAGCATGGATGTCTGTGTCGTGTGTGTGTGTGTGTGTGTGACTATGGATGCCTGTAAAAGTGTGCGCGTCCGTGAGCATAGATGTCTATATAAGTGTGTGCGCGCAGGCGCGTGAGCATGGATGTCTTTAAGTGTGTGTAAGCATAGGTGTCTAAATCTCCTATTGAGTTGGATGTAGCAAAATATAAACTGTCAGGACATCCCCATATTTCATTTTTTTTCTTCTTGTGTACACTAGGTTAAGAGGACTCCTTATCTTTGTCCAGGTAGTTCTTTAGTGTTTCTTGAGCGGTTACCCATACCCCTCATATCTACCCATGGTTGGCTGTAGAGGATAAGCTGCAAGCCGGTCCTTGGCACCATTTTTAGGGGTTTGATCCATGATAGGACTGTTTCCTAGTTAGCTGGATGACCTTTAGTTGTAGCACAGGGTCCATTTCTAATATTTTATAGGAAATTAGATATGATCAAATAAATCCTGAGTGCAATGATACCACCCATGCATGGGTTTGCCGGGTTGTTTGTGAGGTAAAATGCCACATTAACAACACGATTATATCTCCTACTAACCAGGCACGATGCCCTGTGGTCATCCTTGACTCTAACCTTTCCTTCATCCCTCACATTTAGTCCCTCGACAGATCCTGCTGCTTGCACCTAAAAAACATCTCTCGCATCCACCCAAGAATCCAGAAAAACTCTGGTTCATTCACTTATCATTTCCTGTCTTGACTACTGCAACACTCTTCTGGTTGGATTTCCACTGTCTTGAATCTCTCCTCTACAGTCTGTCTTAAATGCTGCTGCTGCTAGGCTTGTATTCCTTGCACGCCTCTCCTCTTCTGCTTCCACACTCTGTGAAACCCTCCACTGGCTCCCAATTACCTTTAGAATTAAATTTAAAATCCTGGTACTAACATATAAGGCCCTCCATAACACTGCTCCTCCATACATTTCTGACCTCATAAGCAAATACTCTCCTACTCGATCCTTACGTTCTTCCCATGGGCTAAGGCTCTCTTCGCTTATCACCTCTTCCTTTTGCCCATCTACAAGATTTCACTCTGGCTGCCCCATATCTCTGGAATCTACTTCCACCGCACCTTCAGCATTCACCCTCCCTCCCAAAATTCAAGAAACATCTCAAAACTCACTTCTTCAGAGAAGCATACCATCTTAGCTGCTAGAACTTCCTTGTCATTGATACAACCACCACGCTGCCTCTCACCCTTTCTCTGTGCCTTATGTTTGTCACCCCATTCCATCAAGATTGTAAGCTTGCGAGCAGGGCTCTCTCCACCTAATGTATTGGTTTGTCTTAGTCTGTCAATTCTCGTCTTGTCATACCCTTTGAGTATATGTATTGTATTAAGCGCTGCGTAGATTGTTGGTTTTATTTATATAGCGCCATTTCCTAAGTGGGCCATCAAACCTATGTTTTTGAAAACTAGACACCCAAGGTATTTAAAAAGCCCGTATTTTAACCCTTTCCATGCACTTATTATACCACCAGTCTTTTTGTGTGCCCCCCCCCCCCCCACACACACACTCATTGTACTTCAGGTATGACTTTACCACTCCTGGTATACATCACTGTCAAACACTGTTAAAACCGGACAGGGGGCAGACATGGCCCCTGATGTCGATCTCAGTGTTGCTGAATGCTTCGACATTGTTGAATTGTTACCTGTATAATTCAGGCTTTCGATTTGGACTTTTGACATCTGGTCCTTTTTTTTTTTTCACACATTGTACTTCAGGTATGAATTCATAACTCCATATATATATATATCACTGTGAAACACTCCAGTATGTGTTCAGCAACATCCCAGAGTACAGTGATACCACCCATGCATAGGTTACCTAAGGTACTTCAGGTGCTGGTATTTTAACCCTTTCCATGTGCTAAATCCACCACCAGCGTTTGTCAAAGTTTGTGGTAGTCATTTTTTCCCCCACACATATTGTATTTATGTATGAATTTACAGGCCTTGATATATGTCGCTGTTAAACACCACTCCAATATGTTTTAGGCAGCATCCCCTGAGTACAGCGATACCACCCATGCATTGCTTTGTTTGGGTGCTAAAAGGCCACATTTATGAGGTGCACTTTTTTTCTCTGCATTTTGACATCTGGTCAGTGTGTCTATGCCCTGTCACCGAGCTGGATAGTCCGACCGACTACCTCCGCTGACTTCTGCTCCCTTATCCTGGGACAACACAATTTCCCCGGTTTCCTAGTCACTAACCGAGACTCAGTGTAGGGTATAACCAAAACGAAGACTGATTTATTTTTCATACATATGGCTGGATATAGCCAGCAAAGCACACATTAACACAAAACAAGATATTGGTATACAAACAGCCCCCTTAATCTGCCTCCCAGAGACAACGGGGTCAGTAAAGGGATTAACAATACAACCTCCACTCTTTCTGGCCAAAATCAGTTCCAAGGTTTGGCCAGGGTAAATGTCTGTAGTGGTGGAACGGGGGGGCGTTGGCGGCAACATAGTTGTGTACCATGGAGTGCCCATAGTCAATAGAGAGGAGGCTGGCTGTCAGGCCTCTCCAGTGCCCCCAGTGATGGAGGGTTCCGTCACATGCCCTATTTTGGCCAGGTTCAAAGATGTCACATTCAATTTGCCCTATCAAGCCATAAGTTTTTTAAACTAGACACCTCATGGGTATTTGAAACCACACTTAGAGGAACTTTTGAGATAGACCTTGTGCCTATCCCATGCTTGCTTAAATGCCTTTACTGTAGTAACATTACCACTTCTGCTGGAAGGCTATTCCATGCATCCACTACCCTTTCCGTAAAGTAATATTTTCTGATGTTACCATTAAACCTTTGCCCCTCCAGCTTATGACTATATCTTCTTGTGGTGGTAGTATTTCTCCTTTTTATATAAACTCTCTTCCTTTATCTTGTTGATTCCCTTTAAGTATTTAAATGTCTCTATCATATCCCCCTGTCACATCTTTCTCCCAGGCTATATATGTTAAAATCCTTTAACCTGCCCTGGTAAAGTTAATCCTGTAATCCATAAACCATTTAAGTAGCCCTTCTCTGAACGATCTCCAGTACTGTACACAATACTCCAAGTGAGGTCTCACCAGTGATCTGTACAACGGCATGAGCACTTCCCTCTTTCTACTGTTAATATCTCTCGCTATACAACCAAGCATTCAGCTACCATTACCTGCTGTTCTACCTACCTTTAAATCCTCAGAAATAATTACCTCTAAATCCCTTTCCTCACATGTTGAGGTTAGGACAGTAATATAGAAATATTCTATACTCTGACCTTGGGTTTTTATGCCCTAGATGCATTACTTTGCATTTATCCACATTAAATGCCAGTTGCCACAGCTCTGACCATTTTTCCAGTTTACCTAAATCATTTGCCATTTGGCTTCTTCCTCCAGGAACATCATCCCTGTTGCAAATTTTTGTGTCGTCAGCAAATAGACATACCATAAGAGAATGGGTCCAAGTACAGATCCCTGAGGTATCCCACTGGTTAAAAGACCTTGCTCTGAATATACGTCATTGACTACAACCCTGTGTTGTCTGTCACTCAGCCACTCCCTAATCCATTCAACAATATTGGGATCTAAACCCAGAGATTGCAGTTTATTTATAAATCTTCTATGTGGCACAGTGTCAAAGGCCTTAATGAAATCCAAATACGCAATGTCTACTGCACCACCTTGATCAATTACTTTAGTCACCCAATCAAGAAAAATCAATAAGATTCGTTTGGCATCTTCCTGAGGTAAACCCATGTTGTTTTTGATCTTGAAACCCATGTGACTTCAGATGTTCAACAATCCTTTCCTTTAACATTGTTTCCATTAATTTCCCCACTACAGATGTAAGACTAACTGGCCTGTAGTTGTCCGACTCCTCCCTACTGCCTTTTTGCGAATGGGCACATCATTTGCTGCTTTCCAATCTCCTGGGACGACTCCCGTTACCAATGATTCGTTAAATAAATCCGTTAACGGTTTTGCTAGTACACTCCCAAGCTCTTTTAATAAATTGGGGTATATCCCATCAGGCCCCATCGACTTATTTGTCTTTACCTTAGACAACTGAAGTAGAACCTCCGCCTCGATAAACTCACATATTTCAAATGACTGTCTTTTTTCTATTCCCTCATTTTCATTTGTAAAAACTGAGCAGAAATGTTCATTGAGGCAGTCAGCTAAACCTTTATCTTCTTCTACATACATTCCTTTTGTTTTTAATCTAACTAATCCTTGTTTTACTTTACTTTTCTCATTTACAATTCGCTCTTCTGCGTGTGATTTGGCAGCTCTTATAACTTTCTTTGCTTCTTTCTGCCTAATGTTATAGATCTGTCTATCTTCCTCACTTTGGGTATTTTTGTATCTACTAAAGGCTAGCTTCTTGTCTTGTACGATTTTGGCCACTTCTGCAGAGTACCACAGCGGCTTCTTTAATTTTTTACTCTTACTGACCAGCTTAATATAATTTTCTGTTATCTTCAATAATACAACTTTTAAATAATCCCATTTCTCCTGTACTCCATTTAAATTGCCCCACTCTGATAATGACTCCTTTACACATTCTCATTTAAAAAAAAAAAGTCAGCTTTTCTAAAAATCTAAAACTTTTTTGTTTTTGTGTGGTGTGACTCAATCACTGTTCGTATATTAAACCACACAGACTGATGATCACTGGATCCCAAACTTTCACCTACAGAAATATCTGTTAACAAATCTATTTGTGAACACTAAATCTAATATGGCCTCCTTACAAATTGGTTCCTCAACTACTTGTTTTAAAGATAATCCCAGTAGGGAGTTTAGAATATCCGCACTCCAGGTACAACCAGCTACTTTTGTTTTCCAGTTCACATCAGGGAGATTAAAGTCACCCATGATTATAACATCCCCCATCACTGTGATTTTAGCTATTTCCTCAACTAGTAAATTATTTAGTTCTACTACTTGTCCTGGGGGTCTATAAATCACACCCACGTGAGTTACTTTACTTTTGCCAAATTGTACTGTAACCCAAACAGACTCTGTTCTCCTCACCAATTTGTGTTAAATTAGATTTTATTTTTCACATATAGGGCCACCCCTCCCCCTTTCTTGCTCTTTCTGTCTTTTCTATATAAAGAATACCTCAGTATTCTTATGTCTTGTCATTTTTCTCATTATACCATGTCTCAGTAACAGCCACTATATCAGGGGCGTCCAAGTTTTTTCTGCAGTGGGCCACTTCATCAGAATTGTATACGTGCGCGGGCCGCACTCATTTTTCACTGTGAGAAGATATGGCCTTTAATAAGATATGCAGATTAAAATAAATTAAATGACACAAAACCTTTACTTTTCCTCTCACTGATTTCTGGGCGTAGAAAGTTTTGTGACTACAAATTCAGGATTCTGGATAAGTAAAAATAAAATAGTTCTATTTATTTTAGCGATGCACTAAAATGAAAATTCTGGACCAAAACCGAAAATTCAGGGTTCACTTAGCCGAAACTGAAAGAGACACACCAAAATTGTACAAAAAAATTATATATTATGATTGAAAACAGCAATCTCAGGCATACCCAGATTCCAGCATGTACTGGTTGGCTGGGCATTGTATTTTTTGTCCAATTTTAGTGTGTAACCACACTTTTATTAAAAGTAACACACCACAATTGGACAAAAAAAATCAACAATATGACTTGGCATGATAGGAGTGTGATTGCTAACAGCAAACACGCTCTTTTGATACCCAGGCAACCAGTAAATGCTGGAACCTAGGCATGATGGGACTGTGATTGCTGTTAGCAGATTGCTGTTAGCAATCACACTCCTATCATCCCAAGTCAGCCAGTACATGCTGGTACAGGGTGGCTGTAAGTGCAGACCCCATACTGCTGGCAACATCAATACACAAGGGGGGCAGCTAGCCAGGTTTCAGCATGTACTGGCTGACTTGGCATGATAGGAGTGGGATTGTTAACAGCAATCACAGTCCCATCATGCCTAGGTTCCAGCACTTACACATCCATGCTATCTCACACACACAAATTCATCATTTACAGATTCATTCCCTCAATCAGGCATACTCATTCAAACACCCTCCCCCACCCCCTTACCTGCATTACAGCTCTCTCAATGCCGATCACAGACTTCAGCAGAGGGCGCAGCCTCTCTCGTTCTCCCCACAGAGGAGGCAGGACTGGAGCAGAGAATAGACCCTCCCACAAGTAAGCAGCAGGGCTCTTGTGATCCTGGCTGCCTATCTCACGCGGGCCGCACCTCGATGTCCCGCGGGCCGCATGTTGGACGCCCCTGCACTATATCGACATTCTCAGTTGCCACAACTGTTACAAGTTCATGGATCTTATTCCCTAAACTGCGAGCATTTGTAGACACGACCCTTAACTTGTCGTTTAACACTAATGCTGCAATCGCTTTCTGTCCTTGTGTTGGGGGGCAAAATATATGCTTCTCCCTATTATCTGTGTAGACCAAGCCCCCAGATCCACCTACCTGGTTACTAAGTAAATCACCTTCCCTTTCTATACTGTCTTGCCTGGTATTTAGCACCCCCCACACCACCATTCCTAGTTTAAAATCTCCTCCAACCGTCTAGCTATTCTCACCCCAAGCACATTGGATCCTCTTGCATTTAGGTGCAATCCATCACGACTATAGAGATTGTACCCCAAAGCAAAATCAGCCCAGTGCTCTAAAAACCCAAAGCCCTCCTTCTTACACCAAGACTTCAGCCATGCATTTAGCTGCCTTATAATCACCCGCTGTCTTTCTGGTGTAGCGCATGGCGCAGGTAGTATCTCTGAGAATACTACCTTGGAGGTCCTTTTTTTAATCTTACTCCCTAAATCCCTAAAATGACCTTCTAGGACACTCCATCTTCCTCTTACTATGTCATTGGTGCCAATGTGCACCAAGACAGCTGGATCCTCGCCAGCCCCTCCCAATAATGGATCCACTCTGTCCGCAACATGCCGAACGCGGGCAACTGGGAGACTGCAAACCATTTGGTTGCTGCGATCAGAGCTACAGATTACTCTGTTTTCCTAATTATTGAATCCCCTACCACCACAACCTGCCTGGGCTTCCCTTTCTTTCAGATCCCCTGCACACTGGATGAACAGCTTTTTCCGGAAAGCCTACCTCTGAGGCTGCCTCCCCAACATGCTCACTTAAAAGGGCAAATTTCTTGGGATGGTGAAACTCTGGGCTGGCTTCCCTCTTCCTCTTCCCTCCCCCACTACAACCATGTCTTACTGTTACCCAGCTATGTGCCTGACTCCCTTCTGACTGGTCTCCTTCCTCATTCATTCTGAATTCAGAGTACAAGATATAACTCCCTACCTTCTTTCCTAATCCTAGCAGCCAGGAGAAAGCTTCATACTTTTGGATCCAAAGAGATGTTTATCCAACTACCTTTCCTGAACAATGTATTGGCATACGTCTGCTACTCAGGGTTTACCAAAGGCTCCTATACCTCTAAGCAGACTATTGCTCACTGGATTATTCATAACTGCTTATCTGTGGGTGGAATTCCTCCCCTGGGATTTAAGGCCCACTACGCTGTGGCCGCATCTTGGGCTGAAATCTATCTGGCCACTCCTGAAGAGATCTGTAAGGCAGATCCGTGGAAGAGTCTACGTAAATTTTCCAAACACAACCACTTGAGTGACCTGGCTGCGAAGTAGAAGGGTATTGAATATGGCTATTTCTGATTCTCATTAATGATTGAGTTTCCCACCCTTTTTCTCTTTTAAAGCTCATGTATTGCCAGGGAAACAAATTCTACTTACCAAGAATTCTCTCTTCCCTCCTATTACCTGGGTGGCATAGTTCTTTTCCCCTCCCGCTTGTATTTCAATACTAAACCTTCTCACTTTTTGCAGCATCCTGTTGTACCGGAGTTGTCTTTTTAATCCACAGAGGAGCCCTTGAGGGTAGGAGCTATTTGTACCTTTTTTCTCTTAGTGCCTTGCCTACAAGGAGGAGTCTCTCGTATCTTTTGTGCCTCCAAGGCAATACCAGGGAAAATAGAATTCTTGGTAAGAGGAATCTGTATTTCAGGAACAGTATAGTGTTGCTTTACTTCTGTTTCCCACCATACTGTCTCATAGCAGTCCACTCCAATGTATGAATTGTTGATGTGCAATTACTATAATAGAGGCAAAGAGAAGTTTATCTTGTTCGGCAATAGGGGTGCATTCACAACTAGATGTTTCTGGGAACATTGCTGCAGGAAACTTGCCATAATGTTAGAGAATGAATGGATACATGGACAGCCTTGCATTTGCTGTCAGTTAGGGACAATATTTGAGGATACAGTTTGGTCAGTTACCAATCAACAGCTTCTCTGTTAGAAACGTGTTAAAAAAATATTATCCTTGTTTGTCGCATAGATCATTAAGTGGAACCTGTAGTTTAGTGTAGCTGACGTTTTTCATGGTAAAATGTAAAACAATTGATACTGTAATGTGGCAGCTCATATATGGTTAGATTAGTTTATCATTTAAAAAAAAAAAATATCTCTGCTGACATGCTAGGATCACTATAGTGATATCAAACTCTTCTGCCTGTCAAAGCCCCTGCCTCCAATAAACATACATACCTACTTTTATACTTTTCGAATCCAGAGTAAATATATTTTTAAAATTATATTCATATAAAAGAATGGGCAGCTTTTAAAAACATCATTGGCCCTATAATCCACACAAGGTTATAGGTACAGATATTTTCATAAATATATGTGTAAATGTGCTTATATTGTGTTACGACATACTGTAGCTAACATCTTATGTATGGCTACAGTGTGTTGTAGATTGCATGTGGCAGTTTACATTTATTTAGAACTATGTATATTCAATACATTTACTAAAAAGGTTATTGGTTTTCTTCTTTTTTTTTTTTTTTATAAATCAAAAGTTTATTGGGTTTTAAAACATTTTATACACAAAGTGAGAAGGGGAAACAAAAACAGAATGGGGAAGGGAAGGAAGACAAAAACAAAATCAAAATCAAATATGGACAGCGCATGACCGCAGGAGCACAGCACTACACCCTGACGCAGCAGGGCTAAACACAGTGACATATCCCAAGCAGTAGAAACATGACAGAAAACAGAGACCCCAACAAAGGAATCCCAGGACCCCAGCCTAATTACGGCAGCAGAAGTTGGGTGGAGGGGTCCAGAAAGAACTGGGACCAGTAGAACCAGGTCCGTCCGTGGCGCTCACCCTGTCTATCAGAACGGGCCACCAGCTCCTCCAAAGCGCGCACCCTTTCCACCCGTAGAATCCATTCCCTAAACGAGGGTGGGGTGACAGAAGCCCAATGTAAGGGAATCAAGGCTTTAGCCTCGTCTAGCAAGTGTCGGAGCACGGACTTCTTATACACCGTAACAGGCGTGGTGGTATGATGGAGCAAGTAACTGGCAGGATGAAAAGGGGGCGGAGAGTCAGTGAAACGCGGGAGGACAGCCTCGATAGCTTTCCAGAAAGGAACAATAAGGGGGCACTCCCACCAGATATGAAGGATCGACCCCACTGACAAGCCACACCTCCAGCACAACTCCGAGTGGTCAGGGAACATGCTATGCAGGCGAGAGGGCGTACGGTACCAGCGCGTAAGTAACTTATAGGAGAGCTCCTGAGACCTGGTACTAAGGGAGCAACCATGCGTAAAGGAGAAAATCTTCCCCCACTGCGCCGCTGAGAGGGACACCTCAAGATCCGATTCCCATTTCCCCACATAGGCCGGCAAATCCCCATCCCCCACGCTCAAGAGTAGCCGATAAAGCAGGGAGATCCCATGAGGAGGAAGAGCATCCCTCAAGTGCAGTGATTCAAAAGGCGTGGGGTCCCTAATAAGGTTGGGTTTCTGAGGGATAGACATAACATAAGCCCTGAGTTGCAAATATTGCAGAGTCTGCAGCGCAGTCGGGGCAGCGCCCCCAACAATGGCAGACAGGGAACGGAGTCGCGTCCCTTCCATATAGGACCCCAATGTCGGCGCAGCGCCCGGAGCCGATACCAGAAACGAGCCTCCCAACACACCCGGGGGAAAATCAGGATTATAGTGCAACGGCGTCTGTGGCGACGGATAGGTAAGTAACCGGGATTTACGGGAAACAGAATGGAGAACCGCCAGAGTAGCCAAAAGGAAGGGGTGACCCCCCGTCTGCCTCCTAGCCACAGACGGCTCAAGCCACAAAAGCACCTGTATCGGCACTGAAGCAGCGTCGGCCTCCAGAGCCACCCACAACTTATGGGCAGGGCGGTAGGTCCACTCCAGGGAACGCAACAGATGGCAAGCAAAGTAATAATTGCGAACACAGGGAAGGCCCAGACCTCCCGCGGCCTTAGGCTTCTGCAACAAGGCCAGAGCCAACCTCGGAGCCCGCCCCGCCCAGAGAAAGGAGAGGAACATCGCCCGCAAGGAGGAAAAGAAAGCACGCGGCAAAGCAATCGGTAAGGCTTGGAGCAAATACAGCACCCTGGGGAGGATGTTCATTTTAAGAGCGTTCACCCTACCCACCCAGGAAACAAACAGAGAACCCCAAGACCGAAGATCCTTCCGGATCGCATCAAGCAGAGGGGGAAAGTTAAATTTATATAAGAGGGAGACATCATCCGCTAACCAGACCCCTAAGTGCCGCAATTTACCCACACACCACCGAAAAGGGAAGGAGGAAGCCAACGCCTCCACTTCAGTCGCAGGAAGGGAGATATTCAAAATTTCAGATTTGGACAAGTTAATTTTCAAATTAGAAAGACAGCCGTACTTCTTGAACTCATCCATCAGCACAGGTAAGGACACACGCGGGTTCACAAGGGTGAACAACATATCATCCGCAAAAGCCACCACCTTATGATGCACGCCCCCACCCACCACACCGGTAACGTCCGGATTAACTCGAACAGCCTCCAAAAGAGGCTCCAGAGAGAGGACAAAGAGCATAGGGGACAACGGGCAGCCCTGCCTAGTGCCATTAGATATAGGGAACTGGTCCGAGAGGGCCCCATTAATACGCAGCCTAGCCGACGGGCAAGTATACAGCGCGGAAACCCAGCCCAGCATATGCGGGCCAAGGCCCACCGCCCCCAACACCTCAAGCATAAAAGTCCAATCAAGCCGATCGAAGGCCTTCTCGGCATCCGTAGATAATAAAATAGCCTTGGCGTCCGAACGCTTAATCAAGTTGATCAAGTTCACCGCCCGCAAGGTCCCGTCCCTACACTCCCTGCCAGGCACAAACCCCGACTGGTCAGGATGTATCAAACCAGGGAGGAAGCGCCCAAGACGCATAGCGAGAACCTTGGAGAACAGCTTCAGATCCACATTGAGAAGGGAAATAGGCCTATAACTCCCACAAAGCTCCGGGTCCCGACCGTCCTTCGGGATCACAGAGATCGTAGCGGCCAGAGTGTGGGGGTGGAAGCCCGCACCGTCCAGAATGGAGTTAAACACAGCTACCAACCGGGGACCAAGAACATCAAAAAAAACCTTATAATAACTCAAAGACAAACCATCCGGGCCCGGGCACTTCCCCGGCTTAGAGGACTTGAGCGCGCAAGCCAATTCCTCACTGGAGATCGGGGCCTCAAGGAGCTCAGAGTCGGCAGGGGACAAATGGCGCGGCAAATAACGCGATAGATACTGACGAATAGCCAGTCTATGGCTCTCAAGCGCCTCAGGGGCGTCGTGCGCGGGGGAACGATTATACAGGGAGGAATAGAAAGCAACAAATTCCTTCGCTATAGCTGACGGGAGATAGCGCAGGCGACCACCCGGGGAGCGAATTCTGGGTATATAGGACAGTTGCCTCCTCAGGCGCGAGCCAAGTACTTCCCAGGCTTATCTCCATGCTCGTAAAAGATGGCCTTAAGCCTATCATAATGCCTCTGGAATTGACTATGAAGGATATCGGCGAGTTCCGCCCGAAGCACAAGCAAACGGTTAAAGTCGCTATCACGCAAAGAATCCTTATGAACTGTCTCCAAGGCTGCTATCTGCACAGTAAGATCACGAAGCTTCTGAGCATAGGCCCTCTTCCTCTCAGCACCCATCTGGACAAACCGGCCACGCACCACACATTTGTGAGCCTCCCAAACCGTAGGAAGGGGCACATCCGGGGTGACATTGGTCAAAAAATAGTCGCGGAGAGCCGTGGCAATCGAGTCCCGCACCCCCTCATCAGACAGCAAGGACTCATTCAACCACCACGAAGTCTGAGTAGGACGGGTCAACGGGGATGCAAGGGTCAGCGTCAGAGGGGCATGGTCCGACCATGTAATGGAACCATAGCTGGCCGCCGTCAAAAGGGACAAATGGTAGTGCGTGAGAAAAAGACAATCAATACGGGAGTAACGTTTATGAGGGACGGAGTAAAAACTATAGTCTTTGTCCGTCGGGTGAAGGGCCCTCCAACAGTCGACCAACTGGTCAGCAGTGAGTAAAGCATGAATTCTCCGCAAAACCCCAGGAGGGGTCTGGGACGTACCCGTGGAGGAGTCCAGTTTAGGGTGGAGAGCCACATTAAGGTCGCCGCCAAAAAGCAATAAACCTTCCTGAAAGGTACGGAGCACCCGCAACGTCTTAGAGAGCCACGTATGTTGTTTCACATTAGGGACGTAAACGTTAGCGAAGGTATAGGCCTGACCGGCCACCCGCCCCTTGACAAAAATAAATCTACCGCCTGGATCAGCCAGGTGCTCAACATCAGTGAGCGGAAAGTGTCGTGAAAACAAAATCGCCACCCCCTTCGACTTTGACTGAGGGTTATTACTGAGGAAGGACACAGGATAATCCCGTGAAATCAAACTAGGGTGGGCCGAGCCCCGAAAATGAGTCTCCTGCACAAAGGCCACCGAGATACGGTGACGCTTCAAATCACGAAGCAGGGCCGACCGTTTCTCCGGCACATTAAGGCCCTTAACATTAAGGGACAGGACGGCGAGATCAGCTGGCCTATAAGCCATGACGGTGTCCACAGAATACAAGGGGGGAAGGGGAGAAACACTAGGAGAGGGAGACAAGGAAGAGGGGAGGGAGCAGGTACAAACCGACCCACAAACGAACAAACAAACAAACAAGAGGAAGGGAAAAGAAGGGAGAACAAAACCCTCCCTCCCAAAAAAGTACCAAGGGCGTCAGCTGGAAAAGCAAACACTGTAGGTCCAAAAACAGCAGAACCACAGTGCACTACCAGCACGGCACGACGCCTACGGTCAGAGGCGAAGGAACAGCCGAAAAAGAAGAAGCCGGACAAAATCAAACAAAACAAAAACAACGAAAGGAACAACAAACATGAGACCACTCTCCGGTCCCCGGCCTGTGAAGGAGCATGACACAGCAACCGCCCCGCCAGGATAAAGAAACGGGACCAAATGTAACCACGAAGCAGAGAGAAGGGGACCACGCAGCACGCCGCCCTTCACCAGGACTGCACGCCAGAGGACCTCGATAGTGTAGCGCAAAGAAAATAAAAACGATAAACAAACCCCCCCCAAAAAGTGCCGAACCCCCCCCCAAAAAAAAAAAAAGAACCACTCTCGCGCAGAAAAGGAAGTGTTGCCCGCAAGGAGAAAGGAGCGAGCAGCCGCGGCTCGCAGCACCCCCCCACAGTAAACCGAGCAGATGGCAAGTGACAGTAGTGGTACAGGAGCGCAACAAAAAAGAAAAAGGAAAACAAACCCCCCACCATCCAACCCCCTCCCAAAAGAGCCGAACCCCCCAACCAATACTCGGAAATGCAAGCGGGAGTGTCGTCTAGAAGTAAAAAATAAGAAGTGAGCAAACGCAGGACGCTTCACTCCCACTGAGACGGCACATCAAAGGGCTAGAGGGTAGTATCAAATTATCAGCGCAAAGGAAAACATAAAGGCAAAACATAACCCCCCCGACCCAACCCCCACCCAAAAGAGCCGAACCCCATCCCCTTTCGCAAGAAACCACACCCAGAGCCAGCATATGAACACCCAAGGCATAAGCCCAGGGCCCCAATCAGTGACAGACGTGAGAGCCGGACGGCAGCGGATGCAGTACCGAAAATAAACACTCTAAACCCCCCCACCCCCCCCCCACGACCCGCTCAAAAAGTTAAAGAAAACAAACATAACCCCACAAAACATAAAGAAAAATAAAAATAAACTTGCGCGGCGATACGATTATAAACTCTGCACAATGACAGAGGTGGCCAGGATCAGGATAGCGTCCCCGAATGCGGCAGGAGGGCCCAGGAAGACCCAGCCAGAGCCTCCACACGAGTCCCGAGATGGTAAGTCAGGGGCCCAAGGCCAACACAGACGTCCAACAGCGGAGAAACATCAGGGACGCACCCCCCGAAGATCATTCCTCCGGGTCCGTAGCCTCCGGAAGCCGCAAAGGCAATCTGCCGCGACGGGCCGCGTGGCCCGGCGACCGCTCCCGTTGACGAGAAGCCCCTCCAGGGCGAGCCGCACGATCCACCGGTATGGCGGGCAGGTTCCAATCCGGAATCTGAAGAGCAGGTAGGCGGAGGTCCCTTAAGAAAGCAGGCAGCTCCCGGTGACAGCGAAGCGAAAGAACAGATCCCCCCGATCGCACATTAAGGCTAAAGGGGTAGCCCCAATAATACGAGAGTCCACGGCCTCGGAGCTCGGCTGTAAGGGGCCGCAGCACTCTCCGATTCTGCAGGGTGATATCGGACAGATCCTGGAAGAGGGTGATCGCAGTGCCTTCGAAAGTCCAGGAGCCCACTTCTCTCGCACGTCGCATGAGCTGCTCCTTCAGCTGGTAGTCGGTCACGCAACAAATAACATCTCTCGGGGGCGCCGACGAGGGACCCCGAGGTCTCAGAGCCCTGTGGGCTCGATCCAGGGAGAGCACAGTCTCAGGAGGCCGCCCCAAGAGGCTGTTGAACAGGCGGACCACCAGGCCCCGAACATCTTCAGGGGAGTCAGAAGTGACCTCCGGGAGGCCTCGGACCCTAATGTTGTGCCGTCGGCCTCTGTTATCGAGGTCCTCCAGACGCCTCCTGCAGTCGGCCAGGTAATAGTCGTGGCGAGCGGAGGATAGCTCCAGGGCAGATGTCCTCTGGGCCTGCTGAGCCGATTCAGACTCCCGGAGCGTGAGGCGACGGTCCACAGCATCCAAGTCCGCCCGAAGGCCCGCAACGGCATCGGTCACGGTCTGTTTAAGCTCCGAAAGCAGCGTGCTGAAGTCCTCCCGCCACGGAGCAGAGGAAAAGAGCTGGCGAACCTCCGCGGAACAGGTAGGTAAACCCCGCACTCCGGAAACAGCTTCCTCTCGCCTGTCACCAGAATCGCGGGAACTTGCGGGCGATGCTTCCTCGTGGTCTTCAGGCGCCTGTGAGGCCAGCGCCGCTGGGGTACGGAAGTACTCCCTAAGGGAAGCCACCGACGACCCGGCACCCTCCCCAGGCACCGACGGGGCAGAGGACTGCCGTCTATTACGCACCATGGTGGCTATTGTTGGCTAGTAAAAGCTAATATCACCGGGGGACCGACGGAGCTCAGGTCTCAAGCAGCCATCTTCTCCAACGGTCGGCCACGCCTCAGGTTATTGGTTTTCATTACTATGATTTGGTGTGTGTATATATATATATATATACGAAGGGAAATATGGTGTTTTTATGCATTTGTGGCATCATGTGATGCACTTTTTATATTACAAAATGAACTGCACTAACATCAAATTAACTGCCCTGGTTAATATTTCTTTGGCATGTTTATTTTATGATATCTGTCTGATACTTTAAGCATTAAATGAGAACTGACTATTGTTGTGCTTGTTTTCTGTTTTTATTTAATACTTTTTTTTTAAAATATTCTATTTCAGATTGGAACAGGTTTTACAGATGAAGATTTAGAGAAGCATTACAACTTTCTTAAGGTAATAGATGCACAGATATGGTAATTAGGACTGTTGAATAGATTTTAGTTTACATTGTAAGTGAATAATTTTATCTTTTAATGTTAGCAAATCTTTACATGTGAATGTTATAAGGTCACAGCACACTTTTTCAGGGAATCATGTGGTATTACAGAATCAAGTAAGAGGTTAGATTTTTTTTTTTATTTAATGTCAGACGAAAGACTGCTCTGAGGACAACTGTAAAATGCTGAGTAACAAAACAGAAGGAAAGGTGTTATTGATTGTGGATGGAGTTCCTTAACTGTGCAGTTCCTTGTGTGCTAATGATGTGAATTGCTTTTTTCCCAGTTTGTCCCTTGACAAAGGAAAGCATGAAATAGGAGTACTTCAAACTTTGGTTATATCAGTAAGGATTTAGGACTGTACACTTTGATTTAGGTTACAGTAAAGAAGTTGTAAGAATGCAAGATCTAAGATCCACATCTGCCGTTAAAAAATATATCCATTGAGCTTTGAAAATATTTCACATTTTGGTATTGGTGGCTGATTGAGATGCTTTCTAAGCTTATTTAATTAAATGGTCGTGACCTGACCGTTTTTGCGTGACGTGCCTGGCCCGTCAATGGACGTTAAGGGGTTAAATAGCAAAAAAAAAAAATACTCTTTAAGTAGTGTATTGGTAGTCTAATGGATTTTAACCCCTCAAAATTCTCAGTAACTTATTTTTTAAAAAAAAAATTCATCATAAACTGGGCACCCTTTTTAGCGCCTCACTAATATCAGCTGGATTTTATATAGGGAGATTGGACCCTTTGTATCTGGAGTGTAATGTGAGTGGACCAATAGATTTTAACCCTTCAAAGTTGGAAGTTATTTCAATAGCTTACAACGTAGAAGTTGACACACTGGACACCCTTCTTACAGGCAAAACCATGTTTGGGCCAGGCTGAAGTCTGAAGCTAGGTTTTATGTAGGGGAGTGGAATCGTCACACCCTTAATGTTATGTGAGTAATTTTGACCCCTCAAAAAATGCTTACAATCTGTGTGTTGGCACAATAGGTACATTTTTCCTGGGAAAACAGCTTTTGGGCCAGGCTGAAATAAAATAGATTTCGCCTAGGGAGGAGGAGGACTCGCATCTGTGATGTAATGTGACATAATGGATTTTAAGCCATCAAAACAAATATGTCAAAATAAAGTCTTTAAGAAGGTTCACTCATGAATAGTAAGCAGTAAAGCATAGTGTGTCCTGTCTGTACTTCTTCAGGATGTCCTCTTCAGAGGTCTGGATCTCTCAGGTACCAAGAGTGGACCCCATGGGTGGTGGTAGCTGAGGGAGTTGATCTTTCAGTATATTCTTGACAGTGATTGCAAGAAAGATGTGTGTCCAAGTTTGGTAGATTTATGGGCCAATCACTTGAAATTGTTCAGGTAGTACCCATTTTAAATAAATGTGAAAAAAAAATACTCATGGGGTGTCTTGTTTTCAAAATTCTATAGTTTGATGGGGTAAATGAAATTGGCTGGCTTCAAAGATTTCCCAAATAGGACATGGATGCAGAATGACTAGATGCCAAAATTTCAACCTTAAATGCACATGTCCCAAATGTGGCATTTTAGCCAGACAACCAGACAAACCTATGCATGGATGGTATCACTGTAATCAGATGTTGCTGATTGACAGTGACATATACCAGGAGGTGTAAATTCACACCTGAAGTAAAATGTGTGCGACAAAAAAAAAAAAAAAACCGCAAAACAATTACTACCATAAAGTTTGACAAAGGCTGGTGGTAAAATTAGTTCATGGAAAGTGTTAAAATACCAGTATTTCAAATACCCTGGGTTGTCTAGCTTTTAAAAATATATGGTTTGATTGGGTAAATTGATTTGGCCAGCTTCAAAGATGTCCCAGATAGGACATGAGCCCCGGATGACCAGATTTGAAAAAAGTTTAAAAAAAAATAAGAATATGCTAAAGCAAAAAAAAAAAGTTAAAACGTTGCGTGTTTCTAAACTCAGAGCAAATATTTTTAGCATATTTAGGTTATTTCATTAGCTTTTATAAAAGGAATTTCCATTTTTCACCTTTTTTTTTTTTTACAGTATAATACAGTAACATTATCTAAATTAGGGCTGAAACAACTAATCGATAATTAAAATCGTTGACAACGATTTTCATTATCTACTAGTCGAATCGATTTTTATCGATTATAAAAAGGTTTTTTTCAGAGCAAATAACACTAGAATCCAGATCCCCCGCAATGCTGCAAGGGACCTGGATTCCCCTCACTGTCGGCCGGCAGGTGTCCGTGCGATATGCACAGACAACTTCCATCTCTCCCCTCCACTTCCATACACCCCTCCGACTCCTCCCCCCTCCCATACACCCTCCTCTGCAGGAGACCTCGATTCTGTGTCAGCCGGTGGGGGTCTGCACGATGTGCACAGACAGCCTCCGTTACTGCCCTTCACTTACGCTGAGGCTTCTACGAAGCTGCAGTGAAAGTGCCTGTCAGCAACGGAGGTTCACAAAACACCAGGGAGTCGGGAGAGAGGCAGAGTGGTGTATGGGAGGGGGGAGGAGTCAGAGGGGTGTATGGGAGCCACCCTCCCATACACCACTAATCTAAATAAAGCCCTTGTCCTGAAAAAAAGCTCATGTGTGGGTACACTAATGAAAGAAGAAAATTCTAACTAAAGAGTAGCATTGCTAAAAAAGTTAAAACGAACTTTGTCCCAAAGTGTACTACTACAAAAAACAGCCTTGTTTGGTTTGTGTGTACTTCCTTCCCCTTAAATAACCTCATTTTCCTTGTAGCCCTTGCCAAATGCAAGTGCTATTTATAGTCCCTGGGTGGTGTTCTGAGACATTATTATTATTGTTTATTTGTTGTTTTATATAGTGCCATCAAATTCCGTAGCAAGTAGCATATACCGTATTTGCTCGATTATAAGACGAGGTTTTTTTCAGAGCAAATGCTCTGAAAAATACCTCTCGTCTTCTAATCGGGGTCTTCTTATAATCAGACCTCAAATGCAAACCGCTGCAGGGGACCTGGATCCTTCTGTCTCCCCCCCCCATTTAACACTCCCCCCCCCCACCCCACACACACTTACCGGTGCTTCCAATTTCCTGCTGTATACCGGGGCAGCGGGTTGACGTCCACGCGATCCGCGTAGACAACTTAGGCTGCAGCCGGAAGGAGGTGTGGCTAGCAGCGGGGGTTGTCTGGGGGCATAGAGTCAAATAGGGGGGTGTAAGGCATATCTTGGGGGCAGATAATATAACCAGAGAACATTTATGTTCGTATTCAACAAATATATAAAACAAGAAAAAAAAGTCTGCACATATTTATAACCGTTTATACAACAATATTATATAATATATATAAATTAGTATGTGATTTTTGGGGGTGCAGTGTCAAGCCCCTTTAGATGCAACATGAGTACAGTTGCAATTTATGTGAGTGCAAAGTGTATGATGTGACAAGTCATTTTGCTTCCATATGGGTGCAATTCATGAGTGCAGTGGCAAGTCCTTAATTTTGCAATTGCTGTAGACTCTAGCTGTCTCTTCTGTCCTAATGGATGTGAGTTTATAATAACGCTTGGTAAGTGTTCCTACTAAGGCCTCAGCCTCCCTCCTGTGCCCCATCACATATACAATGATGTGCTCCCCGTCATAGTTACATAGTAGTTACATAGTTCATAAGGTTGAAAAAAGACCTCAGTCTTATTCTTGATCCAAAAGAAGGAAAAAAAACCCTAATTAAGCTAATTAGAATTCTGCCATCAGGGGAAAAAAATTCCTCCTTGACTCAGAGGCAATCAGATTTCTCCTTGGATCAAGAAGCTCTAAAATATTAGTTATTCTATTTATAGCCCTGTATGGCATGCCTTTCTAAAAAAAAAAATAAAAAAAAAAAATATCCAGACCCCTTTTGAAGGCATCTAATGTATTTGATAACACTACCTCCAATGGCAGTGAATTCCATACCTTTATTGTCCCCAACTGTAAAGAATCCCTTCCTTTGTCGTCTATGAAATCTCAGCTCTTCCAGTCTGAGGATGACCTCTTGTTCTTTCTACATTTCTGTTAATGAACAGGTCACTGAAGAGTTTTATATTGGCCCTGCATATATTTATATAATGTTATCATATCCCCTCTGAGACGCCGTTTTTCTAGCGTATATAATTTTCTTTTTTAGTCTCTCTTCATAACTAGTATCTCCCAATCCCCTTATTAATTTTGTAGCCCTCCTTTGCACTTTTTCTAGTTCCATAATGTCCTTTTTAAGGACTGGTGCCCAGAATTGTACCGCATATTCAAGGTGAGGTCTTACGATTGACCTGTAAAGAGGCAAGATATTATCCTCCTCCCTTGAATCAATACCTATTCTTATGCATGCCAAAACCTTACTGGCCCTCGCAGCTGCTTTCTGGCATTGCGCAAAGAAGAAACATCAAGATAAGTCTGAATTACCCTGCCTAATTTTGTGTCATCGGCAAAAACTGCGACATGGCTCTCAATGCAGCTTGGGAGATCATTTATGAATAAATTAAAAAGAAGAGGACAGACCCCTGAGGCACTCCACTTAATACCTGCGTGCAGGCTGAGAAACATCCATTCACAACAACTCTCTGCATTCTATCTTTTAGCCAATTTCCGATCCAAATACAGACATTTGCCCCTAAGCCTATTTCTGTTAATTTGAAGAGTAGCCTTTTATGTGGAACCGTATCAAATGCCTTGGCAAAGTCCAGATAAATCACATCTACATCTACACCCAGGTCTATATTTTTACTAACTTCTTCATAGAATGCTAATAGGTTGGTTTGACAAGACTGGTCTTTCACAAATCCATGTTGACTTGGCCTGTAATTGCCCGGTTGAGATTTTTGATCCCTTTTTAAATATGGGCACAACATCTGCCTTGTGCCAATCTAATGGAATTATGCCTGAACTGAAAGAATCCCTAAAGATTAGTAATAATGGTTGGGCCAGAATTAGGCTTAACTCCTTCACTCATAACTGGTTTGGATGATTAAATTATTATCCAAGTGTTCTATGGTGTCATCAACATAGTTTTTCCATTCTTTTTCTAAAAGGGAACCAAGAATGTCTGATTGAAGGGTCGGGGTAGAGGACATCCATGGAAGCTCCACCATTTTGCCCTAAAATGACCTCGTGTGAAAATGGCAGAGCTTTTCCCCATTTTGAAATTTCGTTTTCAACTCTAAAATGCCTCAGATTTTTGTCTAAACTAAGGGGCAGGAAACAGTATACATTTGTCCAAATTTGCAGATGTCTAATACATGTTTTCATGGGCGATGAGGGTGTTTGTACTGTAGGTTTGGAGGGTGCCTAAAAAAGAGCGATAGGCAAGTAGAAAATAATCTTTATATAAAAAAAATATATCAGTTATCACAAATTAGTAGGGCTGCAACTAACGATTATTTTAATAATCGATTAGTTGGCCGATTATTTTGTCGATTAATCGGATAAAAAAAGACATTATTTTAAATTGAAGAAAAATTGCAATAAAAAACGTACAATTTACACTTTTATCTCTTTATTGCAATGGCCTCTCTCTATTCACCTTCTTATTTTACTGACATAATAATAAAAGCTACAAGAACCCAAACACAGTGTTTCTCAAACTAGGTTTTAATACAAAGTTATTAGTAAATATTAATTCATATGTTAACTATTTTTCATATTTAATAAAAACTGAGAAAAAAGCCTTGTTTACATTTTTTTTACTTACCAAACTGCCCCCAGTTATTCACATCTGACCCCCAGCTTGCCACTCTGCCCCCATATATGCCTTATACCTCTTATATGCCAGATTCCGCTGTGCCCCTGATATGCCTTATACTCCTTATATGCCAGTGATATGCAACTGAGCCCTCTGATATACCTTTTACCCCCAGATTTGTTTTATGCCCCCCTGATATGCCTAATATCGATATGCCTTATACCCCCTATATGCCACTGAGCCCCCTGATACCTTTTACCCCCAGATATGTTTATGCCCCCTGATATGCCTATATGCCCTGAAATTCATAATACCCCCCATACACCACTATAACTCACCCATACACCACTCTGGCTCCTCCCCCTCCCATACACCACTCTGGCTCCTCCCCCTCCCATACACCACTCTGGCTCCTCCCCCTTCTCATACTCCACTCTGCCTCCTCCCCCCTCACATACATGACTTTGGCTCCTCCCCTCCCATACATGACTTTGCCTCCTCCCCCTCCCATACACCACTTTGCCTCCTCCCCCTCCCATATACCACTTTGCCTCCTCCCCCTCCCATACTCCACTCTGCCTCCTCCCCCCTCCCATACTCCACTCTGCCTCCTCCCATACACCACTCTGGCCCCTCCCCCTCCCATACTCCACTCTGCCTCCTCCCCCCCCCTCCCATACTCCACTCTGCCTCCTGTGAACCTCCGTTGGTCACAAGACACCAGGGAGCCGGGTAGAGAGGCAGAGTGCCGTATGGGAGGGGGAGGAGCCAGAGTGATGTATGGGAGGGTGGCTCCCATACACCCCTCTGACTCCTCCCCCCTCCCATACACCGCTCTGCCTCTCTACCCGGCTCCGTTACTGAAGGCACTTTCACTGCAGCTTCATAGAAGCCTCAGTGTAAGTGAAGGTGAGTAACGGAGTCTGTCTGTGCTCCTCCCCTCCCATACATGACTTTGCCTCCTCCCCCTCCCATACACCACTTTGCCTCCTCCCCCTCCCATATACCACTCTGCCTCCTCCCCCTCCCATACTCCACTCTGCCTCCTCCCCCCTCCCATACTCCACTCTGCCTCCTACCCCCTCCCATACTCCACTCTGCCTCCTCCCATACACCACTCTGGCCCCTCCCCCTCCCATACTCCACTCTGCCTCCTCCCCCCCTCCCATACTCCACTCTGCCTCCTGTGAACCTCCGTTGGTCACAAGACACCAGGGAGCCGGGTAGAGAGGCAGAGTGCCGTATGGGAGGGGGAGGAGCCAGAGTGATGTATGGGAGGGTGGCTCCCATACACCCCTCTGACTCCTCCCCCCTCCCATACACCGCTCTGCCTCTCTACCCGGCTCCGTTACTGAAGGCACTTTCACTGCAGCTTCATATGAAGGCAGTAACGGAGCCGGGTAGAGAGGCAGAGTGATGTATGGGAGGGGGGAGGAGGCAGATGGGAGGGGGAAGAGAGACGGAAGTGAGAGACCGGCCGACAGTGAGGAGAATCCAGGTCCCCTGCAGCGTTGCGGGGGATCTGGATTCTAGTGTTATAATCCGATCTCTGTTTGAGGTCGGATTATATAAGGAGAGGAGTTTTTCAGAGCATTTGCGCTGAAAAAAACCTCTTCTTATAATCGATAAAAATCTATTCGATTAATCGATAATGAAAATCGTTGACAACGATTTTCATTATCGATTATTATCGATTTTATCGATTAGTTGTTTCAGCCCTACAAATTAGTATAGGGGGATATTATGATATGTAGTTGAAAGTGTAGTAATAAGATACTTTTTTTTACAACCATCTATTCGTTTAAAACTTTGATGCAAGACACCCTTAGATAGAGTTCAGTTAATGGTTGTCAAATTAAGGAAGTGTGCTTCTTGTTTCTCCCTTTTCCTGTTCCCCACCCAAACAAACTATACCCCCACAGCTTTATCCACCAAGATAATTAAATTGATTGATAATACCGTGGGTCCCCATCATTGCTTCTGGAGTTAGGTATAGTGGTGGTACAACCCTGTTTACTTAAAAAATTGGATTATAAAATTCAAATCTTACCGTGCCAAGGAAGATTCAACACTTTTCATATCTGTTGACGAGATACCGCTTCCTCCATAGCCGTCTTGCTGCATATTACCATCATGTCGTCAATACATGGGTGAAACTTCAGAAATAGATATGGTGGATGCAACCTGCTGAGGATCCTTACCTAGTTTACTGAACCGCCCTCCTTACATTACAAGTCACCAGTCCCTAAGTGCACTATTAAATCCACCTCTTCATCCTACCTTGCTTCCTTAATATTTTTTAAAATGTCTCCTAATTCTGTAAGCTGTAGCTCCAGGAAGAAAATGACAGTTTCTACCTTCCTCCAAAATCACACCTCTCTGTATTAAAATCCCAGGGACCCCACACTACTATGGTAACAGGCTGTTGGGGAAGATGAAAGTGTCAGCATGCTGCCAGCTGTTCTAATATCTACTGTCTGGCAAAAAAATTACACCGGATTCTTACTACCGCATAACAATTGTCCCCTCTAAAACCTGCCCCCTAAATAAAAACACATTCATTTATTAAAATTGTACTTTTTTAAATTGTGCTGCACAACTTTCATCACTCTTAAACAGAATACAAAAAAGTGACAGTTGTAGTCCTATTTGGTTAGAAATTTATAGGGAAATGTGGAGGAAAATTGTTATCCTTAACCCCTTGACATACCACGTATGTCATCCCCAAGTGGGCTTATTGGTTCTGTGACGTACCTGGTACATCGTGCAGAAAATGCCCCCGTGTCGCCACAATCGTAATCAAAGGAGCACTGCTACTGCTGTCTGCCCAGGTGTCTGGAGAGACCAGCAGCGTTTTGGGGGTTAATACCTGTTTTGAACAAGGTACTGCTGCTGACCAGCAACAGCAAAAATGAGCCCTCACAAGCCCTTTGATCACTCATACTGGAGTAATGATAGAGGCTCCTCCCTGCAATTGGTGGTTTACTGGCGGTTATCTCCTAGCTGCCAGATTGCAGTTTCTTTGGTCTCCGCACGAGTGTGAAGATGAGCCTTAACTCTCCCCTGCTTCCCAATTGCTCCATTAAGAGGGTTTTACAGAGTTAACACTTTCAATGCCACAATTGTGTATGATATGATCGCTTCATTGAGGGGTTAATATGTCATCACAGTCACATATCAGTCAGTGCATTAAAAGAGGTAAAAGGGAGAAAAATAACAGCGCTGACCGGAAAGTCAAGGGTGCTTGGTTCATCATTCCGAACACTAAATCTATACAGTATTGTAACATCTAACCATACCTATAACTATCCACCAACAGGATCCTAGTGTTACCCTATATGCGATCAGCTAACCCCTAACCTCATTTTCATTAAACTGGAAGGTAAGGGGGTGACCTTGGGCTTTGTGCGATATGTAGTTTTATGGGATTAAATGTGCATGTTCCAGTTTTGACTCTACAACGTCTGAGCAAACATGACTTATCCATGCATGTAGGGTATTGCTGTACTCAAGAGGGGGGGGAGGCTATTTCTGAATTCACAAGATGGCGGCACTAACTGTCAGATCAATGCGTTCAGAGGGTCTATCCATGCAAGTCAATGGAGCCCAGTTGACTAATCACAGTGTGATTAGTAACATTTGAAAAAATAAGAAAAAACATTTTGTCCAAAACCCATGCATGGGGTATCACTGTACTGAAGTGTTGGGAGTGTTGTTTGACAGGGACATATACTAGGAGTGGTAAATTCATACCTGAAGTATAATGTGTGCGGGGAAAAAACACACAAACTACAACGGCAAACTGTAACAAAGGCTGGTGGAGATATAGTCGACTTAAACTAGACTAAAACAATTCAGATAACTAAAATAAGACTAAAACTGAAATGGCATTTTAGTCAAAAGAATACGACTAAAACTAAATCAAAATTAACACTGCATCTAACTGCCGATCTCAATTTCCTATTAATAACAAGCCCTGTTAACTGTGCATATTTTTTGGTAGAAGCTATATTTAGGTAATGAAACAAGGAAAAAAATCTGGACCCAAAATTAAATGTAACTTCTTCTTCAAAGGATCATGTCATTGAAAGTCCCCGTAGCTACTACCGCTGGGATGGTTGCATGCAGCCAGATCATTGGTTTCATCCTGTGCAAGTCTGGGAGGTGAAGTGTGCTGATCTTTCCATTTCTCCTGTGCACAAGGCTGCACTTGGACTGGTATGTGTTTTGCAGATAAGTATATTTATATTAGCCATAAAAGATCACATGATCAGATGTGCCAAAGTTTGGTCCCTCCACCTGTGCTATTACAATGCCATTGAAGATATTTTATATTTTGACAGCAAAAGGTACTTTTTACTATTACAATTGTTTGAAAGTAACACGATTAACCCTTTGTGGCTATTGGGTTTATACTTCAAAGGTTTCTACTTGTCATGTAAAGTTTACATGGATACCTTACAAATACTACAATTACAAATAACGTGTTTGAGTGCCATCATATTTTTGTTTGTAATAATCATTTAATGGGAGGGTTTTTTCTGTAGAGGGTCACTTTTTAGTACGCTATTCCTATCATGTAACCAGCCAAGCTCTCAAAAGATCATTGAAATTCTGCTGCTTCTCTTTTTTATGATTACATTGACATACCTTCTCAGCTTTTCCGGGTCACTGCACAAAATTTCCGGGAAAGGCTGACCCTCGAAACTTATTTTTAGTGATCGCTTCTTACAGTAGGATGAGAGCCACTGTATAGAAGATGGTTAAATGAATTTCCTGGGTCCTGTTCCTCGTCCTCCTCCTTACATCCCCTCTGGTAATTCTGCATACTAATAGTAAACACAGTGGGATGCTTATGCAAACAAAATTAAAAACACCTTATAGTGTAGTAAATTAAGACCAGCTGGCTGTATATAGTATTAGACTGCACTCACAAGAAATATTGATAGCACAGGCTCATATCAATAAAAACAGGTTCTGTACTTCCAGATTGTCTAAAAATGTAAACATAGGAGATTCCAATGGTACAGTATAAGTGAACAGCAGCAAAAAAGGAATAAAAGTTGCACTTGCAAAGGGAAATTGCACACTGGACTTGAGTGCAAATAGCGCTTTGTATGAGGTTCCAGTGAGGTAGATTCCAGATGGATATAAAGTGCTTCTGTTTGCTGATATAAAGTGGTCAGATGATGTAAAGTGCAGTGGTGTATGTCACCCAGTGCCCTGCTCCCGGGGTCTCCAGCGCCCTGCTACACTTACCTCACGCCGGGGAATCCTCTCGTCAGAGCACTCCCCTTGCTGTGTTCCAGCAGGGAAGGGGACGCGTGTGACGTCAGCGGAAGGGGCATTGCGGCTGCCAGCACCAGATTTCAAAGTCCGGAAGTCCCTGTCTCAGTACCCTGTTGTGGTCTTCTAAGCGTTGCCTGTCCTGAAGTGAAATCTTGTGTATCCGACCTTTGGCTTATCCTGACCTTCCTTTGTACCACAATTTTGGCCTTGTTTGCTTCATCCAGTGTATGACCGTCTGACTACCTGCACTGGTATTTGACCTATTTCTCGTCTGACTACCCGTCCTGTGTATGACCCTTGGCCCGTCTGACCCTCCACTGTGGTTTTTGGCTCTCGTATTATCCGTATGGAATTTTTGTTTGCTCCCTGATTTTTCGGTTCTTTCCTGCCATACTCAAGGACTATCTACTATTCATATATCTACTAACTCCGGAGCCTCCTGACTTTTGGGATCATCGAAAACCTGGGGAGCGTTACTAGGGGTATCCTCTGGTAGGTCTCTACTGGGAGAAGAACTTCTGCAGTGAGTGCATCGTAGGCATGACAGTGTAGAAGATATTGCACTTAATAATGCTCTGCAGATGTACCGAAGTAAAGTACACTTTGTACATATTGAAGTTCTTGGTGCATCTAGAGCCCCTTGTACAGTGCTCTCCCCCCTCCCATACACCACTCTGCCTCCTGTCAGCAACGGAGGTTCACAAGACACCAGGGAGTCGGGTAGAGAGGCAGAGTGGTGTATGGGAGGGGGAGGAGGCAGAGTGGTGTATGGGAGGGTGGCTCCCATACACCACTCTGCCTCCTCTCTCTCCCATATACCACTCTGCCTCTCCCCCGACTCCCTGGTGTTTTGTGAACCTCCGTTGCTGACAGGCACTTTCACTGGAGCTTCATAGAAGCCTCAGCGTAAGTGAAGGGGAGTAACGGAGGCTGTCTGTGCGCATCGCCCAGACACCCACCAGCTGACAGAGAGGATGATCCCCTGCAGGAGACCTCAATTCTCTGTCAGCCGGTGGGGGTCTGCACGATGTGCATCGCACGGACACCCACCGGCTGACAGGGGAATCCAGGTCTCCTGCAGCGTTGCGGGGGATCTGGATTCTAGTGTTATAATACGATCTCTGTTTGAGGTCGGGTTATATAAGGAGAGGAGTTTTTAAGAGCATTTGCTCAAAAAAAAACAAAACTCTGTATAATCGATAAAAATCTATTCGACTAATCGATTATTATCGATTAGTTGTTGCAGCCCTACACATAAATCCAGTGTGCAATTTCCCTCTGCAAGTGCAACTGCAAGTTCCTCTTCACTGCTGTTAATTGTGATACTGTATCATTGAAATATCCTATGTTTGGCTTTCAGACAATTTGGAAGTAAAGGACCTGTATTTACTATGAGCCTGTCCGTGAGTGCAATCTAATACTATATACCGCCAGCTGGTCTAAATTTGCACTACACTATTTAGTCTACACTAACTACACTATAACCTGGTGTTTTGTGTGATTTTTTTATTTTTTTTTTTGAAGGGTAGAATATGTATTAAGTGTATTAAGACATATCAAGTATGACAGCACACAGAGAGACATAGGAGCTCTGTGCTAGAAAAATATTTATTGTGCATATTGTGACGGTTTGGAAAACGCTCATTTCCCCAACTGACCCAAGGCAAGACTCCAGTCTCTAGGCAGATGAGTCTGTTTATTTATTTATTTTTTTTACATGTTGTTACTCAATTCAATACAAGCTAATCTTTTCAGTTGGTATGTATTACATTCCATATACTCCAATATTCTCTATGTGAGCCACTTTCTATAGTAAAGGTATACCCCAGAGTCTGAATTCAATCAAGGGGCCATATTCACACACCTGGTCTTAAATCAAAGTCCCATGTTAAATCTATTTCTTAGGTTGAAAGTGAAAAAGGAATCTCCCTGCGATTTCCTCGTTTTGTTCGTGTTCGAGATGATAAGAAGCCAGAAGAAGCAACAAACAGTTTACAGGTATGTTAGGATGCCTTTAAATGAAAATATTGGTATTTGAATTACATTTGATTTTATTTAAATTGAAGCCTTCATGTATTTAAGGAGTATTGTAAACAATAGGAAGAAATTCTGTTTAGTGTTATTCTGACAAAAGTACTGGTGGAATTTTAGTTTTTAATTCTTCCGTTTGTATTAAAAAGATTCTAGGATTGTTAACGCTATTGTTAACACTTGCCTGAGACTGCATAAATACATACAAACATATGACATTCGGCAGATAACCAATTGACCCATCTAGTCTGCCGTTTTTTTCCTGATGTAAGACTCGGATGGTAATTGGTCCTTGATTTTGTCTTCAGGTTCAGGTTAGTTTTATGTCTATCCCATGCGTGCTTTTGTGTCCTGTACACAATGGGTCTAAGAGCTGCTCTATATATATATATATATATATATATATATATATATATATATATATATATATAATATATATAATATTTTCCCGTCGTGTAGTGTCAGTACCACGGGGGTGTCGCTCTTCCTGGGACAAGGACCTAGAACCGAAGAGGTTAAGATACCTCCTAACCCCTCCTACTCCTCCCTATAAGAGCCCCGGCAACCCTCATACCTTCAGTTTTTTCCTTGTCCCTTGTCAGGGACGGACCTTGTTTTTTTGTTTTTTTCGTTGGTGGGGCACACGGGTTGTGTCCGGGGGTTCCCTCCGATTGCTCCCCGGGTGGTGAGCAGAGCGAGGAGTAACGTCCGCATCGGCGGACGTTACGGAGCCGTTTAGACGCCGCGCTCTTATGCCGGCAGGTTGGAGCATGCGCACAGCGGTGGAACGCACGCCAGAGGGCGCTGCGTTCCACCAAGAGTACTGACACGCTATTGAGCATGCGTGATTCAGTTTCTCTTGTTCAGGGCGCGAAAACTAACTGGTTTTCGCATATATATAGCTGTGCTGCCCAGTCTGACAGCAGAGGAGCTTGTCAACACTGGGATTTCCGTGTCACCAGCCCCCCCACACGGATTGAGGAGTTGTAAGGTAGGATTTGGTTAATCTTACCCTGTCAAATCCTCTGCCCTGTATATTTTCTACTAAAAATTTTTTTTTTTTTTTGTGTTTTATATTAGATGTCTGGTCCGGTTTCACCAGATAAGCCGGATAAAGAGAAATCTTTTACACCTGCTCCAAAAAAGGCTGTGGTTAAAACCAAACATTTATCGTGCACTGAATGTGCCACTCCGTTGCCGGATGGTTGTAAGAAGAAATTTTGCAATGCCTGCTCTGCTGAGAGTTTGGCAAAAGAAAAACAAAAAGACATGCAGTCTTTTTTAGGTTGCTTCCAGGACAACCTGGCGCAAACGTTTGAAACGTTTAAAGCAGCAGCAGCTACACCTGTGGAACCCGTTAAACTTAAATCCCACAAACGTAAGAGGGTATTATCCCCTCATTCTGATTTATCCTCTGGGGAGGTTTCTAGTTCATCCTATTCAGCTTCATCTAGTGGGGAGTC
Source organism: Spea hammondii (assembly GCA_029215755.1). NCBI lineage: Eukaryota > Metazoa > Chordata > Amphibia > Anura > Pelobatidae > Spea > Spea hammondii. The sequence goes on along the minus strand of JARDYJ010000010.1, from coordinate 20,000,745 downwards.
AGAGGATGAGACCAATTTTCCTCCACAGGAGCTGCGTAAATTTGTTAAGGAAGTCTCACGGCTTTTTCAGGATTCAGACCTGTCAGCGCACCCCAAAGGGTTGCCCATGTTATCTCACATGCAGAATCTCATGTATAGAGAGTGGAATAATCCAGGCAAAAGAGCCTTTATATCAAAGCACTCTAAGCAGCTTTTTTACCTTCAGGGCGATGAAAAATGGGAAGATATCCCTAAAGTAGACGTCCAGATAGCCCAGCTTTCCAAACGTACGACCATTCCCATTAGTGAAGTGGCTGGTCTTAAGGATCCTATGGATAAGAGGGCAGAAACGTCTTGCAAACGTATTTACCAATCATCTGGATTCCAGTGTAAAGTGGCGTTGTCTAGCGCATCTCTGGCTAAAGCGCAGGGTGTCTGGTTGCAGTCCTTAGAGGGCAGTCTTTCAGAATCTATGGATGAAGGTTTGTCTAAACTATTTAAAAACCTGACACTGGCTAATAGCTTCCTGCTGTAAGCTGCAGAAGAGGGCCTTAAGCTTTCAGCCCGTAACATGGGTTTGTCTTCCGTTGCCAGAAGGGCATTATGGCTACGTTCCTGCCTCCAAATCTACTCTATGCGATCTGCCCTTTGAAAGAACCAAGCTATTCGGTTCTTCCTTGGAGGAACTGATCAGACACATGTCTGATACTAAAAAGGCACTTCCTCAGGATAGGAAAAGCAGATGGAACAAGCGATACCAGTATAGACCTTCCAGGCCTTTTCAACCAGTTTTCAAGACTCAAGCCTTTCGTAAACAACACGAGAGAAAGTTTCAGGAACACCCTAAGAAACCAGAGGGTAGGAAGTTCTGACGGTGTTGGAGGTCGTCTGCAATGGTTCCTACCAAAATGGAGGCAAACCACAAACAATTCCTGGGTCCTCAGGATCATTGCGGACGGGTACAGGATAAAGTTTTCCAGTTTTCCTCGTCCTCTGTTCCTGATTTCGTGTTACCCCTCTCAGGTGAAGAACTCAGCACTGTTGGCCGAAAGCCTTACCCTTCTAAAAAAGGGTGTCATAGAGCCTGTTCCAAAGTATCAGGAGTTTCAGGGAGTTTATTCCCGTCTCTTCCTGGTCTCAAAGCCGGATGGGTCCTTCCGTCCAATTCTGGATTTAAAGAAAGTCAATGCGTATATTCCTTAACGTCACTTCAGAATGGAATCCATTCTCACGGTTACCCGCCTGTTGAGACAAGGGGACCTTATGGTTACGTTAGACCTAAAAGATGCCTATCTCCATGTGCCTATCGCCATAGCCTCCAGGAAATATCTCAGGTTTGCCATAAGAGTCGGGACAAGAGTTCGTCATTTCCAGTTTACTGCTCTCCCTTTTGGCCTGTCGTCAGCTCCTCGGATCTTCACAAAGCTTTTAACTCCTATTGCAGCGGCTTTACGGAAAGAGGGGATCACAGTCGTCCCTTATCTAGACGATTGGCTGCTAAAAGCAAGTTCTTCTCAGGAGCTCCGGGCACATCTCAGCTTTATGACCCGATGCTTGGGGGAACACGGCTGGATCATAAATTACAAAAAGTCCAACCTGATTCCAACTACGAAGATCCAGTTTCTGGGGCTCATAGTGGATTCCGTCTCTTCGAGACTTTATCTCCCACGCTCCAAGATCAAGAAGATAAAGAATCAGGTTTCCTTTCTGCAACAAAATCCAACCCTTTCCTTCAGGTTGGCTATGAGTATCCTGGGCAGTCTTACAGCGTGTATTCCGGCAGTAAGCTGGTCCAAAGCGCAGTTGAGACCCCTGCAATGGGACATCCTACAACAGTGGTCCAGGAGACCGGAGGATCTAGATGTTACCTTCACGGTATCCAGGGAGGTTTTACTCCGGCTGAATTGGTGGAAAGCAAAGGAGCGCCTCACCCAAGGGCGATCTTTTCTACCACGTCATTGGATCACCCTCACCACGGATGCCTCCAAGGTAGGCTGGGGAGCTCATCTACTCGACCTCTGCAGTCAGGGCAGTTGGTCCTTAATCGATCAAGCCCAATCATCAAACTTTCGGGAACTGAAAGCTGTGTTCCTGGCACTCAAGACCTTCGGTCCAAGATTACGGGGGAAAGCTGTGAGAATCCAGTCCGACAATGCCACCACAGTCTCATATATAAACAGACAGGGTGGCACCCGGATTCCAAGGCTACAGGACCTTTCAGACCATCTCATGCGCTGGGCCCAAAGAAACCTGGAGGATTTAGCAGCGACACATATCAAAGGAGTAGACAACTGTCTGGCAGACGATCTCAGCAGATCTCGTTGCTCCCAAGCAAACTGGTCCCTGGACAAGAGTATTTTTTCTCTCCTAGTTCAAAGATTCGGCCTACCAGATATAGACCTTATGGCGACCAGACAAAACAGGAAATTGCCAGTTTTCGCCTCCCTTTACAGGCAGGACAATCCCCCCCTGCTAGACGGAATGTCAGTGGTTTGGTCTTTCAAGATGGCTTATGTGTTTCCTCCAGTAGCCATGATTCCTCGGATCCTCCTAAAGATTTGGGTAGACAGAGCCAGGGTTTTAGCTATTCTCCCTTATTGGCCGAATCGAAGTTGGTTTTCGGAGCTGCTCAGTATGGCGATTTCAGTATGGGAGCTGCCAGTTTCCTCCCATCTTCTGGAAAACAAGAACCTGTCCAAGGATGTTCTTCTGCAGTTCAGATTGACGGCCTGGCTGCTGCAAGGATGATCCTCCAGAGCAGAGGCGTTTCCAATTCTATGTCAGAAATCCTCTTGGGTTCAGTACGAAGATCTACGTCCACTATTTATCTTCGAGTCTGGAATAAATTTCTCCACTGGTGTGTCTCCAAAGGTTTGGATTTCTCTTCTCCCCCCACAAGTTCTGTTCTGGATTTTTTGCAGGAAGGTTTTTCAGCGGGTCTCACAGTCTCGACGCTTAAGGGACAGGTTTCAGCCCTGAGTCATTTTCTCCTGTCGGAGTTGGCGTCCCAAGTTCTCGTCAGGCGTTTTTTTAAGGCTGCCATCATTCAACGACCTCCCAGACGTTCGCATTTTCCCTCCTGGGATTTGTCATTGGTCCTCCAAGCACTCTGCTCTGAACCATTCGAACCTTTGGAAGAGGTATCTCTAAAATTTTTATCCCTCAAGACGGCTTTTTTGGTGGCCATTACCTCAGCGAGGAGGGTCAGTGAACTTCAAGCTCTTTCCGCGGCTCCAGAATTTACTATTTTCCACCAAGATAAAGTCGTCCTGTATGTTAAACCTTCTTTTTTGCCCAAGGTTATCTCTGAAGCTAATGTCAATCAGCCATTAATTTTGCCCTCTTTCTTCCCGTCTCCTTCAACTCCGGAAGAATCACTCTGGCACACTTTAGACGTCCACAGAGCTCTACGAATTTATATAGACCGCACTGCTTTTTTCCGCTCCATGGATCAATTGTTTGTTAATTATTTTGGTAGATCCACAGGCAATGCGGCCTCCAAGCACACGATATCTCGATGGCTTTCCGATACTATTCGCTTAACCTACTCTCTCAGTGGTCAGGTTCTTTCATCCCGCATTACTGCTCACTCCACCAGAGCTATGGCTACATCCTGGGCTGAAAGGTCTTCGGCATCTCCAGAAGAAATATGCAAAGCAGCTACTTGGTCTTCCTTTCACACGTTTATCAAGCATTACCGGCTAGACATCTTCTCCTCCTCTGATGCTGACTTCGGGCGTAAGGTGCTTCAGGCAGTTACCTCGTGACCGTTTTTTCCCCACCCAGGAGGGGTCATCTTGCTATATCCCCGTGGTACTGACACTACACGACGGGAAAAATAGTAATTTTACTTACCGTAAATTCTTTTTTCCTTAGTGTAGTGTTAGTACATATATCCCTCCCTGTGCATTTTTGTATTAAAATTATTTTTTGCAAGCCATCTTGTGTTTCTTGGTACTTTTTGAAGGTATGAGGGTTGCCGGGGCTCTTATAGGGAGGAGTAGGAGGGGTTAGGAGGTATCTTAACCTCTTCGGTTCTAGGTCCTTGTCCCAGGAAGAGCGACACCCCCGTGGTACTGACACTACACTAAGGAAAAAAGAATTTACGGTAAGTAAAATTACTAATTTTTTTTAATTTTTTTTGGGGGGGGGGTGTTACAGTACATTCATTTTATACATTAAAATGAGCACATGTGGACAAGTTGCCATCTAATTTCAAAACTTGCCGAATGGATGGTTTCTTCCAGAATGCATTGTCTGGGCAGTTAAAGTAGGGTATAGTCTGACAAAACAGGGGAATAATTTTTATAGAATGGGTACTGGGAAAATCCTAGAGTAAAAAGCTAAGAAGTGATAAGGTTTGCAGAGAGAAGCAAGTCATTGACAGATCAAAGATGGGCAGTTGTATTTCAGACTACATTAATTAGAGCGTAGCATAACTATGGCTTACTCTACAGAGTGCAACAATATCCTGTCAGTGGAACCTGAAAAACAGTATCTGTGAGATTATTAGCTCAATATTACCATTAGACTTTGGAGCCGCAATAGATGTGGGTACCTACAAGGATTTGCAAATGATTCATACAGAATAATTTTGAGTGTTCTACTAAGCTTCTTCTGGAGGGAAGGAGGGGAACATCTTCCTCAAAAGTTTATTGGATACAGTTAACCCCTAAATGTATATAAATTATACACAACCAGCCAATGGGATAAAAATACTCAACATATATTAACTTGCCCTGATTTGGAAACCACCATATATACCTAGGATTTTAATCTGTTTTAGCTTTTATAGGGCAAATATTACATTGTGCAAATCACTTTTTTCAATCCCACCTTTTTTTATTTTTTTTTCTTCACATTTTGCATGGTGGGACTAAATAGTGGTCACAGGTCTCAAAACCACCTTGTAAAACTATACATTACTTTAGAGAAGGCAACCAAGGGTATTTCACTAGGACCATCTTGACACTTTTCAGCCATTTTATCACCAGTCTATTCCAGAGTTTGTGATACATTTTACATTTTCGGTGGCTTTTTACACATTGCATTTTTTTAAGTGACTGCAGAAAAACACTCTTTTGTGTTCAGCAGTATCTCCCAGGTTAGTTTAGCTGGATCCCAATTTAAATTAATCATGTTTTTTTCAACCCAGTGTTTGGTGGGGTTTCATATGGTTTTTGAAGGTGTGTAGGAACATTGTAGGGGGTGTGTGAAAGGGCGTTTTACATTTTCTTAAAGGGAGTAATGATTAATTAATTTTTTTATTTTTTTATATATATATTCCAAAATGTTTTGTATTTTTTTTTTTTTGTAGAGATCCATTGTAAGGCTCTTTTATGACCAAAGAGATCTCTGCCTTCCTATGAGGGAACACCTGTGGTGTCTCAGAAGGAGGCTAGAGATAACACCACCAAAGTTATCAAAATTATTCAGCACAATTCCATATGGCGTGACTACGGACGCAGAAAAAGCGTTTGACATGGTAGCCTGGCCTTTCCTGTTCAGGGTTCCAGAGGGACTAGGTTATGGCTTAACACTCATGGGCTGGATGCAGGCCTTGTATGATGAGCCCATGGCTTAAAAATTTAAGCGGGCAGCTCTTGGGTCGGGTCACTCCATCAAACAGCAAGGGTCCCCCCTTTCTCCTCTGCTGTTTTTCCTTGATCTCGAGTCCTTAGCTAACGTGATAAGGGACAACACTTGATAACAAGTGTCCAAATTGGCCCTTCTCAGACTACTTACAAATTATATGATGTTTACAGTTCTGAACCCTAATAACAAATCAACTGTGAGATTATAGCACCTTTAAACATCCTAATAATTTTTACCAGATCAGATATTGTAGGGGTCCATATTCATGCAGCAGAGGTGGATAGTCTGAATTCAGTTTTCCCCTAAGAATGGTGCATGGATTCGATAAAATATTTAGGAATGACCACAGACCTTTCACATCTTTGTCCTGAACTTGTCATACCTATTACAGACAGTAAAGGCAGACCTGAGGAGATGGTCTGTGTAGGGCTGCAACTAACGATTATTTTCATAATCGATTAGTTGGCCGATTATTTTTTCGATTAATCGGATAAAAAAAATGAATGTAAATTTTTCATTTATTTAAAATAATTTAATAAACAAATGATGTTAAATACAAACAGCAGAATAAAAAAAAACTTTGATAAAATACATTTCTTGTCTTTATTTCCCAACCAGCCCCCCCCCAATTTATGCACATTTGAGCCCAGGCTTGCCACGCTGCCTCCCACATATGCCACTCCACGCTGCCTCCCACATATTCCACTCCACGCTGCCTCCCACATATTCCACTCCACGCTGCCTCCCACATATTCCACGCTGCCTCCCACATATGCCACTCCACGCTGCCTCCCACATATGCCACTCCACGCTGCCTCCCACATATACCACTCCACGCTGCCTCCCACATATACCACTCCACGCTGCTTCCCACATATACCATTCCACGCTGCCTCCCACATATACCATTCCACGCTGCCTCCCACATATACCATTCCACGCTGCCTCCCACATATACCATTCCACGCTGCCTCCCACATATGCCATTCCACGCTGCCTTCCACATATGCCATTCCACGCTGCCTCCCACATATGCCACTCCCCGCTGCCTCCCACATATGCCACTCCACGCTGCCTCCCACATATGCCACTCCACGCTGCCTCCCACATATACCACTCCACGCTGCCTCCCACATATACCACGCTGCCTCCCACATATACCACGCTGCCTCCCACATATACCACTCCACGCTGCCTCCCACATATACCACTCCACGCTGCCTCCCACATATGCCACTCCACGCTGCCTCCCACATATGCCACTCCACGCTGCCTCCCACATATACCACTCCACGCTGCCTCCCACATATACCATTCCACGCTGCCTCCCACATATACCATTCCACGCTGCCTCCCACATATACCACTCCACGCTGCCTCCCACATATGCCACTCCACGCTGCCTCCCACATATGCCACTCCACGCTGCCTCCCACATATGCCACTCCACGCTGCCTCCCACATATGCCACTCCACGCTGCCTCCCACATATGCCACTCCACGCTGCCTCCCACATATGCCACTCCACGCTGCCTCCCACATATGCCACTCCACGCTGCCTCCCACATATGCCACTCCACGCTGCCTCCCACATATGCCACTCCACGCTGCCTCCCACATATACCACTCCACGCTGCCTCCCACATCTGCCACTCCACGCTGCCTCCCACATCTGCCACTCCACGCTGCCTCCCACATATGCCACTCCACGCTGCCTCCCACATATGCCACTCCACCCCGACATATGCCACTGTGCCTGATACGCCTTATACCCCCTGATACACCACTCCATCCTCCCCAGACATGCCACACTACCACCCAGACATGCCACGCTGCCCTCCCCACATATGCCACTCCAGTCTACCCCCAGATATGCCACTGTGGCCCCAGATATGCCTTATACACCCTGATACACCACTCCGTCCTCCCCAGACATGCCACACTGCCCTCCCCACATATGCCTTATATAATGTATATGCCTTATACCCCCAGATATGTCACTCCGTCCTCCCCTGATATGCCTTATACCCCCCAGATATCTCATAGTCCCCTCATAGAGTCACAGACCCGTTCACAGCACACTGACACCATACTTTTTTAAATAAGTACTGGGTTAATCTTCACTGCCCCCAGGATTTAGATTCCCCTTAGTTTGGCCCCCCTTTATCTCTAACTGCGCCTAAAGTTAACTTTATTAAATTAATCAAATTAACCCTCAGTCCTCATCATTAAATTAACCCTAAACACCCCATTAACCATAACTACCCCTAAATTAACTCTAAATACCCCATCAAAACAACTACCCTAAATTAACCCTAAACACCCCATTAACCATAACTGCCCCTAAATTAACCCTAAACACCCCATTAACCACAGCATCCCCTAAATTAACCCTAAAGACCCTGTCAACCACAACAGCCCCTAAATTAACCCTAAACATACCATTAACCACAACTGCCTCAAATTAACCCCAAACACCCCATTAACCACAGCTGCTCCTAAATTAACCCTAAACACCCCATTAACCACAGCTGCTCCTAAATTAACCCTAAACACCCCATTAACCATAGCTGCCCCTAAACACCCCATTAACCATAACTGCCCCTAAATTAACCCTAAACACCCCATTAACCATAACTGCCCCTAAATTAACCCCCACCTCCCCTAACTTTCAGTAGCCCAAATATTAATTTTATACTCACAGTTAGATGAGTGTCACAGCCATGTGGTTCTGGCCTTCTGGGAGAAGGAAGGGGCGGGGCCAGTTGTCACAGTGATTACAGGGAGGGACTGGTAAGTAGGAGCTGCTGCTGTGAGTCAGACTAAACGGATTATATAATGAGGGGTATTTTTCAGAGCGTTTGCTCTGAAAAAACCCTCATTTTATAATCGATAATAATCGATTCAACTAATCGATAATGAAATTCGTTGGCAACGAATTTCATTATCGATTATTATCGATTTTATCGATTAGTTGTTGCAGCCCTAGGTCTGTGCCATATACAGTATAACCTGGACCTTGTCGAGGTGGCAAATAGGAGTTTCTTTACCTGTTCCATGTTCCCTGTGCTTTTCCTAAGCAATGCTTGAGTCATATCAAGTTTTGTATAGGGGAGGCAGATGACTCTTAGACACTTAACCAGGTCGTGTAGCGAGGGGGGCGAGGATTGGGGCTGCCTGATCTGGATAAATATTTGCAGGCCTCCCATCTCCATAGCAGAGCTAATTCACCAGTCCACTGCCTGTGGTGTTGTGGCACTTTGCCGCCCCAAGCGCTGTTGTGGTTTTTTTTGTGTTTTTTTTTTGAAGCGGAGGAGAGAGGGGAGCTGAGTGGTTTTTGCTTATCAAGTTTTCAGTACCCACTCGTCGCCCCTCTCTCTCTTCTGCAAGCCCTCTAGCTCGACCTCGGTGCCGGCTTGTAATGCTTCATTCCGGCGCTCTGCAGTGAAGCAGCGTGCACCGCAGCAGAGTAGGGAGACTCTTGCCGCAGGACTGCTGGAAGGTAAGTGAAGTACAAAGAAGGGGGGGGATAGGGTAGATAATAGGGAGGGAGAAGGGTAGGTTATATTGAAATGAATAAAGAGTGTGATTGAGTGAGAGAATACATGAATTAGTGTGTGGATTAATTGTTTGAATGAGGGAGATAATGCATTTGTGAGAATGCATTAATGAATATGTGTAAATGATTTGTGTGTGTGAGAATAAACGATTATGTGAATGAAAGTGTGAATTAGTGAGTGACTGTAAAAGTATCATAGATGGATTTGGGATATTTGGGGACACAGATGGCAGGTCCTGTGTGTGTTATCTGGGTGTTTGTCAGGTTCTATGTGGGCAGTGTGGACGCTAGGACTGGCTTTTTGGTGTGTGATCTGTGCCTGTAATTTAGGGGGTTTTACCTTTATTGCTGAGTTTTTATGCGAATTCCAATTGGTCTATACCTGCAAGGCTGGGTTTGTGTGTTTCATCTATACCTTCAGTGCTGAGTTTACATGTGATTTCCAGTTGATCTATACCTGCAATGCTATGTTTCCATACATTATTATTGTGTACCTGCAAATACAGGATTTGTTTGATTCCTATGCCTTAAGTGCTGAATTCACATGTGAATTTCAATTGATCTATACATGCAAAGCCGGGTTTGTGTGTTAATGTGTTGATCTATCCATGCTATGTAATGTTTCCATACATTATTTATGTATGTAGTTATGTACATTTGTGTCTTATTCAGTTGATCTATACATGCATGTGCTGTTTTATGTGTTTATTTGAGCTATACCTATTTTGTGGTGCTGGAGCGGAGGGAGTAGTTGCATGCTAAGGAGCGTGAAGCGGGGCCCAAGGAAATGCTTGCGTAGGGTCCAATTTTTTCACTATAAAATGTATTGGCAGCAAGGTCTAGTAGTTATATATATATATATATATATATATATATATATATATATATATATATATATATATATATATATATATATATATATATTGCCAGCAGGATCTAATATTGATACATATTGACAGCAGGGGCTAATATTAAAGTCATTTTTCAATCATAGTCTTTACTTCAAATGTACATATTATGTAGTTAAAAATGCATGTCAAACGTGTGTGTATGTGTATATGTGTGTGTGTATTTATATATATATATATATATATATATATATATATATATATATATTATGTGTGTGTGTATATATATTAGGGCTGCAACTAATGATTATTTTAATAATCGATTAGTTGGCCGATTATTTTTTCGATTAATCGGATAAAAAAATGCAATTTTTTTAAATTTAAAACAATGTAATAAAAAACGTACAATTTACACTTTCATCTCTTTATTGCAATGGCCTCTCTCTATTCACCTTCTTATTTTACTGACATAATAATAAAAGCTACAAGAACCCAAACAGTGTTTCTCAAACTAGGTTTTAATACAAAGTTATTAGTAAATATTAATTCATGTTAACTATTTTTCATATTTAATAAAAACTATGAGGAAAAAAAGCCTTATTTAAATTTTTTTTATTTACCAAACTGCCCCCGGTTATGCACATCAGACCCCCCCAGCTTGCCACTCTGCCCCCATATATGCCTTATACCTCTTATATGCCAGATTCCACTGTGCCCCTGATATGCCTTATACTCCTTATATGCCAGTGATATGCAACTGAGCCCCCTGATATACCTTTTACCCCCAGATGTTTTATGACCCCCTGATATGCCTAATATCGATATGCCTTATACCCCCTATATTCCCTGAAATTCATAATACCCCCCATACACCACTATAACTCACCCATACACAACTCTGGCTCCTCCCCCTCCCATATACCACTCTGACTCCTCCCCTCCCATGCACCACTCTGGCTCCTCCCCCCCATACTCTACTCTGCCGCCTCCCCCTCCCATACACCACTCTGGCTCCTCCCCCTCCCATACTCCACTCTGCCTCCTCCCCCTCCCATACTCCACTCTGCCTCCTCCCCCTCCCATACATCACTCTGGCTCCTCCCCCTCCCATACATCACTTTGCCTCCTCCCCCCTCCCATACTTCACTCTGCCTCCTCCCCCCTCCCATACACCACTCTGGCTCCTCCCCTCTCCCATACAACTCTGGCCCCTCCCATACACTACTCTGGCTCCTCCCCCTCCCATACACTACTCTGGCTCCTCCCCCTCCCATACTCCACTCTGCCTCCTCCCCGTCCCATACTCCACTCTGCCTCCTCCCCCTCCCATACATCACTTTGGCTCCTCCCCCCTCCCATACATCACTTTGCCCCCTCCCGTACTTCACTCTGCCTACTCCCCCCTCCCATACACCACTCTGGCTCCTCCCCTCTCCCATACAACTCTGGCCCCTCCCCCTCCCATACTCCACTCTGCCTCCTCCCCCTCCCATACTCCACTCTGCCTCCTGTCAGCAACGGATCTTCACTAGACAAGGACTTTCACTGCAGCTTCATAGAAGCCACAGTGTAAGTGAAGTGCAGTAACGGACACTCACAGGCTGACAGAAAATCACCCTCTCTGGGGGGGAGGAGCCACAGTGGTGTATGGGAGGGTGGCTCCCATACAGCCTTCTGACTCCTCCCCCCTCCCCTACACCGCTCTGCCTCTCTACCCGGCTCCGTTACTGACAGTAACGGAGGCTGTCTGTGCGATGCAGACCCCCACCAGCTGACAGAGAGGATGATTCTCTGTCAGCCTGTGAGTGTCTGCATCGCACAGACAGCCTCCGTTACTGCACTTCACTTACACTGTGGCTTCTATGAAGCTGCAGTGAAAGTCCTTGTCAGTAACGGAGCCGGGAGAGAGGCAGAGTGACGTATGGGAGGGGGAGGAGTCAGAGGGGTGTATGGGAGGGGGGAGAGAGACGGAAGTGAGAGACCGGCCGACAGTGAGGGGAATCCAGGTCTCCTGCAGCGTTGCGGGGGATCTGGATTCCGGTGTTATAATCCGATCTCTGTTTGTTGCCAACGATTTTCATAAAAGATTATTATCGATTTTTATCGATTAGTTGTTTCAGCCCTAATATATATATGTATATGTGTGTGTGTGTGTGTGTGTGTATATATATGTATATGTGTGTGTGATATATCTGATATATAATATATATATGAGATATACCGTATTTGCTCGATTATAAGACGAGGTTTTTTTCAGAGCAAATGCTCTGAAAAATACCCCTCGTCTTCTAATCGGGGTCGTCTTCTAATCAGACCTCAAATAGAGGTCTGATTAGGAGACTAAGATCCAGATCCCCCGCACCGCTGCAGGGGACCTGGATCCTCCTGTCTCACCCGACTCCCCCCCCCCCCCCCCCATCATACACACACTTACCGGTGCTTCCTGCTGTGTTGCCGGGGCAGCGGGTTGACGTCTACGCGATCCGCGTAGACAACGTCCGCTGCAGCCGGAAGGAGGTGTGGCTAGCAGCGGGGGTTGTCTGCGTCCGTCGCATAGACCTTCCCCGACTGTCAGAGATCAGAGTTCCCCGCACCGGTGCGGGGAACTCTGATCTCTGACAGCCGGGGAAAGTATATGCGACGGACGCATACAAACCCCCGCTGCTAGCCACACTCCTTCTGGCTGCAGCGGAAGGAGACGTCAACCCGCTGCCCCGGCTGGAAGCACCGGTAAGAGAGGGGGGAGAGCGGGGGAAGGGGGGGGGGAGAGTGTGTGTGTGTGTGTGTGTGTTAGTTAGTTAGTTAGTTAAATGGGGGTATAGGGTGTGTGTGTTAAATGGGGGCATAGGGCATTTCTGGAGTGGCGTTAAGGGGGCATTTAATAGAGCACTCTGCCTCCTGAAATGCCTTATACCTCCCTATATGCCACTCTGCCCCATAATATGCCTTTTAACCCCCTAAATGGCAGAGTGGCATATAGGGGTATAAGGCATTTCTGGAGGCAGAGTGCTCTATACAATGCCTTTTAACTCCCTTAATGCCACTCTGCCTCCTGAAATGCCTTATACCTCCCTATATGCCACTCTGCCCCATAATATGCATTTTAACCCCCTAAATGCCAGAATGGGATATAGGGGTATAAGGCATTTCTGGAGGCAGAGTGGCACATAGGGGGTCAAAAGGCATACCATGGGGCACAGTGGCATATAGAGGGTTAAAAGGCATATCATGGGCCACAGTGCCATATTGAAGTGGCAAGCCTGGGGGCAGATGTGCGTAACTGGGGGACAGGTTGGAAAATACAAGAAATAAAAACAAAAAAAATCTTTTTCTCAATCATAGCTTTTATTAAAAAAAATAGTTTACATGAATTAACATTTACTGGTAAAACTTTTTTCCTTTGGGGTCGTCTTATATTCGGGCTTTTTCTTTTTTTCCCTAAGTTAATATTCAGATTTTGGGGGGTCGTCTTTTATAATCAGGGTCGTCTTATAATCGAGCAAATACGGTATATATATGAGATATAGATATATATATATATATATATGAGATATATATATATATGAGATATATATATATATGAGATATATATATA